>JASJUZ010000207.1:0-401977 GCA_037159825.1 Tupiocoris notatus | reverse complement strand
GATTCGGGTGAATTCAAAGATATTAAGAAAACCTCGATAGTGAAGCCTCGAAATTGGCAATTCGCCGAGCAGGCGAATATAGATCGTCGTCGTTAATCAATTCTGAACGTGCAGTTTTCGATCGTGCTAACGTCGGATCAAACCAGGAGCAATGAATAATGAGTAGAAGACAATGTCAAGCCGCACCCATTTCATTAGATGCAAATGAGAAAACGAACTTGATCAAAATAGAGATCTGAAGGTAACACTTTTGTTCAAATGACACGAGTAGCGTTCACGGCGAATGAACGTGACACGTAAGAACAACGAATGGCTATAAAAACGGCGAAGAAGCCATGGTTTAATTTATTA
Source organism: Tupiocoris notatus (assembly GCA_037159825.1). Classification (NCBI taxonomy): domain Eukaryota; kingdom Metazoa; phylum Arthropoda; class Insecta; order Hemiptera; family Miridae; genus Tupiocoris; species Tupiocoris notatus. The sequence continues at coordinate 401,626 of JASJUZ010000207.1, read as the reverse complement.
GACTAATGAAATAAGAGCGAATAGATCCAGCATAAAGGAGGAATTTCGATCAGCTTGGCGGAATTCTGAATTAAAGTAATAATGAAGAAATTAACCTTTGTTTTACAGTTGGTCTGTTGAAGAAATTCGTAGGAGATTTTTTGAATTATTACTCACAAAACATCTTTGAGAAATCATGACTATCGTGAACTTGAATTTGATCAAATTTCTCTAACCTATAATCATATTTCGGAGCCGTCTTTTCATCGTTTGCCGTTGTTTACTTATTTTTTAGCACCTTCTACCAACGAATATCATACATTCACATTTAATTCAACCTCATTCTTCATCTGTCGCTGGATTTTGAACTGAGTATTAAAAACCCTGGCTGTTCAGTGTAGCCAAAGAAAAGTCCAAACGCCTCACTTCAAATTATTGGAATACTAGCCGCCAAGTTGAAACGAAAAAGGTACAAATTTGGAGAAGAACGATAGTGGAGCAAGCTCATCAAAGCAGCCGCCAAACTTCGCGATTCGAAGGAACGACAAAAAGAACTTTTTGCGTTTTCCACTATAGAACTCTCATGGCAACAACTATTTACGGACACGGCAGGCGCTTCGCAGTCGCAAAGAAAAGCTAGCGAGACAACGTTTCTCGCGTGGTTGCTCTAGAAAATATTTCATGCTTTGAAATGCTCTGACTACCTAACGGCATTCAGAGAAAAGAAAACCCACACGGATACGGCCAGTTTAGAATTTTCGCTGGAAAAAAAGAACGGAAGAAGAAAAATTTAGTAAACGGAATTCGATGGTAAAACTGGAATTCGATGGTTGGAATATAAATGAGTGTAGAGAAATAAAATCACAAGCGATGGAACTGAGCCAGTAATTGAAATAGTCAACATAAGCTGTACTCGGGAGTGTGTCTTTTGAGAAAAATAAAAAACGACAGACGACAAGGGCTTTTAGGCAGTTTCGTAAAGAACCGAAACCGAGCGAAGTTATCTGGCAAGGTGTCAAACTCAGATTTAAATACGGATAGAATAAATATCCCAGCTACAACATCAGTGAAAACGACACTTCGCTTTTCGGTATGTCTGCGGATTTTCTAAGTTTTTAATACACGTATTGAATATTTTCACAACTCTCTTTTCAGATAAAAAGTACCTACACGTGATATTTTTTATTTGAGAACCGAAATTGGAAATTTCCAGGGGAGAAAACGACAATAATACGTTTTTCTCAAAAACTGACAGCAAAACTTAGGGTCGCCAATGACAGAAAATTCAATTTCGAAAAAAGGCTATATAGTATCAGGTATTTATAGTGCGGTGGAGAAATCATTAAGGATGCGAGAATTTTCCGGTTCCATAGAAAAAAACTACCCTCAAGGGACACATTGATAGCGTCCACTTTCATGAATACAACAACCCCTGAGCGTTTTCCCGGACCACTTCCGAACGCGATTCTCCAGAGCAAGGGACGAATATTGAAACATTGAACAATCGGGCAGAATCATTTATGCCCGGACACGAAGTAGTTTACGAGTTGGAGAGTCGAGCACAACGGCGCGAAACATAGCACCAAGTGACAAACGAAAAGGGAAACACATTTCAACAGTGAAACGCCTACGAACTGACAATAAATTCCGATGAAAATAAACCACGTGCCTTGTATCAAATGGGGTTTTTATTTCCATCTTTACGTTGTAAATTGAAATAACGTAAATAATAAATAAAGAAAGAAGTAAAGTAAAATATTTTGTAAAGTAAAATATTGTGAACGTTCGAAAAGTCGAATTTGGAACAAAGGTGAATAATTAGGAAGAAATTTTCACAGTACCATACTCAGAAACAATTTCAGAACAACGTCTGTGGTAAAAAATCAGTTATTTTATTTGTGCACTTTTGTAAATTTGGATCTTCTTGCTATAAAAATGACTCCATTTCTCAAAACTTGCTTGTGTCAATTGGATCACACCATAAGCCGCGAATAAATCAATATCTTTGACTCGGGAGGTTCATAAAAATTATCCAATTTTACCAAATTTGACTTGTATTTTTTTGTAAGGCTCAGATATGGCACAATCGCGTTAGTAACCTCATTCGTGAGTTTTTCTATTTTTGGGTTCTCCCAGCTAGTTTTTACGTGCTTTTTGATTTTATAGTCGGTTATTCCTGTTACCGACTCAAACATGAAGTATTGTGTGATCTATGAACACCACTGGTTACAGAATGTGCACATTTTTACTCTAAACGTTGTTTCCAGTCGCAATTTCGCAAAATATTAGCCCATTGTTGTCGCTGAGCCATCACAAAATGTCGATTACAACAACAATGGCAGAAAATCACGCTTCAGCAAGCACCGGCGAAAACGCCCACTCCTAAGAGCAATCGAGCTTTCTCCCAAAAATGACTATGGTATTTGCCGAAGAAATTACAAAGTTCAAGCGAAACTATTATTCAACTCATTGGTTCCGAGAGGAAGAGTTGAGCCAGGGAATGGAAGCATCGCAACCATGAAAATCGACACTACCGTCAGCGGTTGGCAGATTTAAATATAGAACATGTTTTTTGTTTCAAAATATAATCATTCATATTAAAATTTTATCATAGCTATCTCAGGTTGTGAATATAGGATATCAAAGAATAAAAATAAATACACCCGATATCAGCAATCATGCGTTAAAATTCTCCTAATGATCCCATAAATAAACTAACTAAAACGGGGAAACATCGAAATTGAAAAATTAAAAAAAAAAAAAAAATATCCCGTGTTTAAATTGTTTTTTTAAACATTTGAACTGCTCCATTCTCCCAATGAATCTTCCGTATAGAATTGATTTACAGAAATCGATTATATACTTACAAAACAACTCGAAAATAAACAACTTACTCGAATTGATAATGGAATGTACTAGCATGCGATCGAATAGAAAGAAAACGACGAGAAAGTATGAGAAAGCGATTAGGAAATCGACACTGATTAAAACCAGATTCCCGTGGGAAAGATTCAACACTTCTTTTGTCCGAAGCAGTAATTCAATCTATTGACATTGAATATGGAAGTTACTGAAGCGAGGCAACCGTAACCGATACTGACGTTCAGATCTGTAGCTCACGTAGAATAAATTCTTTGCTGTCAAGTCTTACCAAAAGACTGACTTGACTCATGTGAGCATAATGAAGGCAGAGCGAATCCTATTTTCCATAATATAAACGAAATTGGTTAACCCCACGCAATGCTCGATTTCAGAAATGGGAATAAAAAAAAAATTAAGCCATCATTCATCATCGTTAAGTTACTCTTTCACAAACGAAGAAGCTTCCAAGAAAAAATCTAAACCTTCTCTGGTCCATGAGATTAAACGGTGGAGAGCGAAAATGCGTAAATGAAAGAGCTATCGCACGGTATTCAGTTGCTCTAGCACAGAAGCGCGCTCGCCAGTGACGTTTCGTGTATGCAATGCTTGGCTAGCAGAAGGCCTTACATAACTGAATGGTATGCGCGAGGAGGCTCGGATGACCGCTGACGATGCCCTAGCTTCACCTGACGAGCGTGAGAAAAGATCACATGATCCTGTGTCTAGTCTGAAGAATCTCAGGACTTCTTCGCGATGAAACCCTCGCACGATGAAGTCTTCGTATTCGAAACTGGGAGCTCGCCGGCGGCCTCCTCTTCCGACGATCATCTTTACCTCCCTTCCTTCTGCTGAAAGTGCAATCAGTGTAACGAGCTGGTAATTTATTCTAGACAGAAAAGGAAACAGCCGAGCCGAATGGTGAGTTTCAGAGCGTAGAGGATTTCTGCCACAATGACCGCTCATCTTTTCATTTCAACTTCTGTTTGATTATCAGATCTATCCTTCCGTTATTGCGGTCAGATTTTGGTACAAAACAGATCCGCTTATCGCAACACGATATCCTCAAGTGAAGTTAAGTAGAAACAAACGGATTTCCTGATATTGCTTCGGAATTGTTTGATTATCATGTGTTCCGTACGAGTGACCGTTCAAATCCGTTTTATCATCGGATTTGATAGGAACTCAATGGCGCCCATAAAAGCATCAATACACAGAAACTAGAGACTTTGCAATAATTTCATTCGATGTGACCTTCAAAAATAGTTTTATCCTAAAAAATTACTAACGGACCAGACTATTTCTACTCTTTTTACACACAGCTCTAAAATTTTGAAAAATCAAAAGCGACTCTAACATTCAACTTAAAAAAAAAAACGTAATATAAGGATAAACGTAAAACGGATAAACGTAAAACAAAATATAAAAAAAATAATAAGTATAATACGTAAAACAAAATATAAGTATCTGCGGTGACACGAATCTTTATTCGAAAATTAAGTAAATAATAATCGGAATTTTAAATCAAATACGATTATACGACACAGCAAAATGGAACTATTTCTTATCTTTACAACTAAAGTTCCACACACCACCTGACCGCGGTTAATTTGTCAAATATTGATAAACAACAAGAGAGAAAAATCAAGTGGACCTAAACTTAGCAACTGGTTTTGACCGTTCGACGACGCGTAGTTGACACACGAGACGAAGAGAACGTCGACCTCGGATGTCCTTGAGGAGCTACACACTAGTTGAGCTCCGTCAACGGCAGGTAAGCCCGCCAAAATGAGATCTAACTGGACACACTAGTATGGAAAATCCTCTCAGAACGAATTTCGTAACATTTTACTAACAAAAAAGGCTTATAGATTGGTAATGATTCAGTAAAACTGAAACCTGATAATTGCAGACTAAGGATATTATGTTATAGCGGAATTACTAACTCCGTCCACATGTCCAACATTATTTCGGCAGATTTAATATCCGCATTAAGCAAATTACCTTTCCGGAGTACTTGTCAAAATCAATATCCGGTTCGTTCATTTGGCCGTCGCGAAACAACCTCTCAGCACAGAGAAACGACACGAACTGAAACGATGGGATCCGGGAAGGCGAGTGCTCAACGAGAAATAAAAACCGAGCCCTTTTTACGAGGTTTAAAAATAGCTCGACGGATGAACCGTAAACAATTCCAACACTGAAAGAAAAACTAATAGGTCCATCTGCAATGTTTTTTGAGCGTCAATGGCGATAAATTACTGATAAAAAAAATTAAGATATTTTGGCCACAAAGACCTCTTTTTCAACTTTCAAATCTTACTTTCAGTTTCAAGTTTGAAAATTTCCACTCACGCAAATAATTCCAAACAATTAAAAAAAAAAAGAAGAAGATTGTAAACAGGAAATTCAACATACGAATTAGAATGGCGTAAGAATGAAGATATTTTGGCAACAAAGATCTCTTCCCCTAAACATTCCGATTTTACTTTGTTTCAAGTTTAAATTTTACTTTCAGTTTCAAGTTTGAAAATTTCCACTCACGCAATTAATTCCAAACAATTAAAAAAAGAAGAAGAAATTGTAAACAGGAAATTCAACATACGAATTAGAATGGCGTAAGAATGAAGATATTTTGGCAACAAAGATCTCTTCCCCTAAACATTCCGGTTTTACTTTGTTTCAAGTTTGAACATCTCCACTCTCGCGAAGAATCGAAAAATTGTTTAGTTACTTCGTTTTACTTATTCTCGACAGAAATCATACGAGGCCAGTCTTCTCCGAACTAAATTTCTCCTCAACTTGCTATAAGTTAACATTTTATACTACTGAATATAAGCTCCTTGAGATACTTCCAAAACATCTTCAACTCCCCAAAAAAAAAATTCTCGCGTTTCAACGCGTCATTCACATCGAGGAGGTGTAAGAGTGAACTTCATACTCGTAAGTTAAATTGCACAATGCAACAAAGTAGAAGAATCTTGAAAAAAAAAAAAAAACAAAAAAAAAACAGTTGGCTGACGGTGAACAACGCGCAAAATAGTTAGCAGATGCTTGCGGTTCGAGCAGTCGAGAAGGCGCTGCCCTGCCAGTGGTATTTGATATTTGAGTACAAGCCAAGTAGGTAGGCGGAATGGAACAGGTTTGGCCAGGGGAGGCAACCAACCTGACTATCCGCCAGTCGCAGTCCTCCATATATGTCTTCCTACCTTCGAGTTCTGCAACTTCGTCTCTGCTAAATACTCTTTTCGAGACGAGGCGATTCCAAAAGATTGAAAAATACCGAGAAATTCGAACAATTGCAGGAAAAACATTAGAAGTGAAGGATTGGAATGAACCGAAAATCGTGAAAACGCGTAAAATATTGAGATCAGCTTTCTAGCCAGACTTAACGTTCGCCTTTCTTCTTGGAGATAATGGAATACGATAAAGGTCAACTAAACTGCTTAGCAGGAAATATCCTATAATACAGAAAGGAAAAACGCAGCAACTATTTTTCTTCCTGAATATCGGGACTGACCAACATGAATCAAAGCCAGTTTATCGGTAAACAAACAGTCGACTCAGAGTTCGAAAAGAAATAGTCCCCAGTCGGAAAAATAAATAAGAGAAATTCTGCATTGGAAAACGTCTTTTAGGGGCAACAGAAGCACATGGGACATTAGATAAAAGCTTTGCGAAAACGGATCATCAACGATCATGTAATTCTAGTTAGAACATTACTGCTCTTATCAGTGAGGACGATTCAAAACTTTCGATCGGTGAGTCTTCGATTTCTAACGTTTGGAATCCTTGTTCCGAACTTCGTGACGTACCTGCCGAACTACCTTCGTCTGTCGGATTGAACCGGTCGTTTTTGTGGGTCACGCTCTCAAGATGAAAACAACCGCGCCCAGCCAGAATCTCATCCGAAAATCCACCGAGAAATTATTAAATCGGGCGGATACCAAGAGGATATGCATTAAATTTAATAATAACTCTAAGTGAACGAGGAGACGTCGAACATACAGTAAATTCAAGGAACAATGAGCCTTTCAAATAGCCGGATTGTGGAGAGCGAGAGAAAATTCCAATTTCAGGTTTGGATTTTTTCCTACCTTTCTTTCTTAGCACTTTCACCCTTGATCGGCCTCATCAAACATAAGTACTAATTGATTTGAGTTGGAATCGTCTTCCTTTTCACTCTGGAGTAAAGGACTCCTTTTAACGATGCGAATACAAATAAACGCCATAAAGAAATATATGCACATACATAATAGGAGTAATTATAGCTTCTCACTTCAATGTAAGAGTATAAATAGTGACTTTCAAAAAATTCGAATCTGGAAAAAATACTTTAATTTCCCAGAATCCCAATGATAAAAGTAGACGCACACTAAGTAAATTATTTCTCACCCTTCATTTTGGTTTATTAAAATAATAAACCACTGTAATCGCCCAAGAAAAACATTTTTATAACCCCCCTCAAAATTTGATGTTTTACGTTTCAAGGCATGTAGAATCCGAATATCCAATAAAAAAAATTCTGTCTGTCCGCTGTACGCCGTCATCACTTTTCCGGCCAAACCATGATAGCTAAAAATTTGAAATTTTCACCAAAAATCAATCTCGGTCCTACGACGGCCCAATTCTTGAACCAACTTGCTAGCTCAATTCTAAGGGTATTTTTTGGGGGTTTTGAGGGGGAGAAAATTCATATTTTCCAAGGTTTTTCAGAAAAATGTGTATTTGGTATCAAATTATACAGATTTTTGGACGCTGAATCGAATGAGACCATCGCGGGGTCGATAGCTTTATTGGTTCTCGAGTTATCGCAGCTTTTGTGTCGAATTTGGGACATTTTCAGAAATTTGACTTGAGGGTATAATTCGAGAGTTCTCCGAGCTATAAAAATCATTCTATACTCATTGGAATGGTCGTCAAACACTCTCCAGCTGTATCGTTTGGCGAAAAATTCAGATTTTAATTAGGAAATTAAGAAAAATAAAATCTATTAAAATTACAATAGTTGCTAAGGAGTTTTCCCCTAGAGTTACCATCTGTTTTTCGGTGGGATTGTTCAGAAATGTTCGAAATAATTACTATCACAAATGGATAGTCTTCCTAAATCATTATTGAAGCGAAGGAATAATAAACCACTGTACAATCATTTTCAGCGTTTCTTCTTGGGCGATTACAATGGTTTATTATATAATAAACCAAAATAAAGCAAGACATGAAGAAATAGGAAGGTATTATTATCTAAGTTCAATTTTTGTTTGTTCCCTAATAAAATTCTGAAAAATATGTAGCTCGGTACACACCTGGTTCCGTAAGTGATGAATCTTGCGCCGCAATCGAATTTTTTCCCGATTTCAACAAACACGTTCATTTTTTTTCGCGATTCGCGTAAAATTTATGTATTACATTCCAAAGAAATTCTTGTCCATCGTAGAGACAAATCCACTCGTTTTTAAAACTATTCACAACGCGAACAAAAAAGCACTTTCACAACCGAAACGCATCAGAAGACGGAAGACGCTCGAATGAAATTATACTCGAATGAAAGTCTCCGAGAGCATTAAACATTTTCATGCACGGACAGACGAGAGCAGGAATACGCATGTCCACTCGTGACTGGGGACACTCGGAGACATGATCGGTGATCGGACATGTCACCGATACTGCTCTCGGGTCACATAGTGAGTCTCGTGACTCGTGACTACTTTTGTGACTGTATTGTCCAGGGTGGGCTTGATACAAAATGCCACTAATTCAATGCGCAAACAAGAAATTGCACTGTACAATTTGCAGCGTTTTTTCTTGTGCGATTACAATGGTTTATTATAAATATGACTCGAGAGAATTTACAGAACTGAACTGAAATTTTTATAACGCGTCCCCTGGTTCTAGCGTAACCGTGGCGCCTAACTCAGTACTCCAGCTGTGGGAATTGTAGTAGCCACTGTAGTTGCCACTACAGAGCCATTTTCAGGCCAAGATAGATTTTGACATTTTTATGTCTTTGCTATGGCACACAACCTAAAAATCGTTACGTGACGAAATAGTTGTATTTTGTTACATGAGCGTTACGAAAAATAGCGTTACAAAACAGTCCATATACAATAGTTGCTACAAAGTTTTCTTCTATAGTTACCAATCTAATTTTCGGTGGGAACGTTCACATATTATTATGTTCTATCGCAAATGGATAGTCTTCTTAAATCATTATTGAAGTAAAGGAATAATAAACCACTGTACAATCAGTTGCAACTAAACTAGATTTTTTGACTCCGTTTGATTTGCCGTTTTGACATTTTCATGTCTTTGCCGTGGCATTTAAATTGAGTAAATTCCACTTTTTTGTCGTCGAGCACCAACGCAAGGACTAACTGATCATGGTCGTCAAGTTTAATTATCAATTCTTTTATGATGAACACTACAACTAAGATTGCGACTTTATAATTAGGTACCTACCTAATTTGGTAGCTGAGGAGGGGAAAGACATGAAAATGTCCCAATGCGTTGCAGACTCGTATGCAAGTGTTTTTTTTATTTTGTATGGATACTAATTAGTTATTTGTGAGCAATTTCTATTTTATTTTTTCTTTATAACAGTATCAACCAACTAGAAAGTGGCCTGTGTATGAATCTTTGATTTTCACAGTCGGTTAAGCCATTATTTATTATTATTTAGCAGATAGGTAATCATCCAGTAACATAGAGATTTACATCATACTGTCGGACGATTCGCGAAGTTTGAAACTTAACGTTGAGCTATTTGGCGGTTATAAAAGTGATTAGGATTGTAGATGAAATGCTTAGATTTCATTCGGAGGCTTTATTTAGAGCTGCACTTAACGTGCATAGCAAAATTGCATTTAATGGAAAGCTATAAGCATTACGAAAGAGAAGTAAGTGCGAGGTTTATAAACAAAAACCGAATTGCAACGCGAAGATTTTGGCCGATCGGCCCTCTTCAGTGAGACGAGAAATTAACTAGGAATAACATGAGTAAGTTGGGGCTTCCCGGCATGTTCCACGTTACGTTAACAATAACTGTGAAATGGAAGCTTCGATTGTAAAAAAGACCGAGTATAAACGATGAAAATTTATCAATAGTTCACATTCTAAATAATATGCTCAATAAAAAATAGAATGAACCTACACATGAACATCATGACTTTCATTATTTAACGTTGCTCCGGAAGAATCGAGCTCAGCAGGATTTATTGGCACAAAGACTACACGCTGATCGCACTGTAAAAATTCTAGCTCGATCAAATTTAATTTCTGAAACGACAAGCACCTGCTGAGCAAGTTCGCACAACGTAGACGTCATTCAAATCAAAATTGGCAACTCGAACGTGTACAAAACGGTCTCGACTTACCCAAAGTTCGGTTCCCCAGCTCATGATGGGAGATTATCCGAAACACGATCCGAAGAAAACACTTCACTTAGCACATCACCGAACTTGGAATAATAACAGGTTGGTAAAGAGGTGTAAACAATTTTTGCAAAACAGTTAGCGACACGAATGCACGGCACGAAGTCTCGCTCAACGCGACAGCAGGAAAACTGAATTCAAAACAGAACAGAGAGAAATGGCGAAGAATGTCTCCCAGTGTTGCCGATCATCGTGATTGCCAACCGGCAGTTCTGCCACTACAGTACAACTAAAATTATTTTAAAAACGAATGCAGTGAGAAGTTTTTATTTCATCTTGTTCGCGATTACTGTCGTTATTTAAGAGTTTTAATGCATTGGATGTTCTATTGAAACGGAAAAGTGGGAGTTTTAGTTACTTTGTTAAAATCATAATATGTCTCCTGTGGTAACCGAAATTTGCCATCCTTTTGGCGGTAAACATAAGAAACTTACGATTAAACAAAATAACCACAACTCTACGTTTAAGTTATTAAAAAACAAAAAAAACGCAATGAACTAAGTAAGTAAACCTCTTTGTTATATTTCGCCTAGGAAAGCAGTGTTAAACTGTCGCTCGTGTATCGATAGATAAGTACTCTCGAACGATAAGAGCGATAATGGTGATAGCAAGCGAGAAAACGACGCCATTAAGCGATTTATTATTCCAGTTTCCACTTTTGCACAGTTTGATAGAATTTTATCTTTCCTAGAAAATGTCTGTAGTTTACAACATTTCGTCCTCGGATGACGAGGACGATGATATTCAGGTAATGCTATTTAATTATCATGAATTGAGTAACGTTCGCGCCTTTAGCCCAGTCGAAGTACAGGTCTCATAAATTTCTGTAAATGAATTATTTATTCAATAATGAACCATCGTAATCGCCCGAGAAAAACATTTCTAACCCCCCTCAAGTCATGTTGAATCCAAATATTCAATTAAAAAAACGCTGTTAATGATTGTACAGTGGTTTATTATTATTTCACTTCAATATTGATTTAAAAAGACTATCCATTTGTCATTTTAAATATTCCGAACATTTGTGAACGTTCCCACCGAAAAACAGATGGTAACTATAGGGGAAAACTCCGTAGCAACTATTGTAATTTTAATCATTTTTATTTTTCTTAATTTCTTAATTAAAAGCTAAACTTATTGCCTAACGATACAGCTGGAGAGAGTGTTTGACGACCATTCCAATGAGTATAGAACGATTTTTATAGCTCCAAGAACTCTCGAGTTATACCCTCAAGTCAAATTTCTGAAAATCTCCCAAATTCGGCACAAAAGCTGCGATAACTCGAGAACCAATAAAGCTATCGACCCGGCGATGGTCTCATTCGATTCAGCGTCCAAAAATCTATGAAATCTACAAAATCTAAAAAAATCGACACATTTTTCTGAAAAACCTTGGAAAATATGAATTTTCTCCCCCTCAAAACCCCCCAAAAATACCCTGAAAATTGAGCTAGCAAGTTGGTTCAAGAATTGGGCCGTCGTAGGACCGTGATTGATTTTTGGTGAAAATTTCAAATTTTTAGCTCTTACAGTTTGGCCGGAAAACTGCTAACGGTGTACGGCGGACGGCGGACGGACAGAATTTTTTTTATTGGATATTCGGATTCTACATGCCTTGAAACGTAAAACATCAAATTTTGAGGGGGGTTAGAAAATTTTTTTTCTTGGGCGATTACAATGGTTTATTACTGAATAATAAACCAAAAAACGCTGTTATTGATTGTACCGTTGTTTATTATTCCATCGCTTTAATCATAATTTGAGAACACCGTCCATTTGTGAAGTTAACTTGTCGGAACGTTATTTATGAACGTTTCCGCCTGACAACAGATTGGTAAATATAAGAGATCATTTTTATTCTGACTTATTTTTCAAATTTAAAGCTACATTATTTGCCTAACGTTACAGCTGAAGATTGTTTGACTAGCATTCCAACGAGTATAGAACCATTTTTACAGCTCTGAAAATTCTAGTTAGAAAAATTAATTTCAACGTTTTCCGGACGTGGGAGTACTTATTTCTATAGATTTTTGGACGCTGAATCTATTGAGATGATAGCGGGGTTGATATCGTTCCCGATTTATTGCAGCTTTTGTGTAGAATTTTCAAGAATTTGGCATGATTTATTTATTTATTCCTTTATCTCCTCCTTTATTAATTTATTCTTTTCGATGTATGTCTTAATAAAACAATTTACAACGTTAGTAATTGAATTGCAGGTTATCCGGGTAAAAAAGAAAGCAGATTCTCCCGCGAATCAGCCGTCAGTAACTATTATCAAAACTGTTGAAACAACTGTGAAGACTACATCAGTGGTAAATGAAGTGAAAAGGATAAAACCGAATCTCTTAGCGTGTACAGTAAGTTGTGATGATATTCTTCAATTTCTAGTAGAAAGATTATCGAACAAAACTAAACTTACATTCCATCCGCCTTAGATGAGTCGACGAGTTTGGGCCCTAGAATTAGACTATGTTGATGTGTTTTTCTTCTGTTGAGTGGGAGAAAAAAAATCTAGTCTGATAAATTCATTACTGTGGCTACATATTTCTACCTAGGTCTGACGACGCCGGATGGCGCAACGTAATTGGTAGACAAATAATTGATAAATAACCAGGAAACGAGTTGACATTTTATTCTCCCCTCCACCTGAGACAGCAGGGAAACAAATGTCGTTACGACCTTGTCTTTGTATTTTGCCAATCAAGTGCAACTGTTTCAGCTCCCTCCTGTCAAAAAGAACGCCAAGCCAATCCAGTCAAACAGCTCTCCAAAAGTGCAGTTTCCTGGTACCAACTTGAAAGAGGAACAATTTGCTGATAAACCATTGAATAAATCTCCAGTAAGTATATATTTTCGAATCTGAACTTATTCCAGTTACAGATATTCCCGCAGTTAGTTGTCTACGAGAAATTACCCTGATATCGCCTCTTAAAAAAAAAGAAATAATATTTCTAGCCGGTTCAGTAAATTGAATTTTTGTTAGATCTGGGCGGAGTGGATGATTTTCATGGTCTGGTACTTCTCTGTCAGTAGAATTTCTTTGGAGACGTTGATCATCATTAATGTAATTAAATTGGTTTTTGCCAATTGACTAGTGTTAATTTCGATAACGAGTTGTGTGGCTTGGTTTAGAGAATCGTTGAAGAGATTGTGCTTGATGAAAGCGACGATGAAATCGAGTGGGTTTTCCCAAATAAAGTGCAATCTTCTCCAGTCACAACTGTTTTTTCGAAGAGAAGCCCAGAAACGCCAAATAGCATTGGGAACAGTGCTGCTGATGCTGTAAGTAACATTCATGAACCATATAATTGTGTATTGAAGTTTTTCGATACTCCTTTCAATGGTGACACATTTTTTGGTGTGAGGAATATTGATTCATTGATAGTATCTTGATTCAGCAATCTACTCTGATTCTGTTGATTTCAACAGGAGACACCACCGTTGAAAAATAAAAAACTGCTATTGATCGACCTGAGCGTTGATGATGATGATGATGATGATGATGATGATCTTAATGATGTGACAATCATTGAAGAGACAAAGACAGTTATGCGGGTCTGTGAAAATCCATTATATGTTTCTGTATTAGTCAATCTTTGCGTTATCTCAAGCAGGCTCTTCTTCCAATTTCAGGACCTACCTGGAAAAATTGATGACCCCTCAAGTACCGAAGGTGATCCTATAAGCCTTGATTTAGACCGGCCAGACTCGAGGTGTCGAATTGATGATGTTGAAAAGGTGAGTTGGCATTTTTGAATAGTGATGTCATCGATTGAGCTACCATCTGTATCTAGATTAATTATTGGTTGTTCATGCGTAGTGTACTACTCCGACGTCAGAATTCGAAAAAGAAAACACTCCCTCAGACGCCACTGGATCATCCGTGATAAACGACTGTGCTGTTAGTAACTTATCATAGAGCTCTCTAATTAGTTGTCGCTCGTCAAATATTATCAATTTTATTTGCATTATTGTGAAAGTGCGTAAAAAGTATCATCAGCCTTGATTTATTGTACAAGAGCAAACAATTCTTTTATCCATTTCAGAGCTGGCCCATTTAGTTAAGCATTGATTCTTTCCGTTTCTGGTAAATAGTACACTGTGGAATTATATATTGTTACATTTTTTGTAATGTTTTGCAGAAAACTAGCCAGAAATGTGATTTGATTGAAGATGACGACGAACCAATGGTTGGCAACGTTACTGAATCCCTTCTGAATAAGGTTAGTTGCCGCGTGAGGCCTCTTAGATTCACTCAATTACTTTATATAATGTCGGAAATCAAAACGATAAAACAGTGTTATGAATAATTCATTCTTCTTAAATAACATTCCAATTTGCCCCTTTTTAAACATTCAAAAATCCGCATATTGTGTATTTATTGTTTCAGCTCATCTCAGTCATTGGAGAAGTTGGCTTCAATGAAGACGACAAGGTGAAAGTCGTTAATAAGATCACCAAGTATTATAGTAGTTCGGAGACCGATTTCACTCAAAGCAAGGAATTCATTGATTCGGTAGGGAAACTGATTTCCGAAATCAAACAGCTGATTCCCCAAGGACGTAATAAAACTATGATCGTTGAAGAAATCTCTCAGAAAGTGAGAGCATTCTTGGCGTCCCTTGTGAGGAACTCGAAAAAGGTATGATTTTATGTTATGCCGGAAGAAATTGTAAATGTTCGTTTGTTGGAGTACTTGTAATGAATTGAATGAAGTGAATTGATATTGGTTTCATGGAGTCAACTTGGTGCCAACATTGACAATCGTTGGACTAAATAACCCGAATATTGCTCTTATAATTTTATCAAAATCGTTGATTGTGAAAAATCATAAAATTTCCAATCAAGCAAAGTGACGAACTTTGAGAAAAGTTAATATCACCAAACAATAGTTGAGCAAAAAGTATTCAGGTATCTGAAATCCTTTTCTCACAATATTTATACAATTAAAATTTTCCTTCTTTTCAGGGATCGTCCAAGTTAAGGAAACTCTACTCTTTGTACGAGGTACGATTCATTACTGCAATATCCACGCTTTTATATTGTTCAAGGTTGTTAGTGCATTTACGTTATTATTTGTGGCAATTTTCTCTTCATGTGCAGAAACTGAACCGAAGAATCGATAAACTTGAGCGCGCTGAAGTGGGAATATATTCCGATTCAGACTCGGAGGACGTATACGAAATGATGTGCAGGTTTGTGATTTGAATGTGGAAACGTTGTTGGGACACTTAGGATTGTGGAAGACTCCTGGAACAATTATTACGAATTTAGAGGAATTTACTAAAACATTGGCCCGTTTTTATCTATTGCCCGTTCCCCCACAACGTATTTTCAGTCACTGCTGTTTTATTTTTAGGGTTCTAGGAGTTTTACTACCACGTGATTCGGTACACTGCTTTTTTTGTAGTTGTATTTTAAGTAACAAAGCCTCCTTTTGATTTCCAGGTACAAGGCGAGAGCTGTTAAAGTATATTCCCGTATCTGTCTACTTGAAGGCAAGGCGGATCATGCTGATCGGCTTATTAAACGCCAGTTCCAATACAGAGGTAAGCAAATGGTTAATGAGGTAGTGAAATTATTTGTTTTCCATCTTCAGTGCTTTGGTTGAACGTATGCGTATTGGTGCAAATACAGGAAAATTTCCTCAAAAGATTTACCTCGGCAAAATGGAAAATTATTTTAAAACCGATCTAATAGCCGAAAAACTTTTTTGGGTACCAAAAAACGTGCAACTTCTAACCAGTCAGTTTTTGGTTGAATCGGCATTTAATTTATGCCCGGCTTAAGGTGATATTTTGTATAAAATTAATTCTTAGCTGATAGATGGACGAGTTACGGTCAAAAATACATTCAGTTTTATGTCTTCTGTTGCAGGGCCTGGTCCAGTACCAGTGACGCGAGCGTTGGAGAAATTCGTCAACAAAACGCGTCAATTTCCAAATTTCCAAGACGTTTTTCAACTGGTGAAAAGAGTCAACGCAGAAGAACAGCTTGGCTACGCTCCAGCGCAAGTTATGTCAGTGGGTAAGTAGGGGCTCATCTATTATTTCATCTTACTCCATTTGACGTCTGGCTACCCAACACCTCTTGCATGCTGATACCTCTTGCGTTGTTCTATTCTATCCAGTGCTGAGCACTTTCTTACATCTGTAGGTACAGAATTTTGTAGTATATTATATTATATTTTTCAACATTATTTCGTAGGTTCTAGACATTATATTTTTACTATGCGATGTGCTAACATTCTTATTAAATTATTCTGTTCTATCACAGCCCAGGAGGTTTTTGTTAAATGCGGCGATGAACTTCAACGAAGACGAATGCATGATGAACGGTGTACTGCATATTCGTATTTACCTGAGAATAGCACCGATCCTGCTGAGCATGACGTTGGGCTTCAGGAAAAACTGGAGAAGAACCGATTGATTGCCAAAAAAGAAAAAGAGGCTAGTATTAATAATTCCGGATTTAGGATTGAAAATAATCTCCCTTGGTTGCTCAATTTTCAAAAAAGTATCACCCTATTAATATCCTTTTATGGCAACTCATACTTATTAGCGTTCACCTTGTCTTCTCAGATATTGGCCGAATTCAAAGAGAGGTCCGAGAAAGAAGAGCCCCAAGAGCCAGATGTTGGCCCAAACACGGAAGAAAACGAATCTGATGACTCAGACGTGAATGAAACTGAAACGGACGCACCAACTGAATTGTTTATGGATAGCGAAGAAGAAATCTCTTACCTCGGAAATGTCAACGAAAAGCGTCATAAACCGGGGAGCCCTACCAATGAACCTAGTGCGAAAAAATCCAAATCCGACTCCAAAACCTAATGCTCCCTTTAAAGTAATTCCAATTCATAACCGTAGCAGTAATTTTTTTTTTATGTTGATAGCCCATCATGTGGAAAATTTATCTGTATACGCTAATTTTTCAAAAAAATGTAGCATTGTTGCTTCTTAAATGAGTCTATAAAAATTGTTGTAAAACTCAAGATCCGACTGAATTGGTTACTGAGCTGTTCAGTCGATTTTGTATAATGTATTTTGATATTAGATTTTCTTGGAGAAAAATCACGAAGATTTACATCTGTTGATCTCCTAGATTTATCGTTTAATCCCTGGGGAAGAAATGATCGCATAAAAAGTCAAGGATGTATCGGTTCATTCCTGTAACTGTCCCAGATAGAATTGAAAACCTATACTGGTTAAGTAGTCGCAGTGCATTGTGTTTTATTTTGATAGTAAGTTTATCTGGTTCTTAATTTAGTTGAACGGGAGACGGGGGATATTTACAGTCTTGCGGATTTAATGAAAACATTTATTATCAGCTCATCGCATCAAGCAGAATGGTATTTCTAAACAGTGAGTATCCAACCTAACGAACGAACTCTAACTATAATAAATATGCATGATATCAGTCTTCCTAGATAAATTCATCCGTAGAGGGGTATGACATTTTGTCATTTCGACGAACTTAAATTAGCACAAACTGCAACGAACCGAATGACTAAATCGCGAAGCGTACACGTGACAGATTTCAACTTAAAATAAATTTCTATCGATTCATCCTCTTGAGTGATATTCATCGAATAGCCAATGCCGTTCGTTACCCTTAGTTCACAATATAAACTATACAATAAAAACATCTTAGGTAACATTCAGTTTATAATCACTAGTCTGAAGATATTTGAGTAACTTCAGAGGTTTGACGATGAAACTTACAAAAATTACCACTTATTTGAGACTAATATACAAAGAAACTTCCCTGGAAGTAGGAAAATATGACTATGCGATTAACGCAGAATAATAACAAAATGCCATTCAGGTACAGTAATAGTCAAATACCTAAAATTCACAATCCGTTTACATTTTCAACGAATGAAAAAGAAAAGGTCTGAATGTTTTACACGAAAAATCAATTTCCCCATCAAGTCAGTCTGTTCCCGCATTCCATCTATGCTTTACAACATGTTCTGCGATTTCGTGCCAGGTCTTCTTTTTTTAACACATTAAAATTATATTCGTGTTCGGGGTCCCGCAGTATAATAATACATTCCAATTAACTTCAAACGCCCATCACAATTTTTTTGAAATTGATGAAAAATACAATAATCACAAAACACGAGTTTGTCAAATTAATATTAAGATTGATTGATCAGTTATTATAGAGCAGCAAACAGGGGTGGAAATACGGGCTCTGGCGGCTTATAAGGAGCTGCGTTCAAGCTCCTCAGCTGATACCACAATATTGTAGGTCTCACAGCAACACTGGCTTACTGACATTTTGGCCATTCCAAGGTTCTTATATGCCTGAATCAACCATCCTCTTGGCAAACGTCTCCTGAGAAATCGTCGTTGAAAACTAGTTTTTGCTCTCCTGAATGTTAGGGGAAAAAAAACTGGTCTCAGTTTTGCAGTGAGACCGATCACCTATGTAATGGAGCTAAATAAAAATATAGGTACTTCTTAGGTATGTTATGATTTCATATTTTTCGGTCTTGGGATTGAATATCATCATAATGCAATACGGAATTTTTGATTGTGATATTTCAATGAGTGTCTCCAGAAATCCTTTTCCTCAGTTTGGGCTTCTTGGGAATCTGTTTAAATTGCCTTCTTAGGGGTTCGCTTAAATGTCGAACCCTCACAATGCATAGTTGAAGAATGTCAGAGGCAATAACCGATTGTACTATCAGTAAGCCTCGATGTTCCCAATCAATCAGAATCAGCAAAAGTCTGCGTCACAATATTCTTTCTGTAAATCCATAAGGAACTATGTCATTGCTTAATGCTTCTGACAGCTATGTCTACCGATGTCACACGCTGGATTCAATAACAGGTGAGCCATCGTGGACGACGATCCCAACAACAAAGTCGAGCCTGCTGCCGTAGTCCAGAGAGGGAGGCAGGACGGATGCTGCTGACTTCATCCCACCTTGCCCGGCAAGCCTGAGTTCGAAAACTTTGTCGGCGGCTCCGTCAGCCTCGTCTCATAAGCTTGTCCCCTTTATGGCTCCTCCACCTGCTTCTCGAGTTTCGAGACTTCGCTCACCTGGAAGATTTTTCAAAGATATGGTCAATTCTGAGGTGGATCAATGGTATGGGGTGCATCCTATATTTATGTTGGCCAATGGTCCCGAATCAGTGGATGGGTTATTCCAGACGTTCAACCTCACTTCTCAATCAACTAATAACATTGAACTTTGTTAGGTAATCATAGGCCGTTTCCGGATTATGAATATCACACAGTACTTCCGAGATATATGCAGATTTTTTCTATTTAGATTTTTAAAGGCTATAAGAGTAAATATTTTCCTCCATTGAGGTCTTAAACTGTTCGTTATGGTGAGCAGATGACGCTTGATATTTTGGATATTGGGTCACCCACCGTACTCATGTTATGAGCCTTTTCCACGATTTGGCTAGTGCGTATTTTGTATTTTGATTTTATCAGACTGCAAAACTGATTATATTTAACCGCTGGGGGACTTGACATGTTTCTTTATTCGGCTGAATGTCGTTTGATTTTTATTATTGGTGTTACGTACCGTACTTCCTCATAATTCTCATTTTCAGTTATTTTATGCGTGCACTTTTGTATATTTGAGTCTACTTGCTTTAAAAATGACTCCATTCCACAAAACATGTTATGTATGAATTGGATCACACATCGTACTGTTGAAATCACGTTGCACCCTTAGTAGGAGCTTTTTGTTTTAAAACTGGTTATTCCAGTTACCGACTGAAACAGGAATGTACTGTGTGATCTATGCACAATCCTGGTTTATATATGTGGAGGTGGTCCAATCAATCAGGAAGAGGTCAGGTCAATACGAGTTGTAAAATAGTCCTTAAAATGTGTAGCTGGTGATTGAGTTTCTGTGAACTTGAGACATTTTTGTTATTTTTTCCTTTTCAGAGGTTTTTATAGGCAAATAATTTAGAACTCGGTTTCATTATGTTTTTCTAAGTTAATTAATTTTTCATGATTTCTTCTAAAAATGGGCAGAAAAGAAAATGGTTGACAATACGCGTTCTGCAGTACACTATTTGCAAGGGTAAGTCCAACCAGACTCAAATCCCCTTATTGTATCTGGATGTATTTCCAAATCTAATCTAGCACATCAAAAGCATGCCTCTACTGCTTTTGCATCGCTTTTGTATTAGACATTTGCTTCTAGTCGTGCGCTAAATATTTCAAAGGTCATGCTAGCTCGTTAGGTGAATCGTGTTAGCTAACAACATCAATTTACCGGGGTGATGAAAGGGGCTGTCTTGCGCCGATAGTTGGAACCTTCACTTTGTGCTGTTGTCGAAATAAAACTTGTCATGCAGCTCTCTCCCGCCGTACCTGAACAAAAATTCATAACCAAAAAGTTAATGATTTTTGGATGTAAAAAGATTCGATGACTGATGTCTGTAAAATTGTCAGGCCTACAAATGCACAGAGTATAATCTTAAATTTTTGTTCACGCAGGCGGGATGCTGTAGTATAAAAAACGTATGTTAATTCCATGCTAGTTGTATACTTTGACATAGCGTTTAGGTATTGAAAATGAGGCTCAACTGGCTTTTAGATCCTATTATTGGCGAGGATTTTCTTTTCAGAAAAAATAACGTTTAGAGCTCGGTTCCCAATTTTTTATAATATATCGTTCTCGACGCGCAATCGAAAAAATACTCAGATTTGGCGATTTAAGAAATTTGTTAGTATCGGTCAATGCGATTCATTAGGGGTACTGACTTTTTCTATAAAAAACGTTTCTATCGTTTACGGGGAAAAATAACAACCAAACGGAAGAAGATTCCTGTTGGAAATTATGATGACTTTCCAGTGGATTTGCCTCAATTTCACCCTCGACCGGTTCGAAGTAAACAAGGCTGTGAAGCTAAAGGAATTGACGCTTCATCAAGTCAACAAAACGCCCTCCGAAGGAGCTCTTTGCGTCATGGAAGAAAAGATGAATCGGAATAACGATGAACTTGTTACGAAATATCATCTAAATCGCCGTAAAATACCTTGTTTCCTGCATTACATTATTTTCCCCCTTATTTAGGAAAATCATGGAAACGCAGCAATTAATGTTGACACTCACTTGGGCGGCTTTTTCTTGACGAGATTCGATCCCGGCTGAAACCGAGGAAACGGCGAGTGGACGTTCGCCAGCCGCAAATTTCTGAGCTGACCCATAACTTGTTGATTTCCCCTTGGACTTCGGCGTTCATGAAGCAATATAGTATGGCGACGAAGGTGCCCTGAAAAATGACTCAAAGTAAATAGTCCGCAGAATGCTTGAAAATTATAAGCCGTATATAACATTAACAACTAAACGCTTTACTAAGCGAGTATTCGAAAATGGTGCCTTAGACACAATGTAATAAAATTTAAAATGCCAAGTTTTTTGAAAAATTTCATTCCCTATTCTCACTGTTAATCAGTGTAAAAATGATGAGTCTCTAATTATATTTATTTAAATCAAATGGCGTGAAGCAAATCTCAAAAATTTTGAGTGGTTGATTTTTGACATAATACCTGAAAACTGCCGAAGAGCTGGTCGATAAACAACCAAACGATGTCCATGGTCTCATCGTTGACCAATTTCATCGTATAGAAAATTGAGTAGTGGGCTCCGAATAACGGCACCAGAACCAAAGTAGATTTGGCCCACCTCCTGCAGATCAAAATCCCGCTCGCACATACAGTTCAATAGTGACAATTGAAAATTCAGTAGTAGCCATAAGAAAGACGAGGAAAATTTCAATTCAAATTTAAGTGTAATAAATAATTTAATAATGTAATCTAATTCAAATTCACCAAGCCGTTCTTTTTGGTTGAACGGAAATTGCTTCGTAGCTATGAAAACGTATTTCAAGAACTACGAATGCGCACAGTACGAAATTCCATTATGCATGCACAGGCTTATTTAGCAGGCTCACCTGTACCTGAATCGGCGATTTTCCTCGGAAATGGAGGCTGTCAACTTGAGCAGAAGCACACGAACTATGTTGATGAACAGGAAAAAATTCGACTGGAAAACAAAATAAAGTCAAATTTAGAGGAAGATTTTTTTTTTTTTTTGGGGTAACTGCAATGCTTAATTATTGGATGATTAACTACCACTAAACCAAGTTCAATTTATTTAACGCGCAGAACTGTAATATAGCTGTCAATTATCTTACGTCGCTCGATTTTTCGTTCATTTTTTTCAAATCGATTAAATAATTTAATTTATTGGCGAACTATCAATTCATCTATGCGAGTAATTTGTGCTTATTACTAGCTTCTCGTCGTGGATTCGAATTACGAGAAAAGAGGTTAAAACAAAACATGTATTTACCACTGTTGAGACAATAATGGGCAAGTCGAGGTACAGTCGAATTCTCGGATTTTTATGGGTCGTCCAACATAGTTCATCGTCGTAAAGGGCGCGGAGGACAGCCCAAGGAACGACAGAACCCAAAGGGAGGCCTAAGACACAAACAAACAATTTTAGTACATTTCTCCAAATTCGAATTTAAAATACTTGGTTCAGTCGTATCTTGAATTTCAACCTAGAAATAGACGACAAGATGAATAAAATAGAAAAAAAAAACTCTTTAGAATAAATAATTCATTCAGCATGAAATAATAGGTGGAATTTCAAATTATTGACGAAGTAAGTAAACAAAGAAAAATAAGGCCCAAATAAATAAAATTAAATTACAGAGAAAAAATGTCGAATTACTCCACTCGAACCAAATACGTTGAAAAATAATTTGTGATCGCCTTATTCAAAAAATGAGCAATCAAGGTACTCACCCCAACCGAGAATGATGTAAATCGTGATGGCGGAATTGTCTGTGAAAAGCGCTAGAAATATGAGGTTGTGCAGGTAGAGTCCTTCCATTAGGATCCATGAGTAGTTTGAAACAATGGCGTACTGCCATAGGCATATGAGTAGCTTACATCCCCACGTGCCCTGAGGGACCAAAATTCATTAAAACTACAATAGTCGAGAATGAATTTCATTCTTATTCTAATTCAAAATACCGTGGGGGGAGACGACAGGATGTCAAGGTCTTTCACGCCCAGATCTGAGGATGGCATGATCCCCTGGACAAAGACGCCATCTTTTACTAGCCTCAGGCCAGCTCGAAGGATGAACGATACGAATAGATGCATGTGCAGCACATTCCTCGGGCATCGGAGTCTTCTGCGACAGAATATAATTCGCGGTAATGCATTGAATCGTGCCTTCACTCATAGAGATGAAGGTGTAAGTCAAGATGAAGATCGTAGACAACTTGGACTGGTAATCAGGGTGGGGAGGTTGACTGATGTTTTTTAAAGGTACCTAAGGCGCTAACCTAGAGCCAATTGGAGATGGGTTGTTAAATTATAAGGAATTTTCGCGGCGTAAAAGATGGAAAGTTGTGCACTTTTAGCCAACCACGCTATTATTAGCTCAGTAAGAGCTCACTAATGTGCAAACACTGTCCGAGGCACGCATGTATCACTCTCGCGAGCCCTACCTGAACGAAGGCGATGACGAGGAATTTTCTCCTAGATATGACCATATCGCTCAGGAGAGGCTAAAAGACGAAGCTTATTAACGAACCCTAGAGGTATGATAGATAGAGGTATGATGCATTATAGGTATGATAGAATGGACACGCAATTGTATCAGACGATCATAGGGTCACTATAATCCCCAGGAATGTGCCATAGGACCAAGTGAGAACTATTTTCGAGAATGCGGAATTTGCGTCGGTTTTTATCACGATCAAGATCATTATTGTATATTATATTTCCCTAAAGACACTATTTCTAAGTTGAAATCATAAGCATTGACAGAGGAATTTTTAAGAGAACCTCCTTTGAAAAGTATTGCAAAATAGAAGAAAACTGCTTTCATCCCACCCACCAAATTTCACCGCTGCCCTGTCCCACAGGGCTATAAGAAAACTGCTAACGACAACGTGGTAGCTCCCTTCTGTTTGAGCCATTTTTCAAACTCGACGACTTCACTAGAATTTCACATTTTTACTACTACTATTTCTGGCCATTAAGCCATCATTAGGTAATCCGCGTGGCTCGTACATTTGAGATAAGAAAGAAAAAGGTTCGATGCAAATTCCCGATTGTCAAACTTTGTCAAACACTAACTAAAATTCTGGAAGAAACTGGCTCTCCGATTAAGCTAGCTCTATTTAGTTTTCGGCTGAACTCTTGAACTTAGCGGTGAGCCATATTTACCTCAAAGCTAGGGTCACGCTTCACCTCAAGTCGGCCCTGGCATTGCGATACTTTGTGCGACGAGACTTCAAAGCATTAGCAGGCGTTCCGCGGTAATTCCTACCTGCTTTGTAAATGCGAACAACGTGGATGTCACGAGCTGGAAATGGAGCTGGCTTATCAATTCGAATTCCTGGAAGTTCATCATTGATCAGGTCTCTAGAGTTGCCAATCGCATGATAGACTGCCCAGCTCGGCCGGGATACCTGGCTTTAGATTGGACCCCTTCGAAGCACCATTTGTCTTCGTAAATTATCTACTTGACCGTCCATTCTATCGAGCTCAACTCCTCAACAATTGTCTTACCGACCGTTCTCATTCGGGCATTTCCCCTCTAAAGGGTCCGGTTAATTTACGAGTCCTCCACCTGCGTATCGAATGTAGTTCGACCTGTGTGTAGCGACTTTCGCAGAAAATGATGCTATTTGGGTCGTACCAAAAAAATCGAACATCAAATTTCGACAGGAAAACACGCAGAAAATCCGCTCAGTCCATCTATGGTGAATTGAGATATCGCACCGCCCGATATCACTTCGCACCATAACTATAATAAAATGCAGATGTAATATGTTCAAAATGTGATTACTCAGTAAATTTGAAAAATCGCATTTTTAATTGTAGGGTTTTTAAGAAACGTGAGTATTTATGGGAGTTTTAAGCACAGTGATTCAATAATGATTAATATAGTTTATAATTGTATCCTCCGATGAAGTGGATATTCTAATCGTCCTTAACATCAAATTCGGAATTTGGAAAAAATGTAAGTCTGAGATAGTTTGGAAAAATATTCATAGCATGATACTCGGACTAATTTTCTGAACAAGCGCCTGAGTGTCTGTCTATTAATAGTTTACCGTGTCTGTAACCAAAAACATCAAAAATGAAAATAAATCAATAATAATAAAATATAATAAATAGAAAACGCCTATACCTTCATTTTCTTCGGGTATCAAAAATCTAGATTAGATCATTCTTGAAATCACTTTACGCGGATTTAGTTCCATTATATTGCGCAAAATATTTTATTCCCTTTTATTTCCTATTTTCACTGAATTTCAGCATTTTCATATTTATCGATATTTTATTGATTATTTTTCATGTCCTTATGATCGCAATCTTTAGGCGATACATAAAATCGAATTAATCAAAGGCTTCTCCTTCCATCAGAGCAGTTGAATAATATGATCTCTCATAATTGCCAACGAATATAGCTCACCAAGGTAACTGGAAACGTCAGAGTACGGTGCACATAAATTCAAATCTCCTTTAGTCACTTGAGCCTTGCCATTATCGCTGATCGTAATATCAACCTTACACCTATTTCACACTCAGCCTCAGGGCCCATCGAATATATTAAGATTAAGCTTAAGCTATTCTCGAGTCTATTGAGGTAGTAGATGAGTGACTTATAGGCACTTCAATAGTATCATCGCTTCTTAGAACACCTGCTTCGTAGTGGTGATATTAATCGAATCTTGATCAGGATCAAATGGGGAATTCGCATCAAATTTTTTGATTTCACATGCCACGGAGTTAACGGAATGATGGCTCAAAGGCTTGAGTTAGCGTTTGTAAAAATGACAGATTCTGTGATGTTTTCTAGTTGGAAAAATGGCTCGAATCGAAGGGATCTAACACGTCACTTGTTCCCAGCCCTGGGGAGCCAAAAGCGGTTTGGTAGGTGGTAGATGGGATGGAAGGTTAACGCTGTGTTTAATGAGATTAGGCTTGTGATGTTGCTATTCGCATCAGTTTCGAACTTTTCAATCACACTCCTCTTCTCTTGATGATTCCTCCTTCAAATGTCATTCTTTTTTAAAAGGAAACGTCCAGCGTACATTTTTTGATCCAGTAACTTCGAATCTCAAGAAACGCAGTGCGCTTCAAAGTCTAATTCGTAAACGAGTGGAGAAAACGCCGGTTAGAGGATTGAGGGGAATGAACTTTACTTGAAATTGCATGTTGATAGCTCTCCAACAGCGATTGTGCTTGGCCGATGGGATCCGCTCATTTTCCACTGGAACGTCCTTCCCTTTGAATATTTATGTTTCTAATCAGGAAAAGAGGAGAAAGGAGGTTGATCTATATGTAAATACGTTTCTCGCCAACCCCTGCCAGACGGCTGAAATGAGCAACAATTTTTAGGTTCCAGACGAGCTCGATGAGAAATCGAACTCAACCAGAGTTGAGAACGTTTCGAGTATGAGAAAAACCCAGATTTAATTAGATCAGCAATCCTCAAACGGGGGCTGGGGTTATAGTAGTCATGTTATTGATTTTGTCCGAAGATGATCCTAACATGGATATGGAGCCATTCAATTTAATTGAGAAACCTCCCTAGCGACTACGGCAATTCAAATTATTTTTCTTTTCTTTATTGTGTAATTAAAAGTAGAATTATTTGCACAATGGTACACCTTAAGAGAGTGTTTGACGTCCGTTCCAACGAGCGTAGAACGATTCTCATAGCTCCAACATTCTCAAGTTATGCTAAATTTGTCAATAACTCGAAAATAATTCCAATATAAATTTATTTATTTTCTACTTTTAAATCCTATTAAAACTAACGATTCAGTTGTCGGTTCATTCGATTCAACGTCCAAAAACCTATATAAATTTATACGAATTACCTTGTCTGAAGACGTTGGAAAATACGAATCCTATCCCCCCTACCCTTAAAACTAAGGTAGCGGTTTGGCTAAAGAATTAAGCCATTTTCATATATCAAGACTAATTTTTTATGTAGATTTCAAGACTCTATAGCTATTATAATAGTTTCTTCGAAAAGTGTAGACGGCGTACGGCGGACGAACAGAAATTTTTTTATTCGATATTCGGATTCGGCGTACTTTGAAACTCAAAAGATCTGTGGGGATAACAATGGTTTATTATTGAATAATAAATGAAAAAGTAGCCACAACTGGAGCGAACTGTAGACCTACCGCGATGCGAACGGAAATGAACAAGCGAACAGGTCCATAAGACTTATCGACATACTTCGCAAGCAATAGACGGCTTTGAAGTGAAAGGGGATGCTTTCCGTGCATACAGATAGAGAAGAGCATTCGCAGACGGATTCAAATTCGCGAAATCAACCTCGACCACGAAGGACCCTGAGGACCTCGGAATAGAGCCGTTGACCAACAACACTCAAAAACACGCTTCGCTCAGTATACAGGCACAGGTCCTCGACGAAGTTGGAGCATCGTCGCGAGTGCTCGTCTGCTCACGGTCTAAATAAAACCTCTTGAAAAGCAGACCAGCAATCGCAAGAACCATCGAAAAAAAAACGTGCGAAGCTTCCTAAGATGCTGCCCGAAATAGCTAAAAAGCTGACATCGTCCCGTCGAACTCAAAGCGTGTTTACTCCGTGGGAGCCAAGGTCATAAGCCTAGAGTTAAATTCGATTGGGCGGCTGCTGGTAGAGACCAGTAGGTGATACAAATATTATACTGAGTGCAACGAAAATGGTGGTTGAACTCTCTCGTGCGAGTTCTACAAATTATTTCCGACCGTAAGAGCCCTATTAAATTTTTTACTTCGCTAGAAATGCCACTTCTTTGAATCGAAATTATTGGTCGTTTTTTCGACCTTACTTAATCAAAATGGCCATTATCTTACTTAATTCGCGTCCAAATTCAAATCTGATCACGTCGTTAGAAAGAGCGATATTTCTTTACTTTATAATGCTTACCAAATTAGAATTGAGGTGCAAAATGGAGTCTGAAACGTGGATTATGTCAAAACCTTGAAACCGTCTGTTTTTTTCAAACGCTTGGTAAACCTATTAATTTTGCAGAAATGTGAAAGTAAGCTAAAAGATTCGTCTAGATTTTTCACGCTCTAATTTTTCACGCAGACTTGGTTGGTGACACCCTCACTAACACTAGAGGGAAAGAGGGAGAGCCGTGAAACTATTTAGTTCGAGTACCTGATTCACATGTATAATAGAGCCGTTCTTATCTATTTCCCTATTGACTTAAATTTCCTTCCTTGCTTCCCGCAAAAACAGATTCTTCAAAATGTTCTCGCAGTCTCTATTTTCGCTTCAAAATTCCAAAAAAAAAAAATGTTAGGCAATAGATAAGTTGTTAGTTAATCGGACTTTCCATTGGTCGAAAACACATAAAAGTTTCAAAAAGAAAAAAGTATTTCTAGTATAGTTGCGAAAAAATGTAGGATGATTTCGGTCGTAAATTAACTGTGAAACACTTAGGGGGTCAGCCACCAGTCATGTTATTCTCTATATATTAAACCGAAAAAATGCATAATTTAAATCAATTAAAATAAAAACCAGCGTGGTTTTTTTTCATATTATTCTCTACTCTAAAAATCAAATTGTCGATTTTTTCAAAGAGAACTGGTAATGCTTTATTTCTGTTACATATTAAATAAAATCAAATACCCGATGAACCGGATGCCTGATGAACCAAATCTACGAGACAATTTGATCAAGAATCGCCGTTTTACTTATATTGAAGGAAAATTCAGAAAATTTAGTCTTCTCGTACACAGGTAGTATGCTTTCTGCGTAAGTATCTGTGAATGGGGAAAATGAGAAATTATTCTGACTTGAAATTAACTTTCAAGAAATAAAATTACTTTATTACTTCACGTGTTGTGCCTAGTTACAAATAAATGATTTGTGTTAATTTTCATTACAATTTTCATTCCTGCTTCCGACAGGATCGGGTGAAAGGAAACAACCCTTCGTTTCGCTACTGAGTTTCTTATCAGCAAAGTTCACTCGGAGGACCTCTATAGTTTGTGTGCCATTTCTCGACGCACTCTCGATTCTTTCATTATCAGCTATCGCCCAGGCTCATCGAGCATCATGAAGTTACCGAGGTTTCGACGTCGGGAAAAAAACATTGGAAGGGTGAAAAAATGTGGCCAATAAATCGAAAATGGTTACAAAATCGACCTAGATTCTTCGTGCCATATTCGGTTCAAGTTTAAGTAGATGAGTTGACGAGAGTCTTTATTCACGCTGTGTTCTACCATGTTTTTCTTTTTAAAGTATGTTTTATTCATGAATGATTGATGGTCGCGTATCAGTGTAATTCGCGGAATTTATATCCAAAAACTCGGACAAGGTAAAAAAAAAACTAGAGCTTACTTGAAGGAAGCCAGGATGATAAAAGCGACTGCCAAAGTCACCAACGAAACGCCGTAGCCCATCGCGGAGATCATTTTTATGATGGTGACATATCTCTGGAAAAACATTGAAACTCCGTGTCAGACATGGGATCGAAATACAACTCAAGCCAAGCGTAAAGTCGAACGTTGACGTATTAAACTTGCGCAAATTTTCCCACTTCCCCCTTCGAAAGTAATATCGCAAAGTCGTAACAAGTTTTTCACGCCCGAAGTTCCTCTAAGTTGAATTAGGGCGGGAACAATAGCAAAAACAAACATGATGAAGTAGAATTGGGGAATTTCGTCGTCGGAACGAGTCGACAGCATCGGGTCTACTTGAGTGCTCGCGTTCCGAAGAAGGTTTAATTAAGCATTAAGAAACCGCACCGTTTTTCATCATCTCGCTCCCTCGATCGGCCGATTCGGTAATTTAAACCGCGTAAAAATGAGCAAAAATATTTTCTATTACGATTTTCGTCGCCATTTTTCTAAAAATCAATCAAATTTCATTGTTTTGTGAGTATTTTGTCATTTTTTCAACCAACTTCTTGGGACTGGTGAAAATAATTTAAACGATGACAAATAATTATGGAATACAGAACAGAATTCAGATTATCCTGGGTCTAATTTTCGGTTGAAAAAAGATTGAAATTGAATCGTGCAAGTTCTAGACAAAAGCTGTTTATAGTATATTTTCTTTCTGACTTTCGAAGCTTTCCAATATCAGTATCGAAATTGCACGATTCGACTGAAAACAACAAAGATGACTGAAACCGAGGAGAATTTTCCGTGTTATCTCAGGACATCACTGACTTTTTCATAGTGTTTGAAAGTGAATGTAGCGATCGTGATGACAGTTTGAACATGGAACTAATACAGCGGTCAAATATTTTGTCCTTTCGATGATTAAACTTCTCGTCCCAAAAGCTTGTGATTAGTTCGTATGAATATAGTAAGTAATAAACTATACGTGAAGTGAATAGGCAATTCGTCCATTAGTATTTAATCAGCCATTTTATTCAGTCTCGAAAATGAATAAAATTACGTTAATTTCCTCATTTTGGGATAATGGCAGTGCCTAAACTAAGTTAGAGGAAAAGGAGGTCCTTTTTACACCACGGTTTGTAAGGCTACGGGTTTTTTCGTTAACAGCTTCTCCCCTGTGTATTCAAAGGCTATATGAATAAATTTAAATTCGTTCCATTGCAAGGGAATATTCCCTTATCGCGTACAGCGACGCATAACGGTTAGATATTTTGCATTTTTCTGCCCTATGAATAGACATGTTATGGTTGCTGTTTCAAACAAAGCCGCGCTATTTATCGCGAGCAAAGAATTAATCCAGGATGAATTTCGCGTTGTTTCCACCGAGTTACGGGGACTGCACAGTTGGCATTCGCGCGAATAAATTGATAATACGGCTGTCCGAACTAAACGCTGGTTTTTTTTTCACATTTCTAATAGTTTTCAACCTCTGGGCGAAACGCCAAACGGCAGTTTGTTTTTTATTAAGGGAGATTTACGTTTGTTTTTACGTACTACCGTGTTTGCGAAACAAATGGAAATATCGTCGATCTGAGCGTCGAATTGAGAGGAGAACGTGGAAAATTGTCCGCAAGATTTTTACATCACTCGTCCTGAAATTGTGGAATCCCATTTCATGAGGACAGGAGTCGAGGAGTCACAAATTCTATTCTAGAGGAGTTTTAATAATTCTCAATTTTTTTTTTCTTAAATTTTGGTGTAGAGTTCCATTTTAGTGGAATACGTGACTATCTCTTTGTCTCTATTCTTATTGTCCGCACAAGAAATAGTCTTATGGCTTTGAAAGACACGAATCTGTGATGTCAAAGGGTTATTTCGGCTCAGCGAATGACTTTCCGTCATTGATCGATCCCAAGAATGCCACCAATTAGGGAACCTAATGAACATATTTGTAATAGCTGTATATTTGTAAATAAGAGCTGTATATTTGTAAAGTCGAAAAATGGTTTAAGCTGCTAATAAACATTTTTCCCCGCAAGTGAAAAATCTGACACTCTTTAATTTTGTGATTGGAGACAAGTAAATGATTGAACAACTTCAGTGATGAAGGAATGCAATAACTTACATTAGGAGCATCAGTTGAGGTAAGGTTCGATAGACAACTCGTATAATTGGTCCATTCTGTGCCATTCTTGTTGACGAACCATGTTCCGTTTTCCAAGCATTGTTTCGTAGCGTAAGCCTGCAAAAGAATTATTCACACAAGGCTCAACTCGATCACTTTTGGGGGTTTTAAATTGTTCTCCTGAAAGTGAGTGAGTATCAGACAGATATACTTTTTTTTAGTCTACTACAATAGACTCGAGAAAAAAATCATTACGACGAACAATAGAATTTCCATATAATAGCCGAAATTCGAGCTGAAGTTTGTTCGATCCACGGTTACGAAAATCCGACCAAACGTTGGGAGAAGATTCTTTAATGAAACTAAAAAAGAAAAGGTTTAATATGAGGTATTCGAGAAATATAACCTTAGAGCGAGTCAGTTAATTAGGCTTTTGGCTTAAAAAAATAAAAAATAAGAATAAACGAAATGAGCTCTTAAAAAATCAAATTAAACAATTATTAATTTTCTTCGTTTGAATTATAGCTTGACTAGTTTACCTACAACTATTATTCTAGTCTTTCACTCCACATTTCTGAATTTCCGACAAGCCCGAATACCTAAATATTTATCCATTTATCTGATACTTATTTCTTGCTCATTAATGCGTAAATGGCTGATTTCCCCCGCGATTTACTGTTCGATCGGACAATCGCTAAAATTAAATTTAAAATCTTATTAGTTACATTGAATAAGCATCTGCTTCATCGTGTATAACGAATTTAGCTAGATTGCTCGTTTTATTTCGCTGCTCTTGGAGAGATGATACGAGAATTAAAAAAAAAAAAACTCGTTATAATTAGATTTGCATTCAATTGTAATTTCCCGAGCGACTTATTCCATTTTCATGAGTTTTCCCATTCGATTCTTTCGCGGTGAATTTTCCGACCTTCTTTTTCTCTTTTAGCGATTTTCTTTTCCACCTTTTTTTAGCTTTGAAAAACCTTCCAAGATTCGCACTTTCATCCTCGCGTGTGTGACGTCGTTCGGTCGTGAGTGATCGTCGCAAGCATAACACACATGTGTTTCGTCTCGCGGTTTTAAAATGTATGAGGCAATTTATGAACTGTCTTCTGTACGAAGACCGCGAGGCTCCTAGCTTGAGAAAATAACCAACGCTTTATGTAAAAGAGGCACCTGATCAATGTCTTCCTTGATGTCAGCGGAATAATCTTTCGCCATTTGTCAGAAAACTTATTACAATGTAAATTGTCCCTATTGCGAGAGAATTAGCGCGGCCCGCTTCATTTGATAGAATATTTGATTAGCAAAATGCTATTTTTCGCGTGTAATTGAGTTGAAACAAGCGTACGATTTGATTGCGAGCAACCTCCGAAATTGAGTTGAATTTCCTCAGAGACGATTTCGTTCCTTGCCTACATTCCTGCTATGCTACATTCGTTACAGAGCCCGTCAATTATAGTCTGGACGTTATCGCTAAAGCATGTTCAATTCAAAGGCGAAAATTGTAATTCATGAAATCGAAAGAGGTCCGAATTCACCCCGAGCTCAGCTTTTTCAACATAAGTTCTCAAAAAGTCCTACATTCCCCAGAAGGTCCTATTTTCTTTCGAGATTCTCATTTTCCAGAGCAAATCAAACTTTCTAAAAGGTCGTTCGATTTTTCCAAGAAAGTCAGATTTTTCCAGAAATTCCTATTTTCCCCCTGAAAGTTCGACTCTTCTCCGTGACTTCAGATAAATTCCTCGAATTTAAGCTGACCAGTGACTGTAGAAATTGTAGGTGAAATAAAATGTTTGGCCTCACACTCTCGTTGAAACCGTTGAAATATGACGGGCACGGTTGCTTTGCAGTCATTCCAGCCGGTGTGTCCGGCCAACAGAGTATAGTGTCCCACACCTGAGCGCAATGATCTGAAAGATTTCAAAAAATGCATTCCATATGAGCTATCGTATTAGAGAAAAATAATAATTATGATTCATGTAAAGTAGTATAACAGGGTGGTTCTACCCTATCACTCTTATCAGTGACCTCATCCCCCACCCGCCCCACCGTAAGTCCGCATTGTTTTGATTATTGATGCCGACCATGACCAACTCACTGAGCCCCCCCACCCGACCCACGGTCTAACAATGATTGGGTGGGGTTCTAACCAAATTGAGGAGTTGACTATGTGGTAGGGTTAAATATTTACTCATTTAGGACGGTTCGATATTTCACGAGCAACTTTGTAATACTAGGAGTAACTGAACGCAGTGCAGTTCGAGCACTTGCATTGGATAAACATCGGACCAACGCGGGGTGAACTGGGAATGTGTAATTACGCGTCGCACAATTTTCCCGTTTCATATTCCCTGACGAAGTAGAGCTTTCGTTCTAGTGCATTTATATTTAAACTTAATCAGACTCGCGGGAAACAGTTCTCGAAATTGAGCCACGAATGGACGACACACTGGAAAGCTTACCTGCTTGGCTCGTTTGATTTCGCTTGTTGCATTCAACTTCTTTGGCCTGAAGGAATTCTTCAAGCTGATAAGACGTGGACGGGACATCCTGCAACAAAAGAAGAGATAAATTATTTTCGAATTGTGAAGGCACGTGATATATCTGCTAGCACAAAGAGTGTATTAGAAGGAAACATTGAAAAAATACCAGGGGCTGAGAGGGGGAGAAAAACCAGGCGACTCATTCTCCGATCCTTCAGTGGCTGGCCGAGCACTTTCGCCCGTTCGGGCATCTTCAGGGCGACGTGGAGCCATAGGGTCGACAGCCTCCACAGAAAGTGCTCGGCCAGCCAATAAAGAATCGGAGAATGTTTCGGCTGGTTTTTCTCCCCCTCACTAACCCTGGACATCAGAAAATGCGACGGCAAGGAAAATATTGAAAAAATTGTTGAGGATAGATTACACGCTGTACTTTGTATTTCAGACACCCGAAATTAATTGATAAAATCAAGAAATTTATACTCATCGTACTGGGTTGGTGAGGGGGAGAAGAACCAGGCGACATGTTCTCCGATTTTTTATTTACTGGCCGAGTACTTTCAGCCCCGCTGTGGCAACCTATGGTTCCACATCGCCCTGAGGATGCCCGAAGGGGCGAAAGTACTCGGCCAGTAAATAAAAAATCGGAGAACATGTCGCCTGGTTCTTCTCCCCCTCACCAACCCAGTACGATGAGAGATGCGACGACTCAACCAAGAAGAAATTTATATTTAGTCTTCATTCAAGCCGGTAGTCCACTATTATTGAAAATTGTTTGAAAAAATCTAGTCTAAAAATAATTATTTGAATACTGCTAAAACCCCAGCTAAAATGTTCTGATTCTAGTTCCGAACAGATGATTAATGGATAGGTTTTTAAAGAACGAAATAATCTTCTTTTGACAGTCGCATTTTTCACGCATTTATTGGGGTGAGGTGGAGATATACTTGGCGAATCTTTCTCCATCGTTGCTTTTATTCGGCTAGATCTTTCGCCCGAGTCATACCATATACCTGATGGACCTAGGTAGCCCTGAAAATGCCCGAACGGGCGAAAGATATAGGCGAATGAAAGGAACGATGGAGAAAGCGTCGCCAACTTTATCTCCCCATCTCCCCAATAACTGCGTCAAAAAATATATTACCTACCGTATATTTCCTCCATTATAATAAATAAGTAAATATTCTTTACCAATTGCCCACTAAGTCCGAACTTATGGGAACCGTGATATTTCAACAAAGTTCTCGAAAAGTGAAAATTTTCGTTGTTTGAAAGAAGCAGCTTTAAACCATGTCCATTTAGGTGCTTAATTTTACTGAAGTTGATTACGCGCCAAGTCGAATCAAGTTGAGAACTTGTTCCTCACTTGTACCTTGTTAACTTGTTCTCCGATCCAAGACTTCGGAAACATGGTCGCTTCAAAGTTTCATGCCAAACTTGGAATCAAACCGGATCGAATCATTCGTAAAACTGAAAGGGCCAATAGGAAACGGGTTGTTCGATTCTGAACTCGTTGATCACTCTTGATTAGCATCACTTTCTAATTAAAACAATTATCAAGCAGGAACTTTGTAGATATCAATAGTAACAGTAGGCGAATTTTCTTTGATAATTTCTACAATAAATCGTTATACGGCTATTGTAAGAATTCATTGCAAATATTGTCTCGTGAATTGAAACTTGATCACAGTATGTAAAATATAACTGTACTTAAATGGTAAAGAATTTCTTAAATCGAAGTCGATGATTAAAATAAAAATACATCATAATTAATTCACGCGAGGTATGAGCAATACGAACGCTGATATTCAACAGATCAATAAAGTGAGGCCGAACTGATCAATACCAGTATCACATTGTTATTAATCATTGCGAAATTTCTACCTCGATTAACGGTAGCTTGAGGCGAAATTCAATTCGAAGTCTTGATTAATAGAGGTTTCTTTTCGCTACGGCGTGTGTACTAACTGCTGACGATGAAATGTCATAGAGCTCATGTTGAGTGATTGCCCTACTGTAACGGCGTTGTATCCCCGTCGGGGTGATAGGCGCAACGTTATCTTCCCACTGTTCTACTGCCTGACAGTGTTAGCCAAACGGCTGTATCCTATGGCATCCGAGCTCCGTAGGTACAACCTACACGATCCCAACGCCATCCCTTTCATTCACTTGAAGTAGAAGTATCCATTTACCGCGTTGATTGATCACATCAGTGGCCACTTGATCGATTGGCTTCGCAGACCTTGCTGAAACCCATGAGGATTCATTAAGAAGACCTCCGGTACAAAACTCCTTCGAGCTCTCCGAATTTTCACCGCCCTTTTTTTCAAAGAGAAAAGAATTAATCGAACGTTCGCTACAAGTTTGTGTTTGCTTCACCTTTATTCTCTTCAGCGGGAATCGGAAAACATGTTGCAAAAGCATTTGCGATTCGAAGACATTAATCGTTCACATCGGAAGAAGAGGCATAATCCGAATTCGGTGTGGATCGGTTTTTTGGAGCATTTTATTCATAGGTAAATTCTTGAAACGAAAAAGTACAAGAATTTGTTCATAGGTTGATTGTAGTCGGCGTGAAATGAACACCCAAAAGAATTCGAAAGGAAAAAGAAACTCGTTTTTCACCGGAAAATGAAATATAATCCGTGCCATTTTTATTCTAAATTAAATTTCCTCAATTCGGCGAAAAAGATTCTAAAGTCAGAACTCCAAAAATATGAAAACCCGAAAAATTGAAAAAAATTATTAATTGTTGAGATGAGTTTTTTTTTAATTTCAAATTCGAATTCTAAGTTTAATTTCCTATGATAATGAGTAATAAATTATAATTGATCAGTACTGTAAGTATTTGCAATGAATTTTCAAAGTTGAAAAAAATAAAAACGGTATAATAGTACTAATACTGGGAAATACTAATAGTTGTCGTCAAATTTCCGACGTTTAGACGTCAAATTCGGATTCAGTATTGAATTTCCTATAAGAATAGCTTTCAAAATCGCTTTACAACAAAAGTTTAATTTTCCAGCCCTGCCGATGGCAGCGGAGCAGGCCGGTTAAGACTCGATTTACAGAAAATAATTTCTGTGGCGCTGTTTAAATTTTTTTCACCAAATTTTTTGCTATGCACGTGTGTAAGGCATTCAAATGAAGACTCCTGCGCATTAAACAATTGAGTTACATGCATTTTGACCCCGAAAAGCACGAACTAAGGTCGATTTTCGAGCGTACAAAAATTGATTTTTTTGGACCATTTGCAAAATTTTCCGAGAATTAAAAAAAATCACAAAAATACATCTTGGCAAGATACAACTTTCCTGAAAATTTCAGATTTTTAACTCTAGTGAGAGAGGAGTAAAAAATCGTTAACTGTTCGGTTGAAAAAAATCAAAGGGGTACCCCTTGAATTTTTCGTGAAAAATTTTTTGATTTCGATTTCGTTCAAATTCGGTATAATGATAGTTGATGATGTGTAGATCAATAATATATGCTTCATTCTTTGCTTCTTTCGCACTAAATTCATGAAAAAAATGTTTAAAATTGAAAAATGTGATGTTTTGGTGTATATTCCAGTAATATCGTTGAATAACGTACAAACGGTTGAAAAATGGATAGGTACATTACATGGAGGAAATGTGGACAGTAAAATTACCTATCTTTTGGTATATTCAAACATCTGAATTGACGACTTTTTTATGCTATCACTGGTGCATCTAACGCGTTCAATCAAACGACAGATTTATTGAACGTTTTCTCCATTACAACGGACGTTTTGATTAACTATTCAATAGTATAACCAGTGTAACTCTAAAAATCGTTCTAACCCCCTTCAAA
Organism: Tupiocoris notatus; assembly: GCA_037159825.1. Taxonomy (NCBI): domain Eukaryota; kingdom Metazoa; phylum Arthropoda; class Insecta; order Hemiptera; family Miridae; genus Tupiocoris; species Tupiocoris notatus. Next base: position 363,518 of record JASJUZ010000207.1, on the reverse strand, counting down.
ATTGATTATTTCACGTTTCTAGGAATGTAGAATCCGAATTTCCTACTAACTAAATCTGTCAAAACTTATCCGAGAAAAATATAATAGCTAATTTGAAATTTTCATCACTTGGCCTGACAAAGGGTCAATTCATTATCCGCATCGCTACTTTAATTTTAAGTGTATTTTTCAGGGGTTTTAAGGGGGGATAAAGGAGGATGTTTGGAGGAAGTTATGTTTGGTATAAATTTCATTTGATTTTTGAACGCTGAATCGAGTGTAACTATGTATAACTTTATAATGGTTCTCGAGCAGCTTTTATGTGAAATTTTCGAGATATTTGGCATTTGGCTCAATCGTTTGTGGAGCTATAAAAATCGTTCAAAAACTCCATTCTGCTGCTCCAGGTGCTTTATTCGGCGTCAAATGAAGCAATAAGAAAAATAAAACGCGATTTTCCAAAGGAAGATAAATTACTTTACTTTCCCGGTTTCTGAGCGCTGGATTTTCAAGTGAAGAACATGGTTTATGGCCAGTTTTTTTATCCAGTGATTAACAAACATGCTTGCGTGTATTGCAAGCTGATTCTCGCTGATGGGAAAGTAGGAGCAATAATGGAATTCATTCAGATATACATGCATTAGCTCATCAACGAAGTGCGTTGTTGTTCTAAGGGATTTAAACTGACGTTGTTTATTCAGTTGAAAGACGACTGTATATTTCGAATTCTAGACGACCATGCTCAAGGAGACTTCACGTCGAAATGAAGATTGTTACCCATCTGGACTCGTCAGTCAACATGGAAAGTGTTTGCCACGGTATGCGGAAGCAATTTCGACTCCTAACCTTTCTGTAGAAACTCTAACCAACTTGTAATTCGGGATTCACTCACACTAAAGAAGGAAAATATTACTCTGCGGTTCCGTGTGAAATTGTTACACACACTGAACTTTTCGTCAAATCAAGAATAGGCAGGCAGCTCGGGGAGTAATTTGATTCACCTCAGGCATGTCTCAGCGAACAATAACTTGCCACAGTCTACGATCTGCGCAGATGTTCAGAAGATACAGCTCCGTACAATAAGTTTACAGCACGATGAGTCGAGCAGGCTTGCTTAGGTATTTGTTGATAGAGACCTGGAACAATGCTGTCGTCGCCTGATTAGACGTAGAACACTGGTAAACTGTCCTAAGGGTGGACGAATATGGAAAAGGACCCAAAATGAAAAAAAAAAAATGCTTGAATACAATAACGGAAAATGCCGATTCACTCGCCGTACTAAACATTTCAAGACGTCGACCGTTCAAAAACGTTAATTTTTATGGCCTGTAAATATCAAAGTAGTGCAGCTTTTGAACGTTCATACCTCGGAAGCAATAATTCAATAATTACGGCTAATTCTGCACATTCCTCAGAGCGAACAATTTTCGAATTTTCTGTGACTTGTTTTGTCACTTTTTGACCTTAGACAGGCGGACACAGAGATGGAAACAATTTCCGAATTCGACTTTTCGTACGAGCACAATCTCGTTGGAACGTTCACACACTCCGTTCCGTTCCGTCAGATACTCCGATCCAGTTTTACAATAATCTATACGCATAAATTTAAGAAAAAAAGTGTAAACACAGGATATTAGCATTTAGGGCATTTAGGTTATTCTTATAGTTAAATAAGAGATAGATGGAATCAACTTTTCTACTTGGGATCGGTTCCATCGAAAAATAGAAATGTTCTTAAAAATATTATTGAATATAGTTTTAATATTAATCCGTTTATCGGTGGACCTGATCACATCTATTATAGGATGATGATCTTGAATCATAATGAATTGAAGCTTTCGTGAATCATGAATCTCTGTACGGTAATTTTTCGCTTTCCTTTCTTCGTTTCCCTGAATGTGTTATCTCGTCAAAAATACCCTCGAGATTAGGTCGATTTTCTTTTCAATCCCTTTAGCTCCTTATCGTTTTAAAAGCGTAACCGTTTCGTCGGTCTATCGGCTTCTCATGTTCCCGTTACCTCGGAGTTCGGTTAAATTTTAACTGACTTTCTTCATCACTGAATAGAAGATGTTTTTTCCATTCGCGTTAACAGCGTCGACGATTTCCTCAAGCGAGAAAGGAGTGTTTTTTTTAGTTCCTCGTTATATTTAATTAGGAGCTTTATTCGGCACGTGTTTCGTGAGGTCGGATATACAATACCCTATGTGAATTATTTTGATGCCAGTTCGTTCGATAAATAATAACGATTCCATCGAAAAACAAATTGGACGAACAAAAAATTAGTGTTAGCTTTCAGTAGGATAATTAGCACTTTTATGGTCGCTTAGACCAATTCAATGCGTTAACCAAGCAATAATTTCTTCCCCATCTTGTATGAATGATGAATAATTGACTGCGTTACATTTCAACATTAGATTTGAATTCAGTGACTATACTGTGCTCGCAAGACATATATGACATTGTGGTGGAGCCTAACTATGCTCAAGTTTCATTTTACTCAAAAATTGTTGAATCGATTCTAGATAAATAATAAGTTACCAACTAAATAAATTCGGTAAATTACAATTAATTTTTAACTACTCGAAATTATTTTTGACGTTTTAGAATAGCTGAGAGGTTTGCGAATTTTGACTTAAAAATTGGAAAAGACCCCCCCAACCGAAAATTGACGAGGGACAGGTTGAAAGACTGTAATTGTAGCTCTCTAATAAATCAAGATTTTTTGAGAAACATAATTTTTCCGTATAAATACTAGCTTGGCTTCCGATTCGATTCCATTGGCTTTGAAATAAATGAGCAATGACATTTTTCACCGATCCGGTTGCCAGTATTTCATTTAATTCGCCAACAGAAAAAATAATATTCACACCCTGAAAATTGCCCTTTCAAAGTAACCTATCCCAACTCTGTATTCATGATCCCTGACTCGAGGGCCGCGAACCGTTTTACCATAAATAAATATATCACCTCGCAGGTGCTCTTATCAAATTGAATTTCCTCGCGAAATATGCGCTCGAAAGGTCATATTTTTTCAACAAGTATTGGCCAATAATAAGGGACCGATCTATCAGGCGGTTGACGAGTTAGCAAGCCGATATGTCTCAGTTCACGGTAGACATTGACATATCGTCACTATTACCCGAGATGAGAGTCAATTTGGCGGGAAATGGAGCGTGTAATTTTGCGCGTAAGGGGAAATAAGTGTGTGTCGAAGGGTTGACGGCATTGTCCTTGGGTCAAACATATTTTTCTCATCCGCTGGCGATAAAGGATATGACTTTGGCCTATGTTCAAAATTACCAATAGAAATAGCAATGATTGGCCATACTTTAAATAAATTTGGAAAAAAATACTCGGCATTTTCAACTTTTGTGGTTTTACAGTGCGAAATTAATTATCTATTTTAGCCAGTTTAAGTGTAGTCCTTCCGAATAGAAATTATTTCGCTGAATGATCAATCAACGTTAAGATTACCAACAAATACTTCAATATCATCCTACTATATTTCAGTCGTTTCTTCCGAAATGTAAGATTGAATATCTGCTGATGAAAAAATTTTCCGAAACGTCGGAATGAAATAAACTTTGGCGAAGGAGCTAATTATTCATCCGTTTCTTACCGACGCAGACCATTTAGGCTAAAGTAAACCGAACATCTCTGCGTTGCATAAAATTCCGCAGTAATGAACCTCTCGTTTTCAAATCAAACGAATGGGTTTCAATGTATTACTCGTCGTTCCTTCTTCGTCGATATCCATCCAACGTCCTGCCTTTGAATCATTCAGGGGGTATAATCTATTAGATGACGAAAGACGGTCAAATAAAATCTAGGGGATGAAATCAAGCTCCGACTTTCAGATCGTTTATTGCTCTATTTAACGTTGAAAGGAAATGAGCCAAGGCAAAATGAAACATTCCCTAGGAAAGGATGATCTCTGAGCTGTAGAAGAAAAAGCAATATGTCTTCTTGATATTGTTTGCAAACTGCCAAAAAGATTAGAAACTTCAGAAAGGCGGAAGCTTCGATATTACACGAAGTTGGTAAATACTGAAGGGGATAATAAATTTCAATCGTTCCCTTAGGATAATTGTTCCTTACTGCGTGTTTTTTTCTTTTTCAATTCTAAACCAGTTGAGCAATTTTAAAAGTTCATCAGCGAGAAGAAGAACAATCGATGTTGTTTTTTGAAAATTAGGCCTACGAAAAATTGAAGAAAAGGGGTAAATCATCTAATAATAATATGCGTTAAGAACGCATATCCTAATACGACTAAAATTTTCAGATGATATATAAGTTCAATAATTTAGTACGTGTATATGAATATTTTGCACTCTTGGGAAAACGAACCGTATTAACCGTGTAAACGGAATTCAATTGTCTCGATAATGACTTCGGTTAGCTTTTGCAGGTAATAATCACCATAAATTAAGCTGAATTCTGGAATCATTGTGGGCGTTTACGAGGATTGTCGTTTGTTCTATTATTAGGGCAGACGAGAGACTCACTTGTTTGTTGAGATAGGAGTTCGAATCCGATAACGAAACGGTCACGAGGTCCGGGTTCACTGAGAAATGAATTTTGACCTTGCGGGGGGCTCTTCTATTTTGATGACGACGCTCTCGTCGGGTCTCGTTATCTGTGAAATTATTGGGAGATGCCGCAGGGGTTTGGAACGTTGTGGGGAAACTGATAGAAGGGAATGTCACCAAAAATTATGATCAAATCGTGAAGGTAAAAAAAAAATATATATATAAATAAAATAAGATAAGAAAAATAAAAAGGCACGTGTACTTGACCATGTCAAATCTATTACTTTATATACAATTTATTTTGTTAAAATGTAAAGTAAAAATCTAGAGAAAATGGAGAAACAAATTACAGTTATTAAATATTCAGTAAAATCAGGCAATGCGGAAATTTTTTTTACGAAGCCGAGCTTTTTTTACATTGCTGTAATTTAGAGACTTGAACAATGATTGAATACAATAAAAATTTCGTTTACTTTGCTCTTGCGTTCCTCAAATAAACAAGTGACGAAGATGAGTAAAATTAAAAGACGAGGAAATTTGGAACAGAAGTTGCATGATATGACAAGTAAATTTCACAATTATTTCGTGAAATAAGTAGGTACCAAACTAAGCCAAAACCACGCTCAATATAGAAAAAAAGCAAAATTTCCCTATTGCGCGTGCGGGAGCAGTTGACACAATTTCTTCCACCTTGGTAAATCAAAGCAATAAAAGTAATAACATTAAAGGTCTACCTTTGACTCCGATGTAGCAGAACGGTTTTTCAGGCATTCAACTGGCAAAATGGTTTTCAAATTGTTATTTTCTTCTGCTTTGACGGTTCTGAAATATTTATAACCTTCAAATTAATGTAAATTCAGTCGTCAGCATCGGCGTCTTTTGAAACTTTCAAAACCACCTCGGTCGGTTAATACTTTGAAAGATGCAATCGTTTCGTTTCGCTGTTTTCCAATTGCTTTTTAGCAGTTCTGAGCTGCTTTTTCGAAGTTGAATCGAACGTCGCCAAGGAAGTTTTACTCGAGGAACTTAGGAATACGGTTTGGAAAATGTTTCTTCAATCTTATACGAAAGGTCAATCTTTTCTATTCGATATTCACCTCGCTACGGTCGCGGCCAAGTTATGTTAATCGAATTGGAATTCATTTCGAGTGAAAATCAAGACTGCTTTCGCCAATGCATCATTCGGAACTTCCTCTTTCATATACGGTGATTCGTTTCTCGCCAAGAGAACTCGTATTGGCGCCGTTCCTTTATTCTCCTTTAAATGCCGTCGTGGCGCGGATCGTATGGCATGTTTTCCGCCGCTGTTCGGTGATCTTTTGTTTCGCTCGGACTTCACTGCATTTTGAGAGCTGTTTAAACACAAATTCCTGGCAACTGGCTATCAGGTCTGGAACCACGATTCAATCGTAAACTAAAATAGTTTATTATATCTGTTGTGTTTAACGTAATGTCCAGCTTTAATAAGAAGCTCCTTGTGTCTTTGTGTCTTTTAATAAGAAACACTGGATTGTATGCGAAAAAATCCACGGCGCACGATTATCGATTGAATCAGCAAACAATCATAAAGATTGATTAAATTTCAACTGAAAATGAAACTGAAATTCGACTAGTTTAAGTCTTTCGCGTCTCACTGGTTTGCTCTCATTGGTTTGCAATGTTTTATTTCCAAATAATTTGAACATAAATCGCCATAAAATTCGTTTTCGAAGTTTTCTCTTTAAAAATACAGAAACGCTAAAAGTAGATGTAACATTCCTCAATTGGCCACTTGACACGGCAATATTCGTAGGTGAAAAGATCTCTACTTCCCCTGCGTTTCGTACGTTCGCTTTGGAATGCCACCGAAATCGCGATAACAGGGAACGTGTTGTATTGCTAACGACCAATAAGCGATATTGTTTGCTCCCTGCGTTTGTTTTGAACATCTCAACTTGACGATACAGCTCCCATTAGCCCACGTTGTTTACGATTTCCAAATGCTTCGGTTTTGCTCCTACAACTGGCCGGTTTATTTTCCGCCGTGCTTGGAATAGATTGGGCTCATTATTCTTGTCTGTGTGTTACGTGTGCGTTAGGTGTGTCCTCCTGTCTGTGTGTTAGTCGGCCGAATATTGTTTCTCGAAGGTCGTTTCGTGCGTTGGTCCAGGTCCGGTATTCGATTCGGGCGATCCGCTCTCATTTGCCCAGGTACGAAATGGAGGATTTCCTGATACTCAAGTGCGATACCATTTACTCGAGCGCTCGCCTTGAAAATAGAGTTGGCTTCGAGGAACGGTATCTTCAATAAAATTTTATAAAATAATGCCATAACTTTTTCCTATATCCGAATTTACTGATGAATAGAGTTTGGAAAATCTAGAAAAGTGGAAACTATGAATGAATTTTTCGCTCATCTGAAGTAGATTTTCACGAAGTTATGATACAAATAAATAACAAATAGAAGAAAATCGTCAAAAACAAACTTCTTTATTATTTAGAGTTTGACAATTCTTGAGTGGGTGTTGCTAAAATCGCGCTCGGATTCATGAAGTTTACCAAAAAATATTATCCTTTCGCGCAATCTAGAAATTTCGAGAGGGTTATATCTCAATACGTGTTCGTGAAGAGCTTCAGGGATTATCTGCAATAATAAACCTTCGTAAGCTCAAAATCTCAGATGATAATCGCTGAACTCTTGAGACTATAGTTTGTTCACAATCGCGGAAAAAATCTTTATACACTACAATATACAGACTCCATTTCTTCAAGATCTATTGAAAAAATTATTTACTTAACTAATCAATTAACTATTAATTAATTAATTGATTCAACTGAATAATGGGGAAAATACGCAAAATTAATTTCTAACATTTTTAAATAACTATTTATTATCACCTATTTTTATCGTGAAGCGCTGTTAATTATATGCTCATATGATTCTTTCCTAAAGGTATCCTTCGCCTGTAATCTTCACCCGTTGAACACATGTTCTCTCTTATTTATTCCTAAATCGAAAACGTCGGGATAACAGAAGGTTATCGTTTGTTTTCAGTCGAAACTAGACGTTAATCTCGCTCACACGGTCAATTTACGACAAAAAATAATACTCCAGTGACTCACATTCGAGTTACTTGATAAATTCAAATAGCTGATCCTTTTTGTTGGTGAACTACACGACCATTTAAAAGTCCCGTTGGTTTGATTTGCTAAATTTGTCCCGAGACGAAACCGAAACGAGATTTCACAACTCCTATGGCAACAAGTATACTACCACCATCGTTTCAAACCAGGAAAGTAATAATTTTTTTCAAGCACCAACGCAGGAACAAGAGCGGAAATTATCAAAACTGAAATTAAATAATGTTGTTTCGACCTCAACCTTCGATCTCAGCTTTCACGATTGAAATAATGAGCTATGATTTGTGAACTCGCTGATAACCACAAATTTTCACATATTCTAACAAGTTATGAATTTGGTTATATTTTTTATTTCGGGAGCCCAAATTGTTTTCAGGTGCTTTCTTCTAGTTACGATTAATATCTCATCCTTATCGGACGTTCGAACTGGAAAAAATGTTCACCACTCCTATTAACAAATTACGTTCGGACAATTTTCGCGGCCGTCCCCGTTTAATCATCTGTAAACGTCAGCGTAATTTATAATCGATCGAGCCGACAGGAAGAGACGAGCAATTAGTGGGAAACGAACGAAAACACGTTAAAGCCAAACATAAACGCGAACGTCAAATTGAGATAGTCGCCAACTCCCGCAGGCGATTGAGGTAATTAATTTTTTCTAGACATTATAATCGCTCGAACTTGAAAGTTTTTAATGTGTACAACTTCTTCATTATACGGGGGTTGTGAGGGGGAGAAAAACCACCCCTCACAATCCCCGGACATCAAGAAATGCGACGACAAGGAAAATAAGTTCTTCATTCTATTTATTATTAAAAAATATGAAATTATATCCCTTTTTTATGCCTTTTCGGTAAAAGGCGCTTGTCGGTGTGGTGCTTTGTATTCAATTGGGCGAAGTGGAAATTAGAAAAAGTCTTTTGTCAGGCTGTAATTGTGTCTTGGAGGAACGTGCCCTGTTTGCAATCACTTGACCATTTTTTATTTATTTTTTTTTTTTATCAACAGACTACGAATTCGGCGTTCTGTGAATTAAATTATTTCAAATTATTTTCTGCGGGAAAGAAAATGAGAAAAATACATCTTACCAATGAGATCCGGAAATGTCAAAACTACATCTTAGTAGTATTAAATACTCTCCTTATTTTGCTAATTGGAATACGTGTCGTAGGTACTGAGAATTTTTTCTGCTCTCAATTTTTATATCTAAATTAAAATCATTTCTTATCCGATTGATGCATACAATTTTACTTGTAAATACTTTTTCGTATTTTTTGTTAAGTAATTTTTGTCGTGCAAGTATGATCGCAATGTAATTCTTCAATATGAAACGTCAAAATTTAGTATTCGAATAATTAACTAGGTAATTTTCCAGGTTAACGATCTACGAAAAGAGAGTAACGTATTGCTTCGCAATTGATCAATTTTCAGATCACACTGAGGTTTTTTCTTCACTAGCATTGAGATTAGTTACCTCAGCTGTTTGCGTATTATTGCAAACACGTTTAAAAAAATGAAACTTCATTCATAACATATTTATTTGATTTATTCTGTCTGCGTCGTAATTTCCTCTATCGCCGAGCCATTTTACTTTGGGTTTCAAGAAGTGCTGCATAAATTTTGATCACGATCTTCTGATGATTTATTGCATTTGCTCCTAATGAAGTTAGCAAGAATAGTCGAATGGCCTTTCGCTGGCTCTAACGGCTGAAAGGAGCTGTGAATATTATGAAAGCGGTGGTCCTGCGGCTTCCTTCTGTATCGCGTTGAATCTCGTTTGGACTCATTTCTCATACGTATTCCAGCTTGCTTCCAGGTTGTTTGTAATGCCCCTCGAAAACACGATAAAGAGCAGAACAGTATGCAATAATGGACTCCCGGTGAACAAAAAAAATGTATGGTCTAGCAATTGAAAAAATAATTTATGAATTGAAATTGAATAAATCAAATTCCCTTGGAACGTTTGGCTATTATGATTTTATCAGTAGCGTATTTTTCATTATCAGGCATGTTCTCAAGACGTTGTATAACGGTTGTTCCGAATGCACTTAACTCATGAGAGATATAAGTGCTACAAGGAAAACGAGAGGAAAAAATCATTGCCAGAGATTATGAGATTAAATTGAATTTTTAAAATAGAAGTAAGTGCATCTGAACGAGTCATTACTAAAAATACGCGAATATAACAAAAACTAACCAGATAATATCCCAACTTTAATTATTTTTCAAAAATAAAAAACACATCATTAATCTTAGATTTAAAATTATTCTCTAATTATTTTAATTGAACAGACTGTCTGCGATGAGTGACAAGTGTAAAACGATTCGAATTGCTTTATAAATCCAAACACGTTTTTCAAGTCAAAACACGTTTTTTGACATAAAGTGGAATATATCTCGAGAGCTATCATATACGCTAGCCATTTTCTTATTTTTAGTGGATTCTACGTTAAATTCCTTACATTTTCTTCCACAGCACCTAATCTGTCCCATTTCGGGAACGTGACGAAAAAAAATCCCAAAGTTGAAACTTCAAAAGTATGAAAATCGTAAAAAATTCGAAAAATATTATTAATTGTTCGATTTTAATTTTTTTCACTTTGAATTCGAATTTTACGTCTAATTTCCTGTAGGAATCATTAATTAATCAAATTTGAACAGTACTGTAAGTACTTGCAACGGATTTTCAAAGTTGAAAAACATGAAACCGCGTAGTACTAAACCTGGATAAACTGATAGTTGTCGTGAAATTTCCGCCGTTTTGACATCATATTCGGATTCAGCGTTCAATTTCCTATAAGAATAGCTTTCAAAATCGCTTTAAAACGAAAATTTAATTTTTCACTATTACCGATGCCAGCGGAGCTCGGAATTTCGGCCGGCGAAAAACTCGATTTACGGAAAATAATTTCTCTGGCTCTGTTTAAATTTTTTTCACCGAATTTTTTGCTATGTACGTGTGTAAGGCGTTCAAATGAAGACTCCTGCATAATAAAAGAATTGATTCGCATTTATTTTGACCCCGAAAATCACGGTTAAAGTCCAATTTTTGAGCTTTCAATAACCGATTTTTTTGGACCACTTGCAGATTTTTCCGAGAAATTAAAAAAATCATAAAAATACATCTCAATAAGACACAACTTTCCTAAAAATTTCAGATTTTTGTCTGTATTGAGAGAGGAGTAAAAAATCGTTAACTGTTTGGTTGAAAAAAATCGCAGGGGTACCCCTTGGATTTTTCGCGAAAATTTTTTTAAATGGATTTCGCTCAAATTCAGCATAATGATAGTTGATGATGTGCACATCAATAATATATGGTTCATTCTTTGTTTCTTTCGCACTAAATAGATGAAAAGAACGTTTGAAGATGAAAAATGTGATTTTTTCGTGTATAGTCTACTAATATTGTTGAATAACGCAAAAACGGTTGAAAAATTGATAGGTACATTACATTGGGAAAATGTGGACAGTTAAATTACCTATCTTTTGGTATATTCAAACATCTGAACTGACGACTTTTTGTCTGAGTTATCCACTGTGCAAGTTACAAATCTTGGAAAACTTACAGTTGTTATGTCTAATTTTGCTCCTACCTTGCTCCAGTTGAAAAACCCAATACTTTATGATACAAAGTACATGACAACACCTCCACCTACATACCAAATTATAGCAACTACTAAGTACTACCTACTATAAAAATACCTATAGATTCCCGCTCTCCATACACAAATAATTAACTACTAAACCCATACCTATACCTATACTATATACTATATATATACTATATAATATATATATATATTATATATATATAATAGTACTATATATAGTAGTGAAAAGGACACTACCTCCGACTAATAATATGTAAGGCCCGAGAGGAGGGGCGCTGCCCCTCCGACGGGCCGACCGCGCGCGATTGCTGAGGGGGGCGAAGCCCCCCTCTGAGGGGGTTGGGCGGCGAAGCCGCCAGGGGCGCTCAGCCCCTAGTTGCTTTATAAATCCATGAAATATTCATCACGCCGACTATCTCCAACTCTGAAAAATTGCTCACCAACTCTAATTCGAAATCCATTTAAGGCATAGGCTTCGTTACAGTCTCAATCGTTTCAGCGTTCGGAGTTTCATTACGATTAACGTTCGGCTCATAACGTGGAGGTACGGTGTGTGACCCAATATCAGAAAAATCAAGCGTCATTTGCTCGACATAACAAACTTCATCACCTCAAATGTAGAAAAATATTGACTCTTACTCTCGAAAAAGAAAAAAATAAAAAACTTTGAACGCTCATATCTCGGAAGCACTGTGTGTTATCCTAAATTCGTAAACGACTAGTTTTGCCTCATTTGAAATTTCATAGAGTTTCAATCATTTTTCACGGAGATAGGACGAGTTTCGACCACAGACACACCGACACTCTTGTTCAGAAAGTTCTGAGTTTAGACATAATTTTTTCTTCCAAATTCACCTCCGTTCCGAGTTTGTCTTTTCGGACGATCGCAACACTTCCATTAACTACGTGAACATGGAGATAAAAACGGCATTTAATGACGAGTAAAAAAAAATTTCGGGTCAAATATTAGTTGTAGAACACGTAGAGAGGAATTGGCCACCACTCACTTTACACCCTGTACATCGGAATTCATCACCGGTCCCAATTCACTTTCAAGATGACAACTAATCGTTACGACCCGTTCGGCATGGATTGTTGTACCGATTGGTGACCGGTGGAACAGAAGTGTCACTTGACGGGCATCTGCCGTTGGCAACGACAACATCCAGTGAAACGGCCATCGTGATTCGAACTGTGGCGGGGGAAATTTCATAGCAATTGCGGGTCAAGAGTTGGGATGGACTGTTCGGCCGAAACTGTAGGATTCAAGAGTTCCCAAGTATGCGGTCCGACTGAGAAAGTTATTCGGAGCGACCCGAATCAGCACTGCGACTGAAGTTACGCGAACTAAACCATTTGTCGCGGCAAATTCCAGTCCAAAGTGGTGCATGAAGACAATTAAGGGTTTCCTTGATTTATAACGAGTATAATTGGTGAGGATAACCTTTGATCATTAACATGTTGCGTCTGAAAGTGAGAAATTACCTGTTCAGTACATTTGAGAACATTATAAGTGTTCAGAAGTCTAACTCTTATAAGAAAACGATTTAAAAATATATATTTATAAACTTAAAAAAAAATAATTAACGAATTTGGTCGAATTTCGGTGGGTTTTTGGGTATGCGCGTCTTTGAAGTCGAGTAAAACTATTATTTTAGTTCTATGTGGAGGAAATATACGAGATAAAGTGGAAATTTAAATTAAATACCTCAGAAATTGTGATTTGACAAATTAAAGTTTTTCACCCGATAGAGCTACAGTTGATTTGAAGCCTAAAGCGTCTCCGAATGAATATCAACAGAGATATCGCCAAGCGACATTTGCGCCAATGCGCGCTTCCTCTCGGGTGCAAGTGATTTGAAATGGGACCCACATATTTATAATTAAACACAAATTACCGATAGTCATTGCTAGGTAATGGAATTAGATGGACACCTCAAATCATTACCTTTCGTCCTCTACCTCGTAAATAGCCGCTGTAAAAAATGGCTACGAGCATGTTATCGTCGTATTTTCATCGTTGTTTTGATATCCTCCGACTGAAAATAAAACCCGAGGACAGCACACAGCGATAATGCGTGTAGAGCAATTTTTCAAACTATGTCATACGCGAGAATAGCATGCTTGGATTGTTTGCAGGAAGAGTTAATACCGACACAACAAAAGCCCTCTTCGTGATTATGGCTGATGGAGGGCCTTTCATGTTCCTTTCGGCAAAGTCGAATTTTTCTTTCGACCTTTGAGAGGCGTTCGGGTAAATAACAAAGTTGTCCCGGCAGTCACTCGCATTCAGCTCCTTTTTCTCATGCCGACGAAAGGACAGTTCCATTTTCGTCTTTTCTGCCGGAGTTTCCACAGTCGGCCATTTTTCAAGTGTTGAGGCGATAAAACAGTTAAGTAGAAAGTTGACGTTTCCCGTTGAAATTGAAACGCATTTCTCTTCAGGTATTCGAGTACCTTCGAATGGGAAAAACTGCCTAACCGCAACGAAGTTCGGTCTTGACGGTGTCGAAGGTTGTTGACGTATCTTGAGATCGGACTGTGTATTCGGTTTTAATTGAAACAGAGTCGCGTGGCGTAGTTAAAATAACAAAACATACGGAAAACAACTGGGGAAAAAGGTTTTTATTTCATCAGAAAACCGAAATTTTCGCTGATTTTTAGAAAATATTAAAATTATTAAAGAGCATGCCATGTGGAACATCGGACTTCGTCACCGATGATGAAATTACCGTGCGTGAAAAAAAATTAAATTAAAATTACGGTGGATACGCAATCTATGCTGACTAGTAACGAAAGGTTATTAGAACTGAGCCTCATTACTCCAAATAATAGAAAATGAGAATTTTATGACAAGTTTATAGACAACACAATCAGAAAAAAATTTTGAGGGGTGGTTAGCGAAAAAATTTTTTTGGGCGATTACAATTATTTATTATTTTGAATAATAAACCAAAACTGTACGTGTTACCTATGTATAGACAAGGGGAATAATAATATAAACATAATTCCGAGTATAGCGCACAGATATGGAAATATGTTTAAAATAAATAAATAACACAATACATCGTATTTAATATAACTCTCCCTAATAAATAAAGATTCTCCAAACGAAAAAGTACATGAATTTCTACGTTGGTTGATTTTAGTGTGAGCTAGAGGCGCTCGAAGTTGAAGCTTCAAAAACGAGTGTATGGATTAATTGAGAAAATGGGATGAGGTAATCGAAAAGTTGAACTATATTAGTCAAATTGGAGCCAACTCATCGGCTGGATTTTTTAAAATTAGGCCTTCATTTTAGTTTAATTGCACTTTAACATTTTATGACCCCGTTTTTCGCGTATTTCGTCGTTCTGTTTTTCACAAAAAACTTTTGAATCGACCATTTTTACACAGATGTACTCCGATGCAAGAAAGAGCTATCAAAATCCTACAATTTGGTGTATTTGAATATATTTTTATGTTATGTCCCCGCGGAGCTATTAGCGCTGGAAGAAAAACGAAAACACGTTTTTTACCAAAAAGTGGAATATATCTCGAAAACGAAAAAACCCGTGTCGTTTTTTATTATAAATCGGTTCTAAATAAAATTTCCCCTAATTGATTATACAGAACCTATTTTTTTCAAAATTCGCGAACATGGCAAAAAAAAATACAAAGTTAAGATTTGATTTTTATCATTTCAAATTCGAATTCTAAGTTTATTTTCCTATAAGAATGAGTAATTAATTATAGTTTAACAGTACTGTAAGTATTTGCAATGAATTTTCAAAGTTGAAAAAACATAAAAACGGTATAGTACTAATATCGGGAAAAACTGATAGTTGTCGTCAAATTTCCGTCGTTTTGACGTCAAATTCGGATTCAGCGTTCAATTTCCTATAAGAATATCTCTCAAAATCGCTTAAAAACAAAATTTTAATTTTCCAGCCCTGCCGATGGCAGCGGAGCTGGCCGGTTAAAGACTCGATATACGGTAAATAATTTCTGTGGCGCTGTTGAATTTTTTTTCACCAAATTTTTTGCTATGTACGTGTGTAAGGCGTTCAAATGAAGACTCCTGGGTATTAAAATAATTGATTCACATGAATTTCGACCCCAAAAAGCACGGTTAAAGGTCAATTTTCGAGAGTTTAAAAACTGATTTTTTTTAACCATTTGCAAATTTTTCCGAAAATTGAAAAAAATCACAAAAATACATCTTGGTAAGACACAACTTTCCTGAAAATTTCAGATTTTTATCTCTATTGAGAGAGGAGTAAAAAATCGTTAACTGTTCGGTTGAAAAAAATCAAAGGGGGACCCCTTGAATTTTTCGTGAAAAATTTTTTTATTTCGATTTCGCTCAAATTCAGCATAATGGTAGTTGATGATGTGTATATCAATAATATATGCTCCTTTCTTTGTTTCTTTTGCACTAACTAGGTGAAATGAACGTTTAAAGTTGAAGAATGTGATGTTTTCGTTTAAATTCCACTAATTTTGTTGAATAACGCAGAAGCGGTCGAAAAATGGATAGGTACATTACATTGCGAATATGTGGACAGTTAAATGACCTATCTTTTGGTATATTACAATATCTGAATTGAAGACTTTTTGTTACAGTTATCCACTGTCCAAGTTACAAATCTTGGAAAATTTAAGTTGTTCCGTCTACCTCGCCTAAAACTTTGCGCAAGTTGAAACACGAATACTTATTGATACCAAATGCATGCAATACCCGCCACCTACATACCACATTATAGTAACTGCTATAATAACTATACATTTCACCTCTCTATTATTACTTCTCCTTCTTCCAACTTCTCGTAATTATACTACGACATACTCTCCGTCGTTTGAAAATCGCAGAACCATTGAAATTCTTATTCCGAACGCCGAACGATTTATGCGTTTCCGAACCAGAACACGTTTAGGTATGTTCTCGGCGAATTGTAGATCTAAGGATTTTCGCTAATCGGAAGCAGTCACGTATCAAACCCTCGCCCTGACGAGGTTGATTTTTCTCCGAACGTACTTCAGCAATGCAGAATATATATGGGGATGCTGGTCCGATAGGATTGCTCACCTCCGCAAGGACCAATTTCACAACCGATCTGCCACCAATTGCCTTTATATTATTTTCTCGGTTTTATCATATTCCATGTCTTCGAACCCAAATGAGGAAAGTGTGAAGTGTAGACCAGAGTGACTCCAATTTTTTTACTCCGAATTCGGATCCTACACGCCATGAGACGTAAGACACTGAAGACGGAGATTCGGGGTAAGAAGAATATTTCGTTGGGCGGAATAATGATTTTTTTAAAACTAGAATCGCTCTATACTAAACGGAAATGCCAAGACCTGTCGAAACAGCTGTCCTAATGCGTCGTCTTCCGATTGTCTTCCCCGGCGAAAGATCGCGATGAGCAAATCCAATTTCGTCCAACCTCTCACTTCCAATCGTTGTCGTCTTCTCATATTCCCCAAGGAACGTGGGACACAGGAGCCGTCAACCGCTTGCCGTATAAACCCGGATATGGCCACTCGGGCCGATCTGTCGACCTCCTCGTCCTGACATCGAGGGTTCCTACTGAAAGCCCATGCAAACACATTCGTCCTCCTCGTATTTCATTCTCCACCCGCTCCCATCTTTACCAGTTCATTTCATCTGGAATCCCTAATCCACACAGGTCCGGTTTAGTTGAGCAGATGAAGTACAAGGTGTAAACAGAAGCAGAAACGCTGCAAATAATTGTACCGTGGTTTATTTATTCTTTGCTTTAATTTAATTCAAGGAGAACTTTCACTTGTAATACTAAACATCCCATTTGTGAACGTTTCCACCAAACTTAGTGGATGTTGGTAACTTTCAGGGAAAACTCCTGAGCTAAATATCGTGATTAAAATTATTCTTAATTTTCTAAATTATTTCCCACATGACACTGCTTAAGAGAGCGTTTCTAATCTACTACTGACATGTACACATTTCTAACAAAATGTTTATTTACTTGCGCCAAGTCCGTTAGTAGCTCTCACTAGTACCGAATAGTAGCTAAGCAATATCATGAATGAAGCCTGAGGAGAAAATTCTTGTCCCTACAAATAACCAACATTGGATGAATAAAATAAATTGTTTTAAAAATAATGATGGGGAAAATTACTTGTAACCGATAACAAAAATGAAGCTCATCCTTCAGGTTAACATTCTATACATTATTTTAATCCCTCAAGGAAAATATAAGTTTACTATTTTAACCATTATTCCCCTCTAAGACAATGACGGCTAATTTTTTTCATAATTCTTAAAACAGAACGCTCACTCAATTCAACAGATATTTTCACGGGTTTCCACCTTTCAGAGGACTTCAATCATTTCTTCGTTTTCCTAACGGAGTTTTACCTATGGTATCCGTTTTATTAAACCCTTCCAAACTAAATTGATTCTAACGAAGTTGATTGTTCGAGCTTTTTTCGAGCTATAGAAGCTTTTAGGCGATATCTAGGCTTGAATACTGCACGATAACGCTACAAAATTGTTCTCGCTTTCATTCACCAAACCCTGTCGGTTATTTGGAATCCGGTTGGCTCCGGAAATCGAAGTTGCGTATGAAATGGGCCCGGATGGAAAAAGGAAACGACATGATTGCTTGCGCCCCAGAACGTTACTTATTGTTCTTTTCGTCGTCGAATCACGATTTTCATCATTTTCCGTTTGTGTAGAGGCGTGATCGCACTCTCTCTGATGGGTTGTGTGTGGAAACGGGATGTGTGCTGAGGGTTCGTAGCCGCAGCGGCCATTACCTCCCTTGTTCGAGTGTTATAAGTTCAGCCAGGTTTCTACTCTATCAATTACACCTCCTAAAACATTTTCCCACAACTTGAGCTGCTGTATAATTTGTCATTTCCCCTTTTCCAGAACGTCTGTGGCGTACATCGCTTTAATTGAACCTTTTGATTGCTTTCAGTTGAGGAAAGGGTGTGCACACTGGAAAATATAGTACCGTCAATTTTTGTTGCGCTCTACAGAGTATTTTTGAGGAAATATAAATCACCACTGTCAAAAAAAATTTATTTGGATAAAGGACGGGTTTTGAAATTATTCGGAAAAAACTATAACTCTCAAAAGCATTTTTAATTATACGCTTATTCAAAGTATTTCGAACTCTCTGGCCGCTATTTTCCGTAGTTAGAGTAATAATATTAATGACAGAATAGCAATTCCCCATTCGAAATTAGATTAAATTTTTTTATTTATATAAGAATTTAGACCAATTTAGTAGGTACTCACCATTGTTTCCTTACAGGGATGTAGCTAATCGATGAGGCATTATGGTCCGAAAGATCTGGCCGAAGATCTAGAACAAACAAGGTAAATTACAAGAGGGGTCGTAAAATAACAGTCTCGCAATGGAGAAAGTGCAGGGGGAAAAATTATTTTTTGCCCGAGTTGCGTTCATCGGGCTTTAGACCTCTATAATGATGGTTGACAGTGAAAACAAAAAATTAATAAGGAGAAAAACGTTGATGAGTCATGGCGGGAGCCTGCGGATCAAATTTGTTTTCACACAAAAGGGGACGTTGCTGAACGATTAGGATGCTACTAGATTTAAGAGTACCGCTAACAATGAGAGACAATGCAAGGAACCAAATAAATTTTCCCTTTTTTCGTTTTATACGCAATAATATACGAAGAAAAAAATTTGTTTCTGGCTTGAACGATTGGAATCATTATTAACACTATCGTAAAAGCAAATTATAGACCAAAGGTTACATTTATAAATATTTTTCGTATCAAACTAGTCAGATCCAGCCACTTAAGCATGTTCTCATTGCTGCCAAACTATACATTGGCTGTTAATAATTGCAAATAAAATGGCTTACCCGACCAAGAAAAAAAAATTGTTGCCAAAAGTATTAGAAAAAGGAGTGACAAAAACGGTGACACTATCCCCAAGGCGGATTTAAACCAACCACCCCCCCCCCGATATTTTCGGAAAAAGAACACAGAGATGATAGTGAAGGTTCCATAGTATTCCTAAGAAGATGCTAAAAGATTTTTACCGTTATCGTTTGAACAGTGATTTTTAACTACGAGTACGTGCTCAAAAAAAACTTTTTAAACCGATCAATAAATACTACCGTAATACTATTTTTAAAGCATAAAAAACACAATTCAGACGAAAATTGAACAATTTTTTCCCATTCATGTTCATTTTCATTGCAATTTCGTAGCCGTCGTCAAAAATTTCATTTTTAGCACAATCGCTCAATTTATGAACGGTTCCGATTCTGAACTGAATCAGAATGGAATGTTGGAATATTACGTTAAGAATAGACTTCTAAACTTCTTTGTACTGAAGAGACTATTAGCACTGGGGGGGATTTGCATAATTTATGGCCCTGTACCAACTTGAACGAGGTCGTGCACGTTGTAACAAGAAATAATGAGATCCAGAGTAGTAGCACTTGCTACCGTAAATCAGGATACTGTGGCTTGGTTACTCTGGAACAACTGGCGCAAACGAAAACAAACCGCGGTCCAATAACAATGTTTACACAAATTAGAAAATCCTAGCTGGTGAAAAATCCCATCCATAGTCAAATGCCTGCAAATCGTTGATTATTTTCTACCGAAAAACGAACGCCCGTTTGCAGGTGCGCGCTCTGCGTACTGGTTGCAAAATGATCCAATTTAATGTCTAAACCAAAAGAGACGAAAAGCGATCCGGTGCTCATTTTGGCCCCGCAGTACAAGCGAAATGACCAGTCGAATGAAATTTTCGACCCGATCAGCCGCGAGTGGCCGAAGCTCGATTTGTTATCGCCGACAAACGCCAGGCCGATCATCGAAACTACAACAAATGATAGTCTGAAGAGGCAGTCAAAAAACAAACAGAATGAAATAATAACCGAAACCTATCAGGTAAGATTTTCTGTTCGATCCGCTGGTTAGTTCGTTATTTTTAGACTATCGGGTATGATTTTCATCTGTTTTATTCCCATCGTTTCGTTTATTTTTGTTGTCCTCCTCAGCTGAAATTTCCAGAAGTGTTTCCCAGTAATTCAACTCCTGAAGGAGTTCAGCCATAGAAGGAGAAATTCGTTTATAAAAATATATGCGACCGGATTATAAAATATATGCTCGTCAGGAATTCGGGTGACGGACGAATCACAGGTTATCTGGATTATCAACTTCAATTTTTCATGTGGGGACTCGAAGCAAAATTCAAAACAAAATTTTATGAACGTTTGAGCTTCAAAATAATTTTTTGGCTTTTTTATACCCTGAAATTGAATGTCCTCGCCGAGGGTGCATCAGTAAAACTATTATTACCCATGACAAAGATGATGGCCGTACACCCACGTTTTTCCAAGGGAGAGAACTCAATTCCAAAAATCACTGATAGTTAGACACCAACGAATCTCAGAGTGAAACTCTCGAGTAGTTTATTCCAAGCTTTAAGCTCTCCTAGTTCTTAAAAATCTCCAACTTTCAAAAGCATCAGTATGTGTTAATAGATTGTATTTATTTTCCATCTACGTCCATTAACCGACTATTCCTGCGGTTATAACGTTATTTCAGGGGACTGTCGCCGAAGGAAGGTCAACAGTGAGCCGTGGAGTGTCGCCACATGCGACGTATAAAGTGCCACCTCCGCTGGTCCCTCCTGAGAAATTTCTATGGCTCCGTCCTCGCCAAATATCTCTGGGGACCATTGAGTATTTACCAATGAGACACGACAGACTACGAACAGAACCGTCTAGAAATGTTTTGGCCTTAATTGTCAAGCGCGGCCCCTCGTCTAGTTCACGTATGAAATGAACGACAATTACAGTGGTATAAAATTGTTAACTAAACGAAAGTCGAATTTAATCAATTCCTGTGAGCGTGCTCTTTTACAGACAGATTAGCTAGCCATTAAAAATATTCCACCGGTCTAGTTAACCTAGAGTTGAACTAGTTAACGTAGGTAAGCTAGTCGAGCTAAATCAGGTAGACACTTGACCAAGGGCCGTTACTTTCAGAATGAATGGGATACTTCAGCGTTCTGTAGTTGACCAGTGGAAAAGATGACGGTTCGTAAAAATATTTCTAGGTCAGGACGTTTACAAAAGCTTGCGGATCAAGCGAGAACGTGTCAAAGATTTTTGAACTGTTTGCGTATTCGTTTTCAAGTGTGATTAATTAAATTATTTATTTGCCTTTCAATCGAACACGAGAGATACAAGCTGTTTACGAAACGTCGATATGACAGATTTTTAAACGGAGCCCCTTCAAAAACAACTCAGATTTTCAGCTCACTATGCCAAATATGCTACAGCGGTCGAAAATAATTCTAGGAAATTTGAGATAGTTGTTGAAAAAAATACCTACAAGGGAATACTAGTTTCATCACACAACGCCGACATACTAGTGAAATTTGCGGTGTTGTGATAGTGAAACGGATAGGCCTCGAATTTCCCATTTACCTAAAGTAAATAAGTGATATGAGTATACGAAAATTATTCATCAGCAAAAAATCACGTGGCATGCGTGGTATTATTATATTTTATGTCATTGTTGTATCTTTAGCCTGCAAAAAAATTTCTTTAAACAAAAGAAGGCTTGATTTGAAAAATTTTCATGTCGTTTTATGACAGTTTTTTCATTTTCGAAAAAATGGGTCAAATAATTGGCTCGATGCCTGTTAAGGATTTAGAAAAGCGATTGTTGTTGCGAGAGCCAAAGGGAGGATGCATCTTTTCGTTGATACAGACTGAAGATGAAGTGAAACTTATAACAGACTCGAGAAGCTGACTCGATTAGCAGGGGAATTACGGAGACATTTTCCCAATTAAGACTCGCTTGTTGTATAATTATGTTAGCCAGAAACGGCTGAAAAGACTTGTTGTATAATTATGTTAGACAGAAAACGGCAGTGCTACTCAAAGTGTTGACGCTGTCGAATTGAGCCTGAAGTCACGAAATAACAATCTTTTTTTTTAAAGATGAAATTGATTTAAAGAAAAAATTTCTAATTTAATGTTTACGTAGTGAACGGAGAAATAATGGCCGCATTGATGGCTGAGTTTGGAACAGGAATAAATTCAGGAAAAATCGTTACAGTCCCATATTAAGAAAACAGTTAAGAAGTGTCTTCGGTTAAAAAACGTCAAAAGTTGTCCTTTGAAGAACAAATTCAATAATGAAATTGGTTTACTACTGCCAGGAGGCCAAATGAATTGGATGCTCAAGCTGGTCTGGCTCAAAAAAAAAGTTTTAATAAATAAAACGCATCATTCGGGTGTTTTTCGCGCCTTATTAATTCTTACGCGGTAGAAAAACTAAGTTAAAACCGTTTAATCCCTATATGCATGATTGCTGGTTTTGGGAGAAAAACAGTTTTTGAACCACTACAAACTTGAGGACAATAAAGATTTTGTTCTTAGGATTCTGGGGAATCTTTCTTTTTGTAGAAATACGCTTCTGTGGAAGCATCTTTCTTTTTGTGGAAATGTGGTTCTGTGGAAGCGCTTACCAGTGCTTTAATTAGAGGCCTGAAGTATAGCGATCCTCCTTCAATTATTGAAACCAGTGCAGAACTCCTATATCAGTTTTAGTTTTCGTCATTGTTTCATCTTCGCTTTTGTACGTATGAAAGAACCGCCATACGCACGTGAACTTGACTGCCAAAAAATTTGACGACATTCCAATGCTACGTCGGGCGTTCTTATCTTCGTTTTATTTACTCGGATTTCGTTGCGATTATCCCCAGTCCAGGGGATTTGGAGGCCGCCCTTGAATTAAACTTAACTCGATTCGCATGGACCGGATTTGGTCCAATTGTGACGTCTGAAATTTATTCACCAGGAATCAGCCGTTGAAAAGAATGTTTATTTATTCATAGAATTTATCTCACGTTTTCACATTTTCGATCAAGATTTAGGGGAAATAGTTATTCACGGGTGATGTTAGAGACGTCGAAAAGGCACTTGACCTTCTCTCCAAATTCGCACTTTCGCCATTCGAGCATCCTAAAAGTTTTCTCTTAAGATGGATTCCCCACTTCATTTATTAACCTAATAACCCTGAAAATTGGGTTCACATAATTTAAAATCGGACCATCAAGATACTTTCGACGATCTCCGTAAATTTGATTTTGAACGCCGATTCGATTATGTCGATTTTAATTATTTGGGATTCACCGAGATATTTATAGCTAAAAATAATCAAAGCCAACTATTATAATTTTCGAGCGTAAATTGAATACTTGGAATAAGTCTCGTTAACTGACGTTTCATGCTCCAATGAGGACAATTCAATCTTGAACGATTGATTTTGTGGTAGAGTTGAAGTCTAAAAGAGGAAATTATCTTAGGTATTATCTGTTTGTCGTTGTGTATCAATGTTTGTGCCGTCGGTTCTTGGGTCAGGAGCCGAACAACTATTATTCTCACTATTCGGTATGGCATTTCGAATATTCGAATTGTCGAGTAGACTATTAAATAATTCATAACCAAAGGGAACTTTAGCAACTTTGATTGAAATGTTGAAGTATTTGATAACAACAGATTCAATTACATTGCCTGGTAGTGATTTGGTTGCATGGATTTGCCGTGCTTGAACACGTTCTATTTGGAACCTTTCGGGTCGGAAGCAAGTCGAACAAATTTCGGCAGAACAATTTCAGTTTCGAATTAATTTATACCAACTATAATAAAATATACTAAAATCCTTGAATCTTGAGTTCCGGAGGCCCTAGAATTATCAATACGTTGTAAATCTTTTGAAGAAAATTTTTAAATTCTTTGAAATGGCTATATTGACCAACTTACTGCCAGTTTAGAAGCTGCGATATGATCGAACGGTTGGACCGTCGGAATTTTGAAATATCGCCTGTTTATTTTCGATTCATGAGCATTTTCAATTGATTTCCGTGCCGCTCTGCGTACAAATTTTGAAAGGCTAACACCAACAATTTTTCATCGCGGTCGCTTTCGACTTTCACCGGTTTCGAGATTTGGCGATGTTTATGGTAATAAAGAGCGCGGACGTTTGTTTTGTCAGAGCGAACCGAAACGCGAAACTCAACTGAAGGCGTTGCTCATCTGTCGGGAGGAGGACCGACCGGGAGCTAAACGGCGCATGGTCGTCGTCCCTCGTCTTATCTTGCAATCGTCAGACGTCGACGAAGAATGATTGATAAATAGGAGAAAGAAAGAGGGGAAGTACAAAAGTGGAGATAAAAGATCCGTCGACTGGGGCCATTCAATGTTTAACAGACTGTCACGCCGGATGACGTCACTTGCGCCGAGACGAAACTTCGTTCTTGATTTCGGACGGTCTATAGAGGAATTTGTAATTGGAAAGGTTCGAATTCGATCCGGGCGATCCTGAAAAAATTGACGAGTTTGTTTTTTCGCTTGCGCAGACAAAACGGATTTTTTTTTTTTTTTTTTTGAGCATTGAGATTTTTTTATGTCAAGCGAGTGCGAGGGGGACAAAAACCAGGCGACTCATTCTCCGATTTTTACTGCTGATTCTTGCTGGGCGATCACTTTCACCCGTTCGGGCATCCTCAGGGTCACAGGTTTTTCTCCCCTTCACACCCCTTGGACATAAAAAAAGGCGACTATGAGGAAAAAATTGAGATTTTTGTTATTTTTTGGGTGGTGCTCATCAGTTATCGCTATGGTTACTTTATCATTTCTTCCTTCCACAACCCATCAACTAATTCTATCAGAATGACGAAAGAATGAGAAAATTTTTATTCGGGGAAGCGTGTTCCTTTGGTCAAAATAGGTTTTCTTTTGCCAGTCCTTCTTCGTGCATTGGACAAAAATTTATCGGTATTTTGGCCGAGTTTTCCGTCTCGGTCGAGGCTTACTGAGCCGCGGTGGAATTGATGTTTTTCTGGTTTATTGCTCAGTTCATTCGGAGGTCGCCCAACATCCTACGGTTTTCTTGTTTCCTTCATTCTTCACACCGTTCGAAGCCAATAGGAAATACGTAGGTAGTCCCTTCTTAACCTTTCATAAGTTTCATCCAAGAACTTCGAACGGGCTTACTAGAGTTGGAAGGCGGGAATCAAAATAGATCGATAGCCACGTCGCGAGCTGAACATGACTATAATAAAGAATTCAAGGTTAACAATATCGAGTTTGTTTACTTGATCTTGTGCTCTGTTAGACTTCGTCAGATGTACTTTGGATATCCATCCTATATTTTCAGCAATCAACGTCCACAGAAGAATATGACGGCGTTTTACAATGTTTTCCCTTCGAGGGTGCAAACGGGCTAACCTATTCATAGCGCATTAATTTTAATACGGTATAATATACCCCCGGACTGATTCCACAGCTGATTTGCTTATGAAGAGCTGGAGTATTTTTCATTCGCGAAAAATTCGGTTACTCTCGCCTAGTAAAATATAGTTCTTTTGAGTCGATGTGATAACTACGCCTAAAACTTTCGCTATAAAGAGGCCACAATCAGAGAGAGAAAAAATGTTAAGACTAGCGTAATTGGCTTTATTTTACGAACGAAGTAAACATTTTAGGAAATTGTCCTCATTTTCTCGAATTCTCGGTTCAAGTACTCAGTAAAGGAAAATAAGAGCTAAAAAGATAATTCGAGGGTAATGTAATCTTTGAAACCAAAGAATTGACAAACAATTGAATTTTTCTTTATATTTTTAATTATAAATAATATTATTACTTTTTTCTTCTTACAGCGTTTTGTTCCTGTTCATTTTTAAATGTACGAAGTGTTTCGAGTTAATTTACCAAGAGACGGCGGAAGGGAAGGCGTTTGAACCTCTCTCTCGTGGATAAATAAATCGAATCTCTCACCCCTTTTCTGAGTTTATCCTCCACTAGATTTATGATTAAATCCGGAAGAAATTTATTACCCTTCACTAGATCAGCTTGTATTCTCTCTCGAGTCAGAATTAGTTTGTAAACTCGTTAATACTGCTGAAATTCGAAAATACCGAAACGACACTGAGTTAATGCATCTTTATCTATCACCAAGTACAGAACGTAATAATATAATGAATAAAAATCATAAGATGCTACTTGGTTTTTAAAAATCAGAAACGTGAGAGTAAACATTTTTAACTTGTTACAGCATATAATATAATTTGAAGGGAACTGTTCCATGAGTCTCCAATTCGTCATATACATATAATATATATGTTTGTTTTTTTTTTTTTTTTGTTTTTTTTTTATAGCTTGGAAAAACTGTAATTTCCTGTTGATGTTTGAAGAGATTGAGGATAAATTATTAAGGCGATTCGGTAACAGAAAATATAATAACAAAACAATTGACGCAACATGCAGTCATGGCATGTGGTAATTACAGTCTATACTTATAGTACTTATAATCATGTTTGTACTTGTAGTCGTGGCATTGTACTCCTGAAACAAATAAATTCGAAGAATTAGACTATAGTAACGTGATATTAAAATATTATTGGAAATTTATTGCGATTTATAGTATTTTAAGGTGATCTATTTCATGTGATCAAGGATGGGTGGAAATTATAAGCAGATGAGGGTATGTGGATTATTAGCACAAAATTGTGGGCCTTAAGAGCAGCGCGAATGGTTATTAATGAAAATGCAACGGACTTCATCTTTCTGCAACGATGGTTGAATTGAACACTGGAGCATTATTGATCGTGTCTACAATGAACATAGCAACCAATGTACATGACATTTCCCATTGTCTTCTGTTCTCATTGTCAACATGACTAAAGTTTCACCGCTATTCGATAACGTACGCCACGTCTCGCGGTCGCTTGGAGATTTGAATGTCCCCTGTGTGGAGTAAATTTTCCTATTCGACAAGCTCGGCGATTTATTGAACTGCACGTCACATTATTCTCCCATCTGCTCTTCCTTATTTTTGATTTCCTTCATCAGCACCAAAAATCAGCGGAAGTGTTTTTCATAATTATGTCTGTTATTGGAAAGGTCCTTTAACTAAGGCGCGTCTGCGTTCAGGGATTGTAAAATCCCTATATTTTCATTTTCGACTTAAATTTTTCTGAAATCCATTTTTTTGATATTGGTCGAAGAGTGTCATAAATAATTTCACTTTTTTAAACTTTAATATGTTGTGGGTTTGAATAATCAAGCCGAGACCGGCGTACAGCAGTACGTTAAGCAGTCCAAAAACCTCTAAAATCAAAGTTTTTGCAAGTCTTTCGGCAATTAATTTGACTTTAAATTAAGTAAGTATGTAGGAAAAATAAAAATATTTAAAATTACGATAGTTGCCGAGGATTGTTTTCCTAAGTTACTAATACGTAGTTAGATTAAGCCTTCACAAGAATTTGGGTTATTACGTATGGTCATTCCAAATTATGATTGATGCAAGGGAATAATAAACTACGGTACAATCATTAGCAGCATTTTTCGTTTCACAGCCGCAAGTGAGAAGACGTATCCTGAAACTCGCAATTTAGCCACGCTAGTCAATATCGTATTTAGGAACCAATACGGCCTTCAAATGCGAGCATTTGCGATCAAACATAAATTACCACAAACAAGACGTTAACCTAATAAGTATAATATCGTTCTTGATGATGTTCATTCCCCTGTAGCCGATTGTACTAAACGAGTTCCGATTAGGCCTAAGTTGATTTCAATTTATCAAGTTCCCTATTTCTGCGAACGGTTTGTCGCGATCGTTTGATAACGCGTACATATTATTTCTTAAGTAGCTGGAGAATTGTTTACCGGACCGTGAAATGGAAATCGACCACGCTATTAGGAGATTGATCGGTTGTGAGGCGCGTAAGCTCCAGGATCCAATAACAAAAGTGCCACTCCGACACTGGGCGATTATTCTGAAATCGTGATAATTTGAAGGCGAAGTTACATCGAAGTTGGTCCAGCTTCCGGGAGAATCTCCATCGAGACGATGAATAAATTGGCCCTCCATCGAGTTAAAATTGCTCAAAATTGGACAGTAGGAGCGCTTGAATGATTTAAATCTTGTACAATGTCTCAGCATAGTTTATGCACAAATTTTTCGCAGGAATGCTTCTTGGTATTTTCAAGACTAAGAACCGCAGTTGTTCTTAATTTTTTCCCGAACCTACTTGCTTTAGCAAACATTTTAAGACCACAACCGTCCAAAAATATTGAGTTTTATGGCCTGTAAAAATCAAAATAGAAAAAACTTCGGACGCATATTATCTCGGAAGTGCTGTGTGTTTCCAAAACCCAAAAACAGCGAGGAGAAACTTCCATTGCATTTAACTGATTTTTTACAGATATATGGCAACTTTAGTGACTTATTGACCTCGCACAGACACTCGTTCAGAAAGAGTTTCTGAGCATAGAACTATGAAAATGTCCCACCTGAATTCACCTCCATTCCGAAATCGACATTTCGAACGATCACAATACTTCCATTCGATGCGTATTGGAAGTAAAAATAAGAATAAAATACCGGTTGGATTTACAATTCAAATTTTCAATACTTCCCCAGCTGTCGGTTTCTCCCCAGGCCATATTCAAAAGTCGATATTTGATTTCATAATATCATCTGCAGCTGTATAAAAATCGAAACTCGTTTTCGTTCCTTCGGTAGATTTATATCTGATAATTATAACTCACTCATAAAATAACTGACTCGTCGTTCAGTGATGATGTACAGTCGTATGAGTGTAAATGTGTTTGACTTTGTACACCGGCACGGGCACTGGATACGGTTTTGGTACTGGGTACGGTATGCGTTTGATCACTTCGACTGGATACGGCTTTTCGACAGTGTACGGTACAGGCTTCTCCACCGGCACTTCGACTTTCTTCTCAACCGTCACTGGCACCGGGATCCTGATAGGAATCGGGTGAGGTACCTGCAATGTGAAATTTACATAAAATTTAACAAAAAATTAAAAATAAATTTTTTTTATTAATTTTATTTTTTTATTTTATTTAAAAATAAAAAAATTTCTATTTCCACAAAAGGTTCACTTTCCACAATATTCACAATGTCGTATATTTAAAACCAGTGGTGTGCATAGATCACACAGTACTTCCATGTTTGAGTCGGTAACTGGTATAACCAATTATAAAATCGAGAAAATCGTACGAAGGCCGAAAAGTGACCCTAGCGGTAAAGATCAGGCGTCATTCACTCGCCATTACAAATATTTAATACCTCTAGCGTCAAATGTATTGATTTTAGCACCCTGTAAAAAGCTCAACAGCGATAAACGGAAGGCGGAAGTACGGTATGTGATCAAAACAAAACAAAACATGATCGTTGTTGGTCACATTAGAATGAAATAACTGAAATCGCGTTTAACGAGGAAGTACTGCATGTGACCCCGATAATGAAAATCAAGCAAAATTCAACTGTCATAAAGAAAAATTTGAAGTCTAAAGTATATTCACTCTTGTGGTCAATAAAAATCTCTAATGCAAAAAAAACGGCATAAGGCGGAAGTACCGTGTGTTATCCAAACTATACCAAACAAGTTCTGTGAACGTGGTCAGAGTTGGTCAAATATATAGCAAAGAGCCCCAAAAAGTACAGTAACTGAAAATGCGTTTTGCGAGGAAGTACTGCAGGTGACCCCAATAATAAAAAACAAGCAATATTCAGCTGTCATATAGAAAATTTAAAGTCTAATGTATATTCACTCTTGCGGTCTATTAATATCTCAAAAGTTAAAAAATGGCATAAAGCGGAAGTACAGTGTGTTACCCGAACCATACAAAACAAGTTCTGTGAACGAGGTCAAAGTGGGTCATATTTATAGCAAAGAGACCCTAAAAGTACAATTACGCTTAATAAAATAACTGAAAATGGTTTTACGAGGAAGTACTGCAGGTGACCCCAATAATAAAAATCAAGCCATATTCAGCTGTCATATAGAAAATTCAAAGTCTAATGTATTTATTTACTCTTGCGGTCTATTAAATCTCAAAAGTTAAAAAAAAGCATGAAGTAAGTAAAAGGCGGAAGTACTGTGTGTTATCCAAACTATGCAAAACAAGTTTTGTGAACGAGGTCAAAGTTGGTCATATTTATAGCAAAGAAACCCAAAAAATACAAATTAAACAACTGAAAATGCGTTTTACGAGGAGGTACTGCATGTGACCCCAATAACAAAAATCAAGCGATACTCAACTGTCAAATAGAAAAAATTTAAGTCCTCCAGCGTTCAAATATATTCATTTTTGTGGTCTATAAAAATCAAAATGTAGCAAATGTGCAAATAAAGCGGAAGTACTGCATGTGACCCGCTTGATAAAAATCAGGCATCATTCAATCGTCAACCCATACATTTTAAGACCTCAAACATTCAAATACATTGAGTTTTGCGGCCTGTAAAAATCAAAATACAAAACATGCACTTGTGAGATCGTGAAAAACGCTCATAACGTGGAGGCATTGTATGTGACCCACTATACAAAAAATCTAGTGTTTTCTGCTGGCCATAACCGACATTTCAAGCCCTCAAACGTAGAAAAATATTGACTCTAATAGCCTGTAAAAATCGAAACAGAAAAAACTTTGAACGCTTATATCTCGGAAGTACTGTGTGTAATTCAAAATCCGGAAAAACCTAATTTTGCACAATCACTGGGAAAACATTCTCTTAAAATTTCATAGGGTTTCATCCTTTTTTCAGGGAGATATGGCGATTTATGTCAGTTTGTGACCACAGACAGACGGACAGACGGACAGACGGACAGACGGACAGACGGACAGACGGACAGACGGACAGACGGACACACAGACACTTGTTCAGAAAGTGTTTCTGAGTATACTACTATGAAAATTTCTTCCATCAGGACCTTGGTTCCGAATTCGACTTTTCAGACGATCTCAATACTTCCATTTACTACGTAAACATGGAAGTAAAAAATGTATACTGTAATAATATTTTCTTTCTGCAAGTTGAGGAGGAGAATAAGGAGACGACCTCTTCTCCAACATGCAGAAAGAAGTAATACGACCACCTGGAGAGGAAAAAAAACTGTAATAATATGTTTGCATGTATTTTTATATATATAATACTAACAGGGCGTTCTTGAAACCTGGAAGAACTCGTTGTCCAGTTTAATTGGGACCAAAGGAACGTCAGAAAGCGAAAATATTTTTAATCGCTTTAGAACGTTCGTAATTGGAGTGCTCCGTGTTTAAACGATCCTTGGACGCAACGTTGAGAGGAGAGAAAAATATCGAAATGTTAAAATTGTTTTTCATTCGTCTCTGTGCTTTTTTGCGCTTGGCGAAAAAGTAAAACTAATGGAGAACGAGTCTTTTGGTGTTTCTCCCCCACAATTAAAACCCAAAATACAGAGATTTTTTTCCTAGAGTTGCTTGCTCATAATATTTATCAAGAGTTTATTCAGCGTCGAATAAAGCCCTTGAAATTTTATTTCGCTCTCAGAATAAGGGCATAACGTTTCACAAAAAATTAGTTTTTTCTACAGAAGCCGACTTTTGTCACTGTAAAGGTGCATTGCATTGATTCAATTTTCGGATTTGACATCCTTGAAAAGAAAACGAGTTTTGCGCGGGCTGGAAAATTCGCTTTCTTCAGCGAGTTTTTATTGAATACTAAACCAAAATACGGTTGATGATTGTTTTTCCCTAGAGCAATAGCAATTAAATATTTTTTAATGGTGTGCATGGTTTTGAACAGGGGTGTATTTTAATTTATTACCAACATAAATAGACGTTCCGAAAAGATAAATAATTTTCTCAAAATTCAATCGTGAAGTTCCATTTGAGGTAGATTAACGGTCGGAAGTTCAAACCGATAATCCTAGACCCGTAAATGCGTATATTTTTTTGCATCTCTGCACAATTTATCGCAAGTGCATTTAGTTTCGATATATTATCACAGTTCAACGTATTATAACAGGACGATTTCGCTCACGAACTTATGAAAGTACTGCTCGATCCCCAGCTGACAATGGTCTCTGGCCGATGTGTGTATTGTAACTGCATATGGAACGCCCTCACTCAAGGGAATAGTCGCTTTCCAAGAACGGAGTTATAGAAACCCATGTTGAACAATTTTCTTCCACTTTATTGCTATTGATCGGCGAGAGTATCCGCGTTGTGCCTTCGCAAAACAGCCGAGAGGAAGTCTTGTAACGCTACTGGGGAGAAAGTATCATCATTCTCGCCGAGGAATGCCTAAGCGTTGCACTAGGGACTGTGCTATACTATACAATGAGACAGACTCTCGTTCCAAGGCCCATTAGGAAGTTATATCGAGGGAACGCCGCCAGCGCGTGGAAGCTATGAACCATGCTAGACGTTGGCTGAGAACTTCGAGCGAGCGCAAATGCTATTTAGAAGTGACCCTTGATAACTTCCGGATCGGACGAGCTCAGTCATCGGAAGATTGCTTGGGAGCTTGCACGGACTTGTTCGTCTCAATCATAAATCACCAAATATAATTTGAAATCAAACTCAAAATCGCTAAATTTTATATTATTCAACGGCAATGAGCAGGTAATTCGGGACAATTTTCGGAAACGAGTTTTGGAGAATTTCGTGCGCAGCAGGATTTAAAGCAAGTTTATTCCCGACGACGTAGCTCGATTGAAAATACAATTTCATCATTGACTATATCTCCACAGTGAAGCCATACAATCTTTAATTAAAGGCTTTTCCAGCCCAAGTCTGCTTTGGCGTATAGCAAAGTGAACAATAAACTTGAAAAGTGTTATTCCGGTGAAAGAGATATGATGAACAAAAGAGATGTAGAGAAAGGACTACAGCAAAATGTTCTACATTCATTATCCTTTCGTAAAACGTTAACTTTCCCCAAATAAACGAAAAAGGGTCAGTTCATCAATCATAGATAACACCGAGATATCATAGTAGTGCTACCAACCAGGTTTCTCGTGAGTATAGGGAAAACTACTTGGTGACGCTTATTATGGTATATCTCGAATTATCTACAATTGATAATCGTCTTCAAAAATGAATGAACCTACAGCCGAAATAATGTTTTTTCGATATTGTAATTTGATTAGTGCTTCAGAAAACTCACGCATCTTTTAGCTCACTTTCACATTTCTGCTATGAGAAAATAGTATAACCAAGCGTTTGAAAAATGTGGTTTTAAAATTTTGAAAATAATTCATGTTTCAGAGTATATTTTCATTTTCACTCTATTTTCACACCTGAGAAAAAATTGTTTCACATTGGAGAAGCAGAAAATTCAACACACTTTCCAATGATTTGATGCGATTTGAATTTGCATGTAAATGATGAAAGTTATTTTTTCAGTAAAGTAATGTCGGGAACGCGAATAATGATTTCAAAGTGAAAACAGAGGCATTTCCAGTGAAGAAGGAAAAATGTTTCAGAGATTTTTGATCGAAAATTAGTTATAAATACGTAGGAGAGAAGTCGGTCAATTCAGCGGTCAAAAATTCATTAATCTTAAAAAGAAACGAATTTTTACCGAACGCGAAGCTACGATGACATGAATCGATTTTAGATTGGATCTGACGATTTGAAACTCACATTCAACGCTTCCTATAAAATCTTGAATCTTCCCACGATTAGCTGAATCGTAGCGTTTATTTAAAGTGTTACGACGATTTTATTCAATCGAAAAACAACGATTGCGGATTATCAGCGTTTAATATTTTCATCGGAAAAAAGATCAGCGGACTTTATTGCATTTTCCTCTCGATGAATAACCTCTCTTCAGTTATTTTTTAATCTCAATAAGAGAGACTATCCCGCACGTTGTGCGATCGGGGTACGAATAGGATCGCGGGTCTTCGATCCAATCGCTCGTAAAGATGAATGAGCCAAAAAGGGAAACCTGTCAGGGGCGCGTTATCTATTGAAATTCTAATTTAAAATTTCTTTTTTATTTATTTTAAAATTTCTAATTCTTTTAAAAATTTATCGTTTTAAATCTCTATTCACGCTAACGGCTCAATGGAGGTATCGTTAAAATCCAGGCGTTTGATCGGTCGGCCGTGAAATTTTTCGAATGGCCTGGTCACAACAAAAACAAGATTATTATACCTCATTCGTATTATAATGGAAATTCCTCGGTTAATCACAAGGGCCACATTTCGAGGGACTATTGTGTTAAAAACGACACATCGTTAGAACCAGCTGGTGTTTATGCTCAGCTATTCAATTAAGAATAAAAATCGTGATTTTTTAAGCAAAAAACTCTGAAAGTTTTTTTACTTGTGTATGGGTCTCTATGGGGCTCATCAAAACTCACAGAAAATACAGTCAGACACGAAGTCTCATGTATTTCTGAATACGTTCGCAAAAATAATGAATCACCTCCGTTCTGAATTTGATTTCGAAACAATCACAATACTTCTATTTCACATGGGAGGATTACAAGTTTCGCTGAATGGCCCTTACATTACACAACCAGTCATCCCTCATTCTGGCGATCAGAGATCAAACGCATAGACGTATTGTCAATTCCCCAAACTTAGGGTGTGTTTAATTACGAACCCACAAGTGCAGTTGCAATTAAAACTGATGAGCTCTCACAGTTGCCGTCGATAACTGCAAATTCGCCGGCCACTGTTGGGTCAACTGTTCTTATTATTCGTCAACGCAATAACTTTTCAAATTCATTGAAATTTCACCAGTCTGGTTGAAAATGAACAGTATATTGGATTTCGTGGTCGGAACGTGTTCTGTAGGTAATTTCAACTGTCTCGTTCAGTTATTATTTAGTTCCCAACATTTCAGATTTTTAGAGGATTTCTTCTCAAATAAAAATATTTCTCCTCAGCACATAATTTCATAAGATAAAAATTGAGGATATTGTTGAAAGAAGAGTAAAATTTCTTGACGTAAATTTCTATTGGGGTTTTTTTTTTTTAGACAGAAATGAGCCAAAACACCAATATTAATCTCTAATCAATTAGATATAACTAAAAGTAGCTCCGATAAATTCCCAAAATATTATTAAAATAAATTTTCAATTTTCTTCAATATCCGATTTTTTTAGCATTAGAACGTCATTTTCTCCCTTGGAAGTCACGGTGAAATTATTCGATTTTAGCCTTGCAAAGCTGACATTTTGTTCCATAGAGTACTCGAAAAAATTTACATACAAGAAAACGCAATGAAAATGGTTTCAAAAACTATAAAAAATCACTTACTAACCGACTGGATCGGTGGTGATGAAAAAAGTAAAGTGTTTTCCGTTGTACTGAAAAAGATATCGATCTCGACATGGATTATGGACTGTATCTCGCATAATCCGTCGCGGAATTTAATAAACCTCTGAAGTCGGGGGAAACCGAATACGATTCAAATGTTAATGCAATAGAACGACCGAATTGGAGGAAAACCACTCGCTCTATCTCCTCTCGAGCTTTCCATGATTTCACCAGGTTTCTCGGGTTTTTCCTAAGACTGCCTTGGGATTATTTTTATATTCACATCGCGATTTTTTAATTCCGAGTGAAAAACGCTCTCTTTAAACTCCGCCGTTTAAAAATGGAGAAGCGTGAATAAACTAAGAAGAAAGTCGTGAAAACTTCATAATGTCCTAAAATGTTTTCAGCATTTTAATGTGTTGTAGCACATTCCATGTAGCACTATTCCTAGACCTCGAATTTCTAAAAAGGGAAAGTTCAAAAAATAGTTATTCTATTAAATAAAAAATGAAAAGTAATCTGGAGCAATTTATAGATTGAAATTTTTTCTCAATCTTCTAAGGGTAAAATTGAAAAATAATCCAACAGCATCGATAGAACAATCAACGATATAGTTCATTTTTCCAAGTAAACTGATCTAGGCGATTTCGGCATTTTCAAATGAAAAACAAATTGAATTCGATAATTGAAGTCAATTATCGAAACGCTTACTTTGATCGGCACCGGAATAGCGACTGGGTGAGGAATATGCTGAGCTACAGGGTATGGCACCTGCTTGTAAATTGGTATCTGCACGTGTTTTTCAACTTCGATGGAGGATACGTAGCCTGGATCATTGGCGCCGTAGCTGTTTTGATTGCCATTTCCAGCGAAGCCGTACCCGCTTGGATTGGCAGCCGCACTCGATCCGTAACCGCTGGGGCTGTAGCTCGTATCGTAATTGGAAGATCCGTAACCGCCGTTGTAACTATCTCCCGCGTCGTTTTCATCTTCGCTGCCACCGCCGCTGGAAACAATTCATCGTATGAGTTATCAGCACATAGCGAATTTCCTTATAGTAGTCGCTGAAATAGATATATAATTATTGTGATATTCGAATGAAATCATAGGAGAAGAAGAATTTTTATCAAACTACATAGGTAAACCATTAATAGTATAAGTAACATTGGCTTTCGAATGAACGTTATTCTTGTTTATAAATGGAAAGAATATCAGACGATTCCAATTTTTAATTTTATTCATGGCCAAACCTTATTGCCCAGTTAGAGGAAAGAATTTATTAAAATATCCCCAATACACCATTACACGCAACAAAAATAAATAAACAACGTGAAAACTATTCTGCAATATTGCGCATTTAAAAAAAAATTATGAAGAGAGCTCATTATATTTTTTTTTAATATATAATACTGTAACATATTTACATCTCTCTCGAAAATTTAACATATTTTCAAAGCTCCTTTTTATTGTCTTTTCTGTTCTATAAATAATTTCACGGTACTGAGAGGATTAAAAGGCGAACTCGTTTCTCTACTCTTGTATGTCATGGTCCCTTGGGATGGCAGTCGTTCCTTATTTATAGGAAAACTTGCCTTTTTTGTCGTCCTCTCTTGCACGTGTGGGTACGAAAGGTTTTGTTCTGGTTTCATTTTACGTTGCCTGGACAACAAAGTTTTCCGAGGTCAAACCGCATCGCCAACGTTAAGCGGCTTTCGGTAACGAACAAAAAAGAGCTCGTATGAAATAGCTGGGACGTTGAAGTGGAACGGCTAGAAGAACTGAATTCCCTCTTTTCCGTTTGTCAAGGATTCAACAGGACAATTATTTTCCCCTCTCGAGCCTCCCGAAGTAACGTAACATTTGAGTGGAGCAGCAACCTCAAGAGAGCCTCTCAACGAGTCCTGCACAATGTTTAATAAGTAATTTTCAACGTCATATTTGTGCCAGACGAGAGTTCATAGCTCTTCATTGAAGTAATCCAAATTTTGTGAGGACATTTGAAAATAGGTCGGAGCTATTATTGAAAATATTGACCTTATTTTAATTTAACTTGTGGAATGATCGGAAAATTTTTGAAAGAAAATTATCAAACTATTATGCCAGTTATGACGTTAAATAAACCTCGCTGCTTGCGATGGTCGCTGCACGAGCTAGGTCTGGTACTTGATATAAAGCTGAGCCAAGAACAGGGATGCGAGATATGACGCAGTAGGCGAAGTTCCTTTACAGGCTCGTAAAACCTTTGTTTTCATGAAAAAAAAAAATCTTTACCCGAGAGGCGCCATAGATAACCTAAAACGAATATCAATTTTCCATCTTTATGACCGTCTTAAAGGGATGTTTGAAAACGGCTGCGTTGGAGGTGAAAAACCATTATCTTTTCCTCACGGTTGAAGAAATTGAATGCAGAGAAAATATTTAATAGAGATGTTGAAACGAGGCCTGGTCATCCAGGCTCGAATATTGGCTGATAAAACAAAATAATGGATCTATAAAAAAAAATATCGAAAGCAAAGAGGAATTTCGAAAAATTGGCGTTTTTGTCGTCTGAAAACTGTATTTCATCTGGCGTCATCGGATCGCTAATCGGAAAAATTCCAGCCAACCTGCATTAAATAACGGTCAACTTTAAACCAACTATTTCTAATATTTATGTTGTGAAAATTAAAACTGAGTAAACTTTTACCCTCCATAGACCCTCCAGCCCCCCTGAGGACAAAAACTGAGTCGATATGAGTGCGGTATCGTTGAAAAAGCGTATAACAAAAATAAAAGGTGGCTCGGATCCGGTACTCCGCACTGAATGTGTTTATAGAATTGTTCAAAAAAATAATTATTATATCTTATATCCGAGTCAGCCACCCGATAATTATGCAAATGATGCAATTATATCGAAATAGGCAAAGGCTGCTTAGAATAATAAATAAGTTTCTATAATAATTATTATAAATAAGTTATAATAATAATAAATACGTTTTTAATAATAATAAATAAGTTTCAGGTTTTTTTTTCAGTATTTATTGTTGTGAGGGTATAACTATTTGAATTTCACACTTCAAAAGAGGAATTTAATATGCTATGCTTTCACAGTTACTATCCCTGCTGAGTACTCATCGATCACCGCAATTGATAATATTCATTGTCTACGTCGTCGTTCGTATTTCTCAGTTGGGGTACTTTTTTATTCCTCTATAAATAGTCCACAAAACTTTTTGCCCGATATTTTTTAGTTTTTTTATTCGCAGTTTTAGAATTCAGCTCGCCAAAAGAAGGCAACCTTTTGGAGTATCTGGCCATGAATTATCTATGTCTATTTATAATTTCACCTCTTCGCGCGTAATTAATTTACGAACGTTTTGATTCGCGGTTCAAAAATTCAAAACCTCCTTCAACTTATAATGAGTTGAGCTCGTCGACTTCTCTTTTTAACGTTATTTCGAGAAAAGTCGATAAAGTTGTAGGCGTCAGCGGAAATAAAATCCGACCGCAAAGTTCCGAGTTGTTATCTGTTCGGAGGAAAGTCAGTTGGAATCTCGCGTCGCTCGACGATAAATCATCAGTTATTGAAATCGGAGACAAGTTGGAAAAAACGTCAAGAACAGAAAGACCTTCTTTTGAAAATTCTTTGCATTAATTTGCGATAACATTGGATATTTTCCCATTAAGTTGGGTAAAATAATTTTAATAATTTCAGTTGGAAGAATTCTCCCTTAACGATATCTCGTTTGATGCGAAAGCACAGTTTAAA
This sequence comes from Tupiocoris notatus, assembly GCA_037159825.1. NCBI lineage: Eukaryota > Metazoa > Arthropoda > Insecta > Hemiptera > Miridae > Tupiocoris > Tupiocoris notatus. The sequence goes on along the minus strand of JASJUZ010000207.1, from coordinate 324,417 downwards.
CCTTACTTATTTATCTCATATTACACAAACCTTTGATTTTAATTGAAGACGACTGAACAATATTGGATCTGGCAAGTTCGTTTCTCGATCTTGAGCTCCCGTATCATTCGTTAGAATATCTCATTCAAAAGCTTTTACCAACGAAGTGTCATCCAAAATCTAGTTACATCTGACCTAGCCATCGAAGACATGTTGAAAATTCCACTGATCAGAAACTGTTTTTGATAAAAAGCCTTACTTTTTCCAAATTCACCTCCATTTCTCATTTGATTCTTTGGACATTAGAAATTTTTAGAATTTTATCAAAAATGTTTCTTCTCATTTTTCAAATTTCGACGTTTTTAAATAAGTTTTACTTTTGTCGCAGCGTCTACATTGTTTTCAAGGAGATAGAAGAAAGGTTTGGGGAGTCGGTCACGTACAAAAGTTGCCAATTCGTCGTGCAGCTGTCGTCACCTGAGATTTCGCTCTCATCAAATATTTGCACTGCCTCAAAGCTGTGTGCTCTCCTTGCGTGACGTGAGTGGCCGGGTTTATTTCCGGTTTCTTCTTCGCATCTTTCGGATTTCAACTTCGCCGAGGAAGAATTTATTGGATTGAAACTCAATTGACACGAATGTTCCGATTTCGAGGTGGGAAATGAGCTTTGAATGATGGCCAGCGGAAGAAACGTGTGTTATCAGAAACGTTTTTATTTGTACATTCGCCATACAGAAAGTGATTTTGAGCATGAGACTGGGCGATATTGCACAAGTTTCACCCTGGTTTCAAATTCGTCTTTTAAGACGATCGCGATATTTCGTTTTCTCTCATTTATTTGAAAATACCACCCCGAACTCATGGGATATTTATAAATCGTGCAATCGCTCTTTGATCTCTCATCATCTTTTGCCATCATAGATCGTAAACTCGCCCGCGGTGACAATATACTTTTATTCAAAAAAAAAAAGAATTTCACCAACACTCGAGTCTTCTTCAAACCATTCGCGCTGGATTTCTTCCTTCCATTCCAGTCTTCAATGGCCGGGCTACGTTTCAAGGCGCATTACAGACGACGCCAAGATCTCGGAGAAAGGTAATAAGATTCAACCAGACTCTCTCACCTTTGATCATATCACCGCCATTATTCCTTTTATAACCGCGGACCCCTTTTCCTGCAACGCCTCGTAAAGCCTTAGGAGGAATCAAGCTGTTACGTTTCCTTCGTCTTTTCACGTGGAAAATTGAACCTAAGGGCGAATAGGGAATATTCCCTCAGTTCCTCAGTAATTACGATAGAAAATAATACATCGACTGGAAATGTGAGTCGAAGACAGCGACGACCCTCGTCAATTTCCTGGGGTTTAATTTTATGCAGTTCAAATTCCATTAAAGCGCAAATCAGACGAAAACTCGCATTTCAGCAATATTGTATTCATAATTATAAATAATTTTTTTCACACCTATAAAACTAAACGACCCATATCGAAGTAGTTTCTGTGTTTTAAATACAATTATAGTAATTTCTGATCATAAAATAGGTACATGTAAAAATATTTTAACATTCAACTTACTACTGGTTCACGCTTCTTTTCCGCTGCCGTCCAGCCCGAATTACGGATGCGAGAAGACAAAAAATCAAAAGATGCGCCTGCGAAAAATTAATCGAAGAGTATATGAAGTGTGAAAAAATATTATACTGTTTGAATAATAGTGGACACTAGATTTTCAATACTTATGGCATCCAGAAGTGCTCGGCCAGCAAATAAAGAATCGGAGAATGAGTCACCTGGTTTTTCTCCCACTTACAACCCCTGGACATCGAAAAAAGCGACGACAAGGAAAAGGAAAATACGTTTGGTTCTCATTTTTTCGCAATTGAATATGAAACATCGCTTTGTACTTCTGTATTTCTCTCATAATTTTTAAATTAAAAAAATAATGATTTTTCAACCAATTTTTGATCAGTTTTTAAGCAATTTTTCATATTGTATGATTTTTTTGCAGTTTTTGAATATTATATTTATTGATGATTTTTATTTTTCAGATTGCTCAGTTGTAAAAATATATTTTCCCAAGATTTAAAAAAAAAAAAAATCGACAGAGCCACACCAGTTGCCGAAATTGTATTTTTCGACTCAGTGTTTTTGCAATTTCTTTTAAAACTTGAAGATGATATATTCTCTTTTGAAAATAATTATATCCGTATTTACGATTTCTTAAAAATAATTTGTCTGCATGATGTCACTTACTGTTGGACGTATCATTATCATTGCCGAATTGTTTTTGTTCTTTCTTACGTCTGCTCACATGAACTAAGCATCACTAGGTTCGCTTCAGCAGTAAGCAACACTTTTATATAATCGCAGAATCCGATCTCCCATCTTATGCGACTCTCCCTCTTCAGACTCTCCTCCTCTTATCGTCGCCGATGCATTTTTCGACCCCTTTCGTTTTCCTTTCCATCTCACTAGAGGCAGGTAATTGTTTTTTACTTCCATGCTTACGCAATTTTATTGAAGGAGGTTAATGAGAAAGTTTTTTATAGATTATCACATAGAAACAATATCTGAAACAAGTGACAACTGATCAAATTGCCGGGTCATAGTTATTTCTATTTTGTCCCCTATTTCGATGATCCCAAAAAACATGAAATTGCATTGCTCCGGATTCAAGAATTTATATGACGTGCAGATGACGCCTGATTTTTAACATGAACGTCACTCTCCATACTTCTTCGCTATTTTGATTTTTATATCAATTTTTCATCCATAAGTTTCTTTTATTTTTGATTCCTCTCTGTGAAAAATGGTCAAACTTTCACAGGTTTAATCTCAAGCCCAAGATATTCGAAGAAGAAGACAAAATTAATTTTAGACTCATCAATTGAATTTGAACCGATTGAAAACTAGACTCTTTCTACTTAATTGTGCTCTACAAAATTTCGGGTAGGTGTTTTAAAGTTCAAATCAGCTACTCTAATTTGTTGTCTTCGCCGAATAACCGTTATCATATTTTATAACGTTTATTAAACTTGAGGTCTTAATGTAAGGATTTTTACTTATAGTCTCCTCTGACTGATTCCCAAATTTTTGTATTCGATAGGTAATTGGATTCTACCGTTGGGAATAGAAAATATTACTCTTCTTCCATTCTCCAGTGGATTCTTCTTGCCTTCAAATTTTGAGAGAAGTGTAGATTTTATCCTTGGACCATTAACATTTTAAAACCTATCAAACATACCTGACCAATAAATTTTTTAAGTTATCGCAGAATGAAAAACAAAAATCTGTTGTTTTCATCAGACTCGGAAGTAAATGTCGATTCCGGACCTAAAAGCATTTTCCAATTTCTTCGCATTTCAGAATCTCAATAGTACTTAGAAGTCAATAGCGTACAAGAAACACATAGAGATGCAATAAAGCGACCGAGTGGCCAATTTTGTTCCTTTCCGGGCACTTCTTGTCCGGGGATGGAGTAATTTAAAGAGCTCGGTCACGTTTTTTCTAGATCCCCAGATGATGCGATCGTAATTGGATAGAGAGGCAGCCTTTTCCGGCGGTAGCTTTCTTCCGACCACAACTTCGTTGTTCGAAAATATAAATTTCCTCTAACGTCAACCTTTAGCTATAGTTAACCCGGGTTGGCAAAAGTGAGTGGGAAATGCGAGTGGCGGATCGTTTCTCGGTCCAATGTAAGTGCTACCGTCGCATCGGCGAATCAAAAATGCGGAAGCGACTCTTGGAAAAGAAAGGAGAACCTAGAGTATGATTACGATGTTTTGAGTTATGGAGTCGACGGCCGAGCGATTAACTGCTTTTGTAGACCACCGCTATACGTTCAATTTTGAATGATATAGAGCCCATTTTTCGAATCCTTGAATTACCTAGGGTTAGATACGTTTGGAATTCAATACTTTGATGAAGTAAACCGACGAAGCATGGCCATACTGTTATGCTTCACTAAAAATTATTACCTTTGCTGGAGATCCCGTTTGTCTCTAAAGTAAATTCCATCTATCCTTATGGCTACTCCGCTTCTTCAATACATCGTACTTTTGTGCCCTGGCGATGCCCAAAGGGGAAAAAGTATTTGGAGATGGCTTAGAACTATGGAAAATGAAGAATTATTGATCGCCTCGATCCTTTGGTTAAACTTAATATGTTCATTTTCATAAAAAGAAAGCTTCTATTTTGTAAAAATTACTCTCATACGGAAAAAATGTCTATTCATTCATTCAACAAACAAGGTGACCAGTTTTCCATGTTATTATTTTTCGCTCTTCAACTTTCGCCCCTATAGGCTTCTTCATAGTTATGTTGACCTGTGATCACCTACAATATTTTCTTCAAAAATATTTCGCGGAACATCCAAACATTACAGCTATATGAGCGATTTCATCACCCTGTTTACGAGTCTGGGTATACAATAGCCATTAATCTCACCATTCCAACGGGCTCATCAGTAATAGGATTACGCTTTTTATTGAAGAAAAATCGAGCGTCAATTTTTCGACTTTTTCCTCCTTTTGGAGCGGGATACCGAAGGCAAAGCCGTGCAATCCAGCTGCACAAACCCATTGTCTACTACTGCTCCAATTTTTTGTGTCGGCAAAAAAGCGCTACGCAGAAGTTCTCCTGGTTTGGACCTCGAATTGAGGAATAATTTTCCATACTTTTCTATATCAATACTGTAATAAAGTAATTCATTTAGTTTCGTGAGTTCGAAGGGGATAACTTTTCATTGCATCAAACGCCATCTAAAAATACACATTTTATCCGCTAATTAATCAATTCTATCATTTTTCAAGCAACGGGATTCTTTTCAAATGTCTGCATTTTCGCAAAGCAGAATTTTTCATTTCAAATTTTTCAATACTGGTAACATCAGTGGATAAATTTGGGAGTGAATAAATTAAAATGAATTTTTTATTATTTTTCAAATGAATTCTGAAGCAGCAATGTGAGGCACTCATTGTTAAATTTAGAGCGCATTTTCCTTTATACATTTTCTTTTTATTATCCTTTCCTTTTCGCTCTTCGCTTATTTGCATTCGTTTTTCATCTTCTCACCTCTTTTGTATTCGCGTGTGCTCGTTGTGCATTCGAAGTTAGGAAACACGCTTTTTTACTCGAATGAATATACGTCATAAGATGCTTGGAAATCGTTGTTATTACTGAACGGTTGTTGATATTTATTCACGGAAATGTTCACAAAAAAGAACGGGAATGAAATGGTTTCTAGCACTGAAATGAGTTGAACCGAGTCGGTGTTCCATAACGCATCTCTCAATATAAAATATGCACGAGTTGAACTTCATATTTAGGTGAGTGGTTGACATCATTATTGTGTTGATACTCATCGCGATGTTCTCAAACTAAAATTAAGCGTGCTTTACGCAATCGAAGACGAGCTATCTGATTTAGGTGTGGCCGATAACAGAACTGGAGCAAAAATTATTTGTTGGACCGTGAAGGAATTCGCCGGAAGATAAGATCTTCCTCTTTTCTATAGCTCGACGATGAAAAGATACTCGGTGCCTTATTCGCGCCTTGCTTGGATTATTACAGGAGCCACTTGCTGAAATATAATTATTAAAGGTCACACGCTGAAATCTGGCTCTGTATAATCTTCCAGCTCTATCCGTGAATAATCATTATGAACAAGCAGTTTCAAACCAGAACTAACACATCCCAATACAGCAATCCGTGATTACTTCAATAAAAATTCATCGGCTTAAATTGCAATACAATAATATATTTATCAACACTTAATCAATTGTCATCCTGCTAAATACAGACGAAATCAAAATAATCAAGTAATTTTTTGATAGTTATGATTACCGTGATGAACGAGTTAGCTGAGATTGGGTTTTCGTTTTTCCATTAGACTTGGAGTAAGGAAAAACTCTTGCAGGGAAATGTATCTTAGTAACTGGATAGTTTAAAAAAAGTGGAATTCGATTTTTATTTTCTAAGTCATTTTTCTCCCTGAGATTTGGCGATCGGTTCAAATTTCAAGTCAAAGTGTTTCTTCTGCGGTACCAGTGTTCCTATTTTTTGAGATTTTCTATTTCTGAGTTTTTAGTTTGAAAATAGCAAACACTAAAAAACTGTTTGTACCTCTAGTAATCTATTGTAAAACGCACAAGTCCATAACAAAGAATACCTCGATAACTATTCAAAATTAAATATAATTCCAATCGTACCTATGAATAGCTTGTTGATAGCTCGGACCTACTCACTATTATTGCTATAATTTACAGAAGCTTCGTATTAATAATGGCCGAAGTCACCTCCTAAATCTATAAATGAGAATTTTTCTTTTTCAATTTATTTTAAATTCTTTTGCTGGGAAGTAATTGAGAAAAAATTCATTTTTTAATCATTTGTATTGTTTATTAATAAGTTTTAATTGTAAAGACGCCACTTTGAATCGTTGTGAGTTTTGATCGATTTAACTACTCATAATTGTAGAAATGTCGGTCAATCGCGAGCTTATTGTAATTAATTACATACTGAGCATTAATTCGCCCGGTGGAACCATCGTTGTGAATTGTAGATGCTTGTGATGCTGGTATGAATGAATTTATAGTGCGGCCTGTTGTTGCATAAATTAGATCCGGATTCGGACGAAAGGAATACCAACATCCTCCAGCGCTTTCCCATCCACTCGAAGCTTGGGAGACTGCTAATCAGCAAGTAGACGTGCGCTATGGCTCAACCAAATCTGTCGAACCGACGCGGCTCACGGTTGCTTGCACATTATACGATGCCGCTTCCAGCTTTAATCGATTCCTCGGTTCACAGTGTCACAATTATTATAAAAATTTCAGTGTCACAATTATAATTTCACTTTCTTGCAGAAATCTTATTTTTTCTTATCTCATTCTTTCTCATTTATTTTTTCTCTTCATCAATACTTTTCCTCGATATTTTTTCTTCAATTTTTCTCTTATAGTTTCTATTGGTTTATTATTCAATAATAAACCATTGTAATCGCCCAAGAAAAACATTTCTAACCCCCCCTCAAAATTTGATGTTTTACGTTTCAAGGCATGTAGAATCCGAATATCCAATAAAAAAATTTCTGTCCGTCCGCCGTACGCCGTCCGCCGTACGCCGTCCGCCGTACGCCGTTAGCAGTTTTCCGGCCAAACTGTAAGAGCTAAAAATTTGAAATTTTCACCAAAAATCAATCTCGGTCCTACGACGGCCCAATTCTTGAACCAACTTGCTAGCTCAATTTTAAGGGTATTTTTGGGGGGTTTTGAGGGGGAGAAAATTGATATTTCCCAAGGTTTTTCAGAAAAATGTGTACGTGGTATCATATTATATAGATTTTTGGACGCTGAATCGAATGAGACCATCGTGGGGTCGATAGCTCTATTGGTTCTCGAGTTATCGCAGCTTTTGTTTCGAGTTTGGGAGATTTTCAGAAATTTGACATGAGGGTATAACTCGAGAGTTCTTGGAGCTATAAAAATCGTTCTATACTCATTGGAATGGTCGTTAAACACTCTCTCCAGCTGTATCGTTAGGCAACAGGTTTAGTTTTCAATTAGGAAATTATGAAAAATAAAAATTATTAAAATTACAATAGTTGCTACGGAGTTTTCCCCTATAGTTACCATCTGTTTTTCGGTGGGAACGTTCACAAATTTTCGGAATATTTAAAATGACAAATGGATGGTCTTCTTAAATCAATATTGAAGCGAAATAATAATAAACCACTGTACAATCATTTGCAGCGTTTCTTGATGAATGTAGGATAGATTTCATTTGAAAATTTCCTGAAGAGGCCTTGAATGGCCAAAGCGATTGAGGTACAGAAGTTCAAAATGTGATAACGTCGCTACTTTTATCTCAACCTCATCCCCACGTCGAATCAAATAGATTTGCGACAAATCATAACGTAAATGGTTTTTCGATCTATTGACTTGTGTATAGACACCCCATGAGTTTTTTCGTACAATAATTATACAACAATGCGACCGATTTGTATCAGCAGATGAAAATATAACCGGCGGAATTTTTTCATTTCAAAGAATTTCATTCTTCATAGAAATTCAAATTCATGCAGGACTATTTTCCATTTCTTCTTTCTGTACCATTTCCTCTGTCTCACAAAGCTTCACTATGTCAGACAAGCTTGAGGAGTCTGGTAACGCTTTGCATTTCCGTCTGGTTTGTTCGTCTCTTAGACTTTCTATGATATTATCCGTCAGGTATCGTTCATAGCAGTGACGGCAAGGATCGGAGATTTGGAATAATTTCATTTTTTCGCGGTTGAAATATCTTTGTGACATCATCAGCATTCAGAGACGAAAAATTTACCATCTGAGTGTCGAACATGTATCGTTATACTCCAATAATTCCATCTAGCATTGTCGACTATTCTTCGGTTTTGTCTTTAATGTTTAATTGCTTGCCTATAGGGACTACAATAATGTATGTCTTGATACCACTCACCAAAGGGATTTTTGGCAATTATTGGTTTATCAGTTTCTAATACGTCCGATTCCCCTTCTTTGTTAACTGCCTTAACACGGAATTTGTACGGTTTCCCTTCCTGGAGACCAGTAATGATGGAGGACCACCAGGCTTTGCCGATTTACCTGGAATAGAAAATTTGCCATCCAATAAATGTTATTAAGCTGGTGCGAAAATCACCTATAACACTACTGCGATCGAACTGCTGTCTTTTCACAATCCTAATTAATTTTACGCCGAGTTCTCTCAGGATCTGAAGTAGATTTCAACCAGCTATTATGGTATGACGAACTAACAAACTGTGAAAAGAGTAATTTGCTTCATTTCATCATTTCGTCATCAAATATTATTTCGCTTCAATATTGATTTAAGAAGACTATCCATTTGTCATTTTAAATATTCCGAACATTTTTGAACATTCCCACCGAAAAACAGATGGTAATTATAGGGGAAAACTCCGTAGCAACTATTGTAATTTTAATCATTTTTATTTTTCTTAATTTCCTAATTAAAAGCTAAACTTATTGCCTAACGATACAGCTGGAGAGAGTGTTTGAAGACCTTTCCAATGAGTATAGAACGATTTTTATAGCTCCAAGAACTCTCGAGTTATACCCTCATGTCAAATTTCTGAAAATCTCCCAAACTCGAAACAAAAGCTGCGATAACTCGAGAACCAATAGAGCTATCGACCCCACGATGGTCTCATTCGATTCAGCGTCCAAAAATCTATATAATATGATACCACGTACACATTTTTCTGAAAAACCTTGGAAAATATCAATTTTCTCCCCCTCAAAACCCCCCAAAAATGCCGTTAAAATGGAGCTAGCAAGTTGGTTCAAGAATTGGGCCGTCGTAGGACCGAGATTGATTTTTGGTGAAAATTTCAAATTTTTAGCTCTTACAGTTTGGCCGGAAAACTGCTAACGGCGTACGGCGTACGGCGGACGGACAGAATTTTTTTTATTGGATATTCGGATTCTACATGCCTTGAAACGTAAAACATCAAGTTTTGAGGGGGGGTTATAAATTTTTTTTTCTTGGGCGATTACAATGGTTTATTATTGAATAATAAACCAAAATGGAGCTAACATGATCATCAGATGATCCTGTTGATCCCTGGGGATAGATTATTTACTGGTAAGTTGCTTCAAAAGGAGACGCGAAATACGAAATGAAAATCAAGCTATTCGTTTTTAAAGTTGACAATTTTGCAGAAATCTTATTTTTTCTTATCTCACTCTTTCTCATTTATTTTTTCTCTTCATCAATACTTTTCCTCGATATTTTTTCTTCAATTTTTCTCTTATAGTTTCTATTTTTTTCAATACAGTCCTTAACCATGTGGATACATGAAAGTTCTCAGTGACCTGCCCTCGTTTCTCCTCTGTTTCTATTTGATGCAGTTTTTTTTTTTTTTTTTCCAACAAAGTCTTTAGGTTTGCAACATCATCTCATTTTCCATGCGTTTCAGACGTCATCCATATATTACTGAAGTCTCTTTCCCAATCCTTCGAACAACAAGGTGAATAGAAATAATGCGGTAATTTTATATTATTTAATCGATCGTAAAAAAATACATAATATGTACACAGTCTTTATAAATTTGCAACATGAAACGCTTTAACAGTTTTCCTTACGAAAATGAGCAAAATAAAAAAAAAACAGCGACAAAGAATAAAATCAGTTTGAACGAGATTTTTCCAATTTCAACTGGTCGAGCGAATTTTTCTTACCTACTATGGCGGCTCGATTGACTCGAATGGGAAACTAGAAATGCGGGAGACGGTTTAAATAAATCGTTCAACAGTGTGGTCGAAAAACTCGGTCAACCACAGAGACGCTTTTCGTTCTGATCGAGTATTTACCCCGAATAATTGCTGTCGCCCACGTCAATCTTCGTGTTCGTCGTGTTTTTTTGAATGATATATATATTTGACTTTGTAGACTGGCACCGGGACTGGGTATGGTTTGATGACTGGAACGGGAACTTTTTTAATCACCTTCACAGGAACGGGCTTTTCGACCGGGTAGTGTACGATTTTTTCAACGGGAACCTGAAAAATGTAAGACCAATTATTAAGCGATGTATTGTTGAAATATGTCACAGAGAAAATGTACCTTGTGGATGACGACAAAGGTATTTTCGAAACGAGCGGGAAAATTCATGAAAACTCTGAGAAAATTTTTGAAATAAGATGGCTAATAAATGTTGCAATTTTTATCCAACTGTAATGGCGAAGAAATCTTGACCAAAATGAACTAAATGGTAATCTCACCTGAACGGTTTTTTCAACTGGGATTGGATAAGGGATCTTGACCGCGTACGGCTGTGGAATCTTCACTGGAACCGGAACGGCTACCGGATGAGGAACCGGGTGTGGAACGGGAACCTGTTCGTAAAAAAGTTCAGAGACAGTTGTATTACTTTGTTGACAGACAATATATCAACTGAACGCTAACTCGAGCTTGGTTCACAAGAATCTTTCCATTATTCTTATTTTTTGATAAAGCGAACGTTAAGGAAAAAAACAATATTGGGTTCGTTAAAAAAAATCAAAAAAATAAATAATCCTAATCATTTAAGAACTTTAAAGACAGAGAGACCACTTCCAATAACCAAATATTTATTATCATGGTAGTTATTATTATTATTTTTTTTTTTAAGAGAAGCTGTTTTAAAAAATGCTAAATTGCTGATATCAGAATCACTGGTATTGGAAAACAATTTCATAGTACCTAGTATTTTGTAAGCAAGTGCCCGTCTTTCTCTGATCAAAAAGCGACAAAATCGTAATATCTCTGTGAAAAATCATGAAATTGTCAGTTCCGGATTTTGGATAACGAACAGTACTTCCGAGAAATAGGCGTTCGAAATTTTTTTTCTTCTTTTTTACAGGCCATAAGAGTCAATATTTTGAAACGGTCTAGGTCTTAATTGTTTGTAATGACCAGCAGATGACGCTCGACAATCGTTTGACACACACACCGTACTTCGCATTCACTCGCATATTGATTGTATTTTCATTCGTGTTTTCTTTTCTTTGGGGGTCCCCTTGCTGTAAAAATGATCCATTTTACAGAATATTTACATTATCATTAAACATTATCATAAGTTAATTCGTGTATTTTTCGGTTTTTGGAACTCCTGGTAAGTTTTTCAAAATTTTTTACAATATGGTTTGGCCTTTGAATGAGTTTCTCGATCCTATTCTATTCTGTTCCACCTGTCTGCCGAAGAAACATGGAAGTACTGTGTGATCTATGTACGCAGAACTTGTGAATTGCATTGAACGACTGAAACGTTTTGTTATGTATTTCAGGTGAGTGGTTCACCTCTCAACTATCGTAGGTTGCAAAGTTGGGCCAACTTTTAGTCGAAAAGTTACCAAATGTTCGACGTATTCGAATCAAGTACGTGTGAATCCGCTCTAGACTGGTTATAAAAGTTGCTCGGATATTGTTAAAGTTGGAATAGTTGGACGGATCGTGGCTCAACTTTTAGGAGCTTTACCAAAGGTTTCAGAACGTTTAATCCCTGTAATGCGGAAACGTAAATCACCAGATAATTGCAGTTGGAAAAGTTTCCGTAAAAATGTATCCACGTGGGGAGCAATTTGCTACCTTTTTCGCTTTTATCTCCCAAACGGTAAAAGTGGGGGATGAGCTGAAAATAATGAGCTGATTATTGTTCAATGGCATTAGTGTGATAAAAATCCAGTGGATCCTTCTGAAAATTGAACTTCTCAAAAATGGTTGCTCTTTTCCTAATTGTACATAATCGAACGAAGACGAATATGAGAATATTTCTCAAGAGGTTTTGTCGGATGATTTTATGGTTCATGCTTACTCTTATCGTTTTGTGGACAGGTATCGTTTTCGTAGTTTCGTGAACTGCGGGTGTGTGGTGGTTGAAAAATCCTCCCCCTCCGTAGTTGCCATAATTGTTCTCGCCGTTTCTTCCAAAATCGTACGAATTGTAAGCAGGTTGTCCTCCGCTATCAGAGGAACTGTAGCTATTGTCAGCTGAAAAATGTTTTTTTTTTCCTCATATTATTCTCAGAATATCTTTTTCGCGAATAGTTCTCTCACTGCTATTAAATAAACTACGATAAACATGTAATCACTAAACTATGTATTTAAATTCATTGGAATTTCGCTATGGATAACAATCGAGCCGAACTGAACGCGTGAATTTCGATGTTTTCTGTCAGCTCACCATTGTATGTATGTCCGAAGTTGTTAGCCGCTCCATTGAGCAAATACGGCGTTCTATGGCCGCTAATTGAATTGAAGAAGTTTCCACCGAAGCCACCGTTGAAAACACCTGTTGTTAAAAGGATTCTTAGTACATTTTCACATTCAAATTATCAACATTTACTTGTTAGAATGAGCGAAACTGAGTAGTAATAGTGAGGAATCGTGGAATTTCAAGTGACATATTTATTACATTGTATAAAAATATACATAAGAATTACATTATTACATTTGCAAATTTAAAAATACGAGCCAATCCTCTCGTTTTGAATTTCTATAAACTTGAGGAAATGATCGGCTGTATAACGAGCTATCTTTTGTGTAAAAACGTTTGGCGAAAATTTTATTCTCCATGACTTGATCATAGGTACCTGATGTACCTATGTAAGTATATAATAACTAATAATAGTAAGTAATAATTAACCCTGTGTCTCCCATGTGATATATATGATTGTGTAACGTGTGTGGTCCTGAAGATGTACGAACGGACGAGAGATATAGGTAAATAAAAGGAACCATGGAGAAAGAATCATTAACAAATTCGTCTTCCTCTGAAAAATGTGATGATCAAAAGAAACGTGTTATAGTAGCTTGAATGCACTTGAAACACTCTTATTTATCACCAGTCTGCGTTAAATGGCAAGATATTTTGAATTTTACGTCATTCCGGAAGAGTGAAAATTAATTTTTATTTTCAATTGGGATATTAGATTTGAATAGAATAGAATTTATTGTACAAAAAACTTGGTTCTTGCAATTAATTCCGAAACAGGTTTTTCAATTAATTAAAATCCACAGCTGAATCACTTTTAATTGTAGATTATTTTACGTAACTATTACTTGTCTCATGAAATCATAAATGAAGTAAAGGCTATTAGGAATAATATAACCGATCATAAAATTATTTTCAGGGTTTTCAGATTCGTAAACTGTAATTTAGTTTATACCGTTCATAGGGACTGCAATATGAGAGACTCCGTATGCGGACTGGGATCCGAATTGGCCTCCGTTGTACGCGGCCAAATTAGCGAACGTTACCGGGCTCCCGGTCGCTACCGGCGTCCAGGCTGTCGTTTGCGGTTCGGTTCCGTACGAGTAACCCCTGTATGATCCTCCGTACGATTCAGCAGCTCCGTTAGATCCCCCGCCGAACGCACTGTAAGTACCTCGACCGTAGGACCCTCCGCCGAACGATCCTCCTCCACTCGTTTCGGCGTTATCTTCCCCGCTATAATCCGAGGAACTGTAGTCATCTGAGTCGGATCCGCTGTAACAGGAATGGCCGTATAGCTTCAGTATCTTTGTATTTATTGTAAAACTGAGCCTCTGACCAGTCCACGCTTAGCCGAAATGTAGTAAATGCACAGTACTTAAATAGATATTGACCACGTACACACTAAAGTACAAATATTGGCAGAATTCAAATCAACCCAAATAACTGCCTATGCTTCCTATGGTAACAAATAAATAATCGTCATTTCCAACTGTTTCCTTACTAATATAAAATAATCCGCACAATATCTTTAGTAATCTCTTGAAAAACAATTGCCTTCCAATAGCAATGTATGCACCTATTATAACGAAGTGAAAATTGTGAACATTTTTATATGCGTGAATTCGTACAATATCTAGACAAATAAAGGAAATCCCCGAATCCTTTCCCAGATCATTTGCCAACATTCATGAGGAGAGCTAACCTTCACTATTGCAAATTAGTTTTGAAAGGAAATGCTCCGATCACCCGGGTGATTTAAATTGGCTCATTTTTTTTCTTTATGGTTTTTTCCACCTTTCAGGCACGAATAATTTTACGAATAGTGGCAAATTACTTGTTGGGCCATCTACAACTGACGAAAAACGCCGATTTTCTGACACACAAAACATCCCATTAAGGCTATAAAATTGATTATTAGGTGGGAGCAGAGAATAATCCCAAATAATAATTCACCAAGTTTTACTTTTGACCTTTCACCGCGTACTTCAACTAACAGTAAGATGCCACATCAATCGTAAGAGATGATTGATCAATGAAACTTGCCTTTAAAATGAGGATTCTTGCTTTTTTCGATTGTAATTGTGAGTTGAGAAGAGAGATAGCAGATTGCTCGGTATTTCTTTCTTGTCACTGCTTCTATTCAGTTTGATAGACAAAAAAAATATGGAGGACGAGTGGTGTTAATTTTTTTTCCTCAACTCTTAATTGTCGAAGATACTGAAGTGTAAACCGTGAAAAATAGCTCCCCTACGTAATCAGAAGTTAGAAAATGTAAAATTGAGACAAAAATTTATTTCCTCTACAAAAGGGTATATCAGGTAGATGTAATAAAATATTTTCAACGAGTTTTTCCGAGCTAAATGTCATAATATCGAAATTAATTTTTACGACCACTCCGCGTTTCAATTGACATGGCTCGCGGGATTTTACAATGCTTTCCATTTTCCGCGCTATTTTACCTTTGGTCGTAGAGTAAGAACGGTTCGAAAATCCACCTCGATTTTGCAACTGCGAGAGAATCGTAATTATTCCGGCGCTTTGCACAAGAGTGCAATTTTAATGCAACACAACTCATTGACCTGTTTTCCCGACAGACGTGTTCATGCTGACCCCGTCATTGGCATTCAACGAGGCTCTTGAAATTAATTCTACGAGTGTATGTGAACCGTGTAAAGCGTGCGTATGACAAGTGGGGATTTTTGGACGAGGATCAAATATCTTCGCGGATTTATAGGTATAGGAAAAATATTCGGTCCAATTTTATTTGTCTTATGACCAATTAATTGTATTCGTTCCCGTAGTTAATTTATTGATTTGTTTTATACTCGTTGGGGATTTTTTATAAAATAATTTTGTTTTATATGTATAGATTTTCGTCGCTTGTTCGTTTTACGCAATGTTTATGTAATGTCCGAATCTTTTATTTCTGTACAAATTTTATTTTATTGAATTTATTCTCATATTTTCCTCACGAAGAGTAGCCCCCTCTTTTAAGATAATTTTTTCTTTCTCTCGCAAAAAAATATTACTGGTCACTACTTTTTGGCCAACTGCGCCATTTTTATGTTGCTATTTTTTTTTTTTTTTTTTGTGCATTAAAGTAAGCATGAGCCATTTCATGTGTTGTGCGTTGAAGTGTATATCCATTAGGTGCTACGTAGCAGGCGATCTTGGAGTTTTTGCGCCACCCGATGTCATTTTTTCAAGTGATTTTCAAAAATAACTGCTCAAGTTACGGATGCAGCGAAAACTCCATCATTTTAAAGCTACCATGGTTCAAGTGCGTTAATATAAATTTGCCTACGCTGCAAGGGAGCTGTAAAGTTTCATTTGTCTCGTGATGGTTTCTTTCAGGTAAGATAGTTCTTTCTTCGACACTCTTCGCCTGTGCAACATAATCAAGATGAGCGTTTTATAACGGATGTATTTGAGGAAAGGGATTATAGTATACCATAACCTGCCAAGGCTGAATAACTGACTGATTATAAATAACTCGCGTTATCTGCTCTTAAATATTTTCAGAAAAATTAATAACTAATTCCAAATTTCTGTAATAAAAAAAAAATATTTATCTATATATTTCTATAGCTTTTTTTTAGCTTAGTTTCTACAGCTTATTATTTTTGAAATATATTTCAAAGACTTTAAAGATGAACCTCATTGATAAAGATATACCTCAATAAAGTTTGAGATTGTTTCAAGAGAAATAGCCATCACCTTTAAGCAAAGTGTTAACCGAGGTACGAGGTCATTTTACCAAAGCTGTTCCGTCGGTAAAACGATTCAATTAACACCCTAGCAGAAAAGGTCATCATCTCTATTGACCCGAGAGGTAGAAAGGGAAAGAGACCCTCGCGAAAGTTAGTTACCTCTGATATTGGAAAAAGCGGGGAAATGAGAGCCAAATTAGGCGAAGCATTGGTGGAAAAAACGGAAATAATCGAGCCTCTGATGGGAAGGAAGTAATGCTATATAGTTTTCCTTTCTCGTGCAAGGGGACTATAAAGCGTGAACCGTTGATGATATTTAACAAGCTGTATTATAATGATTCGTGAAATCGTTTAATAATTTGAGCACGTTAAAAAATATAGCTGAAGCTCACTACAAATTTTTCTCAGTTAATTACGGCAATGCAGATGCGTAAATTGGAAGGAACAAGGAAGCGTTTACGAGAAGAAATGAGTTTAATTAGAATTCGATTTTAGCCTAAAAGGAATGGGATTTCGTCGACAACTATCAGTTTTCTCAATTTCGCATTGTTTCCCTATTTTTTTTGCTGTTCAATTTTGAAAATCATCTATAAAAAATCTCAATCGTAATTTGATAACTTTTCTCACTTAAAATTAAACGTAGATTCCGAACTTGAAATTGAAATCTTCACAATAACTCATCGTTTCTATTAATTTTTGTTTCTTTAATTTTCCTATATCAAATTGGGAAAATAATTACCAACGCAATGTAGCAATTTTTTTTTCTCGAAAAATTTCTCTCCACAACTGAAACATCAGAAAATTGAATGTTCTAGGATTTCAACCGTATTATTTTCAACCTAACGAATATGGTGCCTAATTAATTTTGTCTTTCACGCCTTCTATTGTACGGGAGAGGAAAACTGTCTTTACAGCTTTTCTGCCTGACTCTCATTTCCTTCAGCATCTTTACATTAATGAGTCAAGTTTGATAATTTTGTATTCTCTTACCTGTTACCGAGTTCAGCGCTCCTCTGAGTTTTCAACGATGAGAAAGCAGTGCCGAAAAGGCACATTAGACAAAGCAAAAGAACCTGTAAAATGAAAATTCACATTAGTGTAATATCTTTTCTCAATTCTAACATTTCAGTCAGCTATTTTAAAACTGAAATGAAATGTATATAAAAGAAAATTGCGTGAATATAAGGTTCATCAAAGATTGAAAAATAGAATTGATTTTGATTGGTTCAAATTGATTTTACTTATTGAAGTGCCCGTGGGAAAACCTTTAGAATACTCGCTGATTATTCGTCTTGAGAAACAGTAATTTTTCAAAGTTGAAGTCCCATTTCTGACGGCTCTGGTGTGTGGGAAATTGCCTATCGTATTTCCAGTGCAATTTAAGCCTTTTGAGTGTCACTCGAGAGCTGTTATCCGTTTAACTTCAAAAGAAATTGATGTTTCTATTCTTAGGGCCCTCCGGAACCTCCACGATTATGGCTCATTGTAAGTGGAAGCGATCTCATACGACTGTGATGCAATTTTCAAACAACCAGGCAGTTAACATGTCGTTATGGGAAGCGCCGGAAATCGCAGGGCGGAAAGCTGACCTGTAATGAGCCGAGCTACATAAAAGTAGAGAGCGAGGCTCAACTATCAAACGGTCTTTCTTGAGAATAGGTTCTGACTGGCACGTGTTCTTCAAACAGCTAAAAATGTCTCTTCAAAGTGCCAATTGTTTCCTTTCCGTCAAAAGAAGAGAGGAAATCGCAGTGAAAGAAAATCGCAAAGCTATGTGCTCTGCTCCTTGTAAAATCGAGGCAGTACTTCCTTGTAGGAATTCGTGTTGCAATCCTCGCCTTATGAAATATTTGACAGCCCTGTCAATTATTTCACTGCTTTGGTCATCTATTGGTCAGTAGTTGAAAAATCTACTCTTTCAATATAATAATAATAATAATAATAATAATAATAATAATAATAATAATAATAATAATAATAATAATAATAATAATAATAATAATTTGATACTCCTTCGTCAGGGTGAGGAAAATATGGATAAATGAAAATGAGGATCGTACTCTTGGAGAATTCGTACCTGAAATACTAAAATTTCCATAATTCATGGTCAAGTTAAGGAGATACTAGGAGTCTTTTTCAACCAAAATATTTTGCTCCCGTCTGAGTTATTTTTGCTAGTTCCAGGCAGCCTTGAAGAATCACTGTAGGGTTAATTTAAAATAAATCATAGTTCCAAACTCAGAAAATATTATACTAAAATTATAAAAATACTTCCATCAGACATATCAGGATTTCTGTTCCCAAATGAGATTTTTGAATGTCACATTGAATCGGAAATCACACGAGTACTTTCGTCTCATGATAGCTCAGCCAAGCCGTTTCAAAAAAAGCCTTCACCACACGGATTACATTTCTACATTGGGTTTTTCGATATGTGGACAAAAGTGATAAAGAGTTGACAATTTTTTTTTATTCGAAAAAATCCGGTAAATATGGTTTTGATCGAAAATGTTACCTACTCGCTTTCACGGAAAAATAATAAAAATTTTCACAGCGCCCAAATTGCTTTGTATGAGAATTGGAAAAATTTTGAAAAATGATCATATTACCAAAATGGCTGAGGATGCAATATTTTTCGGCAGTATAACTGCAAAAATGTAAACAATGCCGAAAATTCAGTTGTTTTTTTGTGTGTGTGTTTTTGCAATTATCTTGAAACTCAAAGGAAATTTTTTTCTCTATTCCTTTGGATTCTTGTTTCTCACACAGAAAAATGCTTAATATAATTTTTAGCTCGAATTCGTTATTTTTGTTATCGCCTAACAAAAGTTTGACTGGACCATGACGGAAGTTGGCATGCCATTCGTTCCGGCCGCAGAGCGAAGATTCCTAGAACGGTCAGCCGAAAGGAATATTGTTCAGTCCAAATGAAGAGTTACTCGGGCACCGCTGGGCCAAAAACAGAAGATGAAAAGTTGGATAGTTACGTAAAATTGGTCTTACGGTAACTAACGGTCCTTACGCGGGATTAGGCCGATCTTGCAAGGATGGGCCGACATTTCGTTCAACGACAAGGCCGGAAGATTTGCCAGTTCAATGGAACTTTCTTCGAGTTTGACCCGAATGGCTTAGCGTTCCGTCTGGAAAAGAACTTTTTGAATGAGGCTGAATTTGGGAAACGACCTCAACTCAACTTGGGGCATTTTCGGAATAGAAGGCCCTGATTCGGCTAGAACTCCAATTCTCGGTCCGAAACTACAGCTTCTCAAGCATCACGAGGTATCGCATTTTGTCTACGCTTCCTTCGGATATCTATAACAACTATGACACGCATTTTGACTCGAAATTCGAATTGCGGCGAGTTGAATTCCTGATAAGACCTTCGAAACCGGTCTTCATTATTTGCTGTCCGAGCACTTTCGCCCGTTTGGGCCTCCTCAGGGCGAAGTGGAGCCATATGGTCCACAGTCCAAAATAAAGAATTGGATAGTGAGTCAAAAAATGCGACAAGGAAAATAAGTATCCTATTCTAGGTACGACGTTTAGACGTGGCCTCTAGAGTGAAAACTAATTATTTTCCGACAGATTAATGCGTGAAATGCTCAATGTAAAACTTATCAGATTTCAAACATTTTTACTGTCCTTAATTTTTTCCTTTACTTTTTTACTACCTTTTCTTAATTATTGAATTTAGAATTTTTGATTGAAAAAATCTGTTATTCCGTTTTTAACTGCTTCGCCGGCTGAGAAAGGGATTCTAACCGCCTTCAAACGTAAAACATCAAACTTTTACTTGGTTGAGTCGTCGCATCTCTCATCGTACTGGGTTGGTGAGGGGGAGAAGAACTAGGCGACTTGTTCTCCGATTTTTTATTTACTGGCCGAGTACTTTCGCCCCTTCGGGCATCCTCAGGGCGATGTGGAACCATAGGTTACCACAGCCCTGTGGTAACCTATGGTTCCACATCGCCCTGAGGATGCCCGAAGGGGCGAAAGTACTCGGCCAGTAAATAAAAAATCGGAGAACAAGTCGCCTAGTTCTTCTCCCCCTCACCAACCCAGTACGATCAAACTTTTAGGAAAGTTTTAGACATATTTTCTTGGGTAAAGGTTTATTGTTGAACAAGTGAAACTTGGACTTTTAAAGGCCAAAATAAATAAAGCTTTGAGTTTTCGAATTTTTTTGTAAAAGTTTTGAATTCATAGATTTGTGTTATTTTATATTTTTGTGTCATGTACTCAAAACCCTGGGCAAACTCAAAATGCCGGGGCTTGTTCATTATTAAATTTCCTCAGATTTTTTCAAAAACGGTGAAAGCGCTTTGACCAATAAATTCAACCTAAAAAAGAAATAGCTCGAAAAAGTCAAACACAACTAAAACTCTAAACTTGAGTCATTATCAATTTGATTAAATTTCAATTAATGCGACCCACCTTTTTCATGACGAAACGTGATGCACCAACACAATGACGAAATGAGTGAGTAGAGGTAGCGTCTTATAGCTCGGCCTCCTTCTCTTACATCAGTTGATGGCCCATCTCTTCAGAGCATCTGATCCTTCTCTTCAGTGCTGAAGGATGGAAAAGAACGTTCGGGTAGGAGAGCGTTCGTTTTTCGAGCTGGCAGCCCAATTTTTCATTCTAAAGATTGAACTGCTTAGAAAAAAAGAATATCCGATAAAAAAATTCTTTTCTGACGAAACCATAAAAAATGCTACCCTCCTCGAATTTTCGTGAAAACCCAGTCTAGATCTAACAACAGCTCAATTCTTTAGCAGATCGCTATCTCAGTTTCAAGGGTACTTTTGGGAGGTTTTGAGAGGAAGGAAAATTTCTTTTTTTTTTAGACAAAAATGGTTTTGGTATCAATTTATGTTTTTTGACGCTGAATCGAATGAGGCCCTTACTGAGTCGACAGCGTTTATTGTACTCGAGTTATCACATCTTAGATGTGTCATATTCGAGATTTTGAAACATTTGGCAAAATGTAGAAAATTTATGTACCTACAAAAATCGTTCTATACTCGATTGAACGCTCATAAAACACTCTCTTGAACTGTTTCGTTAGGGAAATATTTTAACTACTAATTAGATAGAGGAGAAAAATATAAATAATTAAAACGACGTTATTTGCTGCTTTTCTCCTATTGTCACAAATCTGTTGTTGGGTGGAAAGGTTACAAATGTTCGGTATAGTTATTATCGTATTCTTAAATCATATTTGAAGCAAAGTACTTAATAATCAACAACTGTACGATCATTTGCAGCGTTGATGCTAAATCTGTATAAATTGATAATAAACACACCTATGCTTCAAAAACATTGGAAAATTCGGATTTTTCCCCTTCAAAACTCTCCGAGAAATCCCCAAGGTAGAGATTCACCTAAAGAATTTAACCGTTTTCAGACCATGATTGTTGTGGAAATTTTCAAGAATTTCATTAGAAAAGTGTTGAGGGGGAACGGACAAAAAAATTCTTCATTCAATATTACGATTTTACTGGCCCTGAAACGTAAAATATCAAATTTTGATTTTTTTCTTGGCGATTGCGATGGTTTATTATAGACTAATAAACCAAAACTATATTTCTTCATGAAAAGCTGAGGAATAGAAAAATGTTCTCACTTTTTAGTCAATTCTTTCCTGTCTACGACAAAAATAACTCATTTTCCTTGTAGGATTTTTCGATCAGTATGCTTGCGACCTGATGGGTCTAACTGTTGTGCGAACGGAGCATAACCGATGGTGTACTAGGCTGTAACGGCCATCGATTACTTGTACTGCTTCGTGGAAGATACTTCATGTAACTATGGTCGTCTTGGCAGGCTTAAACAGAAAAGTGCAACGCCTTCATCTACTTTCACGTCATCTAGACCGTCTCTCGCTTCGACGGTAATTACGATTCTTGTATTTTGGCTCCTCCGGTTCTGTAACTCAATGGTAATTCGCTGTTGGGGTTGAGGGGGAGAAAACCACGGCGACTCGTTCTCCTGTTTTTTATTGTTGGCCTGCCAAGCACTTTCGCCCATTCGGGCATCATCAGGGCTTCGTAGCACCATTACAGGTATCCACGGCCAGGAGAACGAGTCGCCGTGGTTTTCTCCCCCTCAACCACAACAGCGAAGAACGGAAAAAGCGACAAAACCACAACAAATCAATGGTAATTGTAACACAAGGCCGAAATAGGTATTCTGATAGCTGCATTCGGATAGTGTATTGTTCATATCAGTCGCATTCAATTAATCAGATAGTGGCCTTTTCAGTTCATATGCGAAACAAGCGTTTGAGAGGAATTTTCGAGTTTTTGAGATGTTTAGCAAGTTTTGTAACTCAAGACTTTGTGTAGCTATGAAAATCGTTCTATGCGCGTTTGATTGCTCGTTGAATATCATAAGGCAAATAATTTAAATTGAACTAGGCAATTTAGAAAAAAAATTGAACAAACAATATTTTTTTGCTAAGGAGTTTTCCAATGTAGGTACCTACTTACTGATTAGCTGTAAACGTTTCGAGATGGTGATCGAAACAAGGAATAATAAAACAAGTTTATAATCATTTGCTGCGGTTCTTCATAACAATTAACTTCAACAGAACATAAAACCGTCCAATCTATTTTATTTTCCTTATCAATTCATTTTCCTGATTCAGAAGGCGCTCGAAATAATAAATTATTAAGAGAAGGTCACAAAACTTATCTGTTGAATTCGCAGCAAAACATATTATGAGAGCATTATGCTCCTCCTCAAACCCGACTGGTGGAAGTAAATAAATTCGTAACGAATTGTTCGGTTCCATAGTCGGAAATTTGTAAAGGGAAAAAATTGTAGTTTCAAAAATCGAAAACATTTTTTGTTAGGAACCAAAGAATGAAAAATACCGCCAATCTTATCCGATTGCCGATCAAATTTATTAAAATTCTCACTAAAAGATCACCTGGGGGAGAGTTACGCCAGTAACAGTGCAAAATCAAACACCACTGTATAATAAATTACAACCAGTACTTCAATTTTACAAGCTTTTAAAATTGTTCATTTTCATTTAATTCTCTACAGAACTTATAAATAATTTTATCTGAACCCTGAAATCGTCACATTTTCATTACGGTGTGCAGGTAGCGTTCGACTTTTATTACACCTTAATTTCGCCCAATGGGAATTTCTCTTGCAAGTTTTTCTACTTTATAGTTCTGTGGGCTTTTTCTTCTTCTATAATGCCTTCGTTTCAAAATCTGATCCAGATTAATGATCAATATATAAATAAATATTTACCGAAGGATCACCATAGCTGCTAAAGAAGCACTATAATTATGCCATCAGAGAAGTTCAGGCTCAATAGAAGATGAACAAAATAGATTATTGAATGTATTGAAAATAGAAAGCACTAATTAAAATAAAATTAATTAATTAAAATGGTATAAAATTCCATAACTATGTTGCCATATCTGTCCAGTCGTATTAACACTTGTACAATTGACTGTAAAATTGTTTGTCATCTGAACAGTATAAAGCTACCTCCCGATTAGCTTTGCTCATGCCTAGTCCAAAAATATTGGAGTTGAGAAAATCTCTCCGATTCTGAATTCGATATTTTGTCGAGGCGATACGTTCATCTCGTTCGTCCCATTTATCTCATAGCTCGCGGTAAATTGTTGGCGAAAGTAAAAATAAATTGAATCAGCCTGGAGAACGGCTAGGAAATGCCTTTCGGACAGCTTCTTCTTGAATGCAATATGTCCAATGCTGATGAAAGTAGGCAATGGCTATCATCTCGCGATCCTTTCATTCTGCAGCTGACTCAAACAGTCACTTCCGTCTCGAGAATATAATTTACCTCGCCAGTTTCGTAACTGGAGGTTTGAAATTTTGAACAGCGGCTCAATTTTGACTCAATTGCACGTTCAGCATCTGCTACTAATAACAGTATTTCATCGTCTTTCACAGCAGAGAAATTACATCAATTCTATTTAATTTATGAGCGTGCCAATAATTTTTTGTGCATTATTTTACTTTTCTACGACTTTCATTTTCATGTACTTTGTATCATAAAGTAGTGGGTTTGCAACTTGGTCAAAGTTGCAGCCGAGGTAAACATGACAACTTTAAGTTTTCCAAAATTTGTAACTTGCAGAGTGGAAAACTCAAACCATACGTCGTCAATTCAGATGTTTGAATATACCAAAAGATAGGTAATTTAACTGTCTATATATCCCCCATGTGATATACCTAGCCATTTTTCGACCGCTTCTGCGTTATTCAACAAAATTAGTGGAATTTACACGAAAACATCACATTCTTCAACCTCAAACGTCCATTTCACCTAGTTAGTGCAAAAGAAACAAAGAAAGGAGCATATATTATTGATGTACACATCATCAACTACCATTATGCTGAATTTGAGCAAAATCGAAATCAAAAGATTTTTCATGAAAAATTCAAGGGGTAGCCCTTTGATTTTTTTGAACCGATCAGTTAACGATTTTTTACTTTTCTCTCAATTGAGATAAAAATCTGAAATTTTCAGGAAAGTTGTGTCTTACCAAGATGTATTTTTGTGATTTTTTTCATTTCTCGAAAAAATCTGCAAGTCGTCCAAAAAAATCGGTTTTTAAACTCTCGAAAATTGACCTTTAACCGTGCTTTTCGGGGTCAAAATTCATGTGAATCAATTGTTTTAATAGCCAGGAGTCTTCATTTAAATAGCTTACACACGTACATATCAAAAAATTTGGTGAAAAAAAATTTAAACGGCGCACAGAAATTATTTTCCCTATATCTAGTCTTTAACCGGCCAGCTCCGCTGCCATCGGCAGGGCTGGAAAATTAAACTTTTGTTTTTAAGCGATTTTGAAAGATATTCTTATAGGAAATTGAAAGCTCAATCCGAATTTGACGTCAAAACTACGGAAACTTGATTTTTTGGTGAAAATTTCAAGAATTTAGCTATTATGGTTTGGTCGGAAAAGTGATGACGGGGTACGGCGGACAGAAATAATTTTTTTATTGGATATTCAGATTCTACATGCCTTGAAACGTAAAACATCAAATTTCGAGGGGGGTTATAGCAATTTTTTTCTAGGGCGATTACAATGGTTAATTATTGAATAATAAACCAAAATTTAGGACCATTAAAGGTTCAAAAAATATGCTAAATACCGAACAACTGATATATGAAAAAAAGTATATTATAACGAAGAAACTAATTGTAGAAAAATTGCTATTATGATAGTTTTTTTTCCTGTCTCTAGCCACCAAGTAATTAATAAAAACCAAGAATTAAAAATTTCTAAAAGTCTTAAAATTATTCACGAGGACCTACGATGTCCAAAAAATTTAAATTCGACCGAAACGCTGGGTCACCGGAGGGAAATAAATCGTTACGTGCGCCTTCAAACGAAATACAGCATGACCCGCAATACATATCTGCAGTAGCTGGCGTTGCCTATACCGGTGATTAAGGCGTCGAGCGGACGCCTGACAGGATTTTCCGCCTGTACGGTATCGCTATCGATACTTCCTCAGTCTCAAATATAAAAAGAGCATTTAATCGGTATTTTCAAGAAATATTGAGGAATTATCCTTCTCAAGAGTTTCGATAGTATTATGGTCAAGTTTGAACAGAGTAGAAAAATTGCTATTGTGATAGGTTTTTCTACCTCTAGCCACCAAATAATTAATAAAAAACGAGAATTACACATTTCTAAAAGTCTTAAAGTTATTCAAGAGGATCCACGTTGTCCCGAAAATTCGACCGAAACGCTCGGTCAGCGGAGGGAAATACATCGCTACGTGCGCCTTCAAACGAAATAAAGCAGGACCCGCAATACATAGCTGCAGTTGCGGGCGTTGCCTATGCCGATGAATAAGGCGTCGAGCGGACGCCGGATAGGATTTTCCGATTGTACGGTATCGCGATCGATACTTCCTCAGGCTCAAATATAAATAGAGCATTTTTACTCGGTATTTTCAAGGAATATTGCGGAATTATTCTTCTCAAGAGTTTCGATATTATTATGGTGAAGTTTGAACAGAGTAGATAAATTGCTATTATGATAGGTTTTTGGTTTATTATTCAATAATAAACGGCGATGGTCTCATCGATTCAGCGTCCAAAAATCTATATAATTTGATAGCACGTACACATTTTTCTGAAAAACCTTGGGAAATATGAATTTTCTCCCCCTCAAAACCCCCCAAAAATACCCTTAAAATTGAGCTAGCAAGTTGGTTCAAGAATTGGGCCGTCGTAGGACCGAGATTGATTTTTGGTGAAAATTTCGAATTTTTAGCTCATACAGTTTGGCCGGAAAACTGCTAACGGCGGACGGACTGAATTTTTTTATTGGATATTCGGATTCTACATGCCTTAAACTTTGGAATGTTATCGGCGTCGATAAAATTATTTTTCGTGCACAAAAGTTGAGAAAAAAAAAACGACAATTTTTCCGGTGTTTCATTTGAAAAAGATCGTTCACATTGAAAAAAAAAATTGGTAACAAAATTTAAAATCACCAAATTTTTCTGCCTTACATGGAAAAAACTCATTACATAGAAAAGTTGTAAGATGAACGCGCGCTATAAACTTCGCGCTCAGTGGCAACACTGTAGCACAATCGATTGTGTGTTATCATTTGATAACGAATTGCGATTGTTGAAATCTGAAAAGGCCAAGATAGGTATTCAGTAATTTTACTGTTTCTCGACGTATTTTACTTTTTCTTTTCGTCGTAATGTAATACAGCCTACCGCGGATCGAGATTCCCTTGCAGAATGGATATTTTGAGAAGATCGCTCCAGCCAAGGTGAGCATAACTAACCTATGGAATTCGGGGTCTACTCGTAGAGAAAACACATTAAAAATCCCTAATTGAATAAAATCAGTTGGAGAATTGGTCGCTCATAATCGGCAGGAGTTGCTATTGATGTTTTTCCATTCTTTAATTGTTACAGTTCAGAGACCATTGTAAAAACTGACGACTTCATCAATCAAACAGACGACGACGGATCACTGGGCTCCGGCGAAGATGGAACCATGTTACCAACAGCCTTATTAGATGCATCCATGGATACTAATGATACTGACGATGTCCAGTATAAGTTCATCGACGAAAACGGTAAAAAATTTGATAAATTTCCGCGTGAAGGTTTGTCTTAAATGGGATTGAAAGTTTATTAACCATGGAAGGGTCTATTCTTATGGGGACGAAACTAAATAGGAATTTTAGGTGATTAGTCTTCGTTAGGTATGGTATATCGATATCGATAAAATCTAGTATCATCTATAATTTGGTTCCAATATTTTATATCTTAATATTGATATTCAAATTCAGATATTATTGACGTATCGATAATTTCTCCCAATCTTTCTGTATTCCCAACATTATCGATTCAACAGTAACGGGATTTTTCTAAATCAGGTTAAAATTTGGTTGTTAAAAAAAAGTTACGGAAAACTATGGAGCTTTGAAGGAAGTGGAGGGAGTGAAAAGTAGTCTTATCACAAAGTTTTATTGAAGCCAAGTAACTCCCATTGGCGCCATCTATCTGTTCATAAAAATCAAAAGTTGTCTTCATTAAATTTGTATACTATACAGAAACTGATTTTTAAGTGAGTTAAATTTTGATTCTATTCCAATTTTTTTTTTTTTTTTTTTTTTTTTTTTTATGTAGAAACGAACAGTAAAAATTGTGTTTTATGGAAGTATGAAACTTCATATCAATCTGTTACTATTATTTTTTAACAGTTAAAATTAACAGTTTTTGCTTGTTAACGAACGTTGATCATCATTTTCTCAATGTAGCATAAACGCCATCTCTTAGAAAATGTATATTCCAAGTGCTGAACTTGGTGATGCTTTTTAGTGTCACTGTAGATCAGGTACCTACCCTACTGTTAGCGCATTCTTGTACGGTGTACTTGCCTGTACGAAAACTACAAGTCCAACTGGTGTTTTCCTTCCACGCGTATCACCAATTTTACGGTTTCCCTTGGTGTGAGAGAGGACGAAAGACCAAAAACCCTGCAAGTTAACTTTAGTAATTTCCTCCTTTTAATATCAGTTAAAAATAAGAATTTTTGTGACAAAAAAATGCATTCCACGATATAGGCCTAACTGAAAGTCCGAAAGAATATTATGTGGTGAGCTCAAAGCCACTGAAGAAAAATCCCTATTCGAGCGAATTAATAGAAGAGAATATGAATGTTCCCTGGCAAAAAAATTAATTTATCAGAAAGTTTGATCGGGCCCCCCTGACGAAAAATTCTCCAGGCCAAATAAAAATCCCCTAGGAAAATGCAGACGCTTGCGGAAAAAACTGTTAGCGGATATTAGAAAATTATAGTTGCATATTAACACTGAATTTTATACCATGTGGACGGTTTAGGAATTGGGAGTTTCACTAGAGTAACCTTATTATTGAAATAAAGTTAACTATCATCTCAATAATTACAGTGACATACCGAGTGGTTCAGTTGGCGGAAAATGTAGATGTAACATCGAACGCTGCCGCGCCAACGGCGACACCAGTAGCCGATACGATTTCAGGCGGTTCATCCCCTCAAAGTACAACGATTTACACAGGCCCTCTCAACGGCGGTATGTATGAAAATGCGTAAAACATTGTTTAAATTGTACCGCCGTCGATATGTTATTTTATGTACAAATCTCAATTATACTCTGGTTAAAACCACCACTTTAATCAAATGCGTCTGGAGGCAATAGAGAGCGTCTAATTCACAGTTTATCTGGCCTGTTTTTTAATTTTAATTTTTTAAAAATCTAATTGTGGGTTTTTATTTGCAGTTTATGTGATCAACTCAAGCGAAGTGTTTCCAGTTAATAATACGGCTAAAACCGTTGTTCGGACGGTCTCCTCAAATAAAATCGCACCTCCTTCGGTAAGTTTGGTCTTGTAAAATTTATCAATCGTGAATCGCTTTCTACTCATAGCATATTCCATTTTGAACAATAATTCGAACGAATACAAGATGAAGAAGAAAATGTCGCCTAATGATACTGCGATTTATTTGTGTACTTTCTAGCGGGACGATAAACGAAGAGCGACGCACAATGAGGTCGAAAGACGAAGGCGGGACAAAATAAACAATTGGATTATGAAACTGGGAAAAATTATTCCCGAATGTAAATCCGATTCTTCGAAAGGCACCTACGAAATGTCGGTCAGTTTTAGATTTTACCTTATTCTTGACAATAAACGCTTGCGTCTTATTTCTGGTTTTTTGTATTCAATATTAATTTATAGTTTTGAATGTGTGTTGGTTGAAATGATTGGAGACAATTTTATTTTTGTATGAGCACGATATGGCTCTTGGAAATCACTATGTGCTGTAATTGGCAGATGACGCCTGTTTTTGAAACTGATTTTACCCATTCGAAGACTGGCAAAACTTTTTGCCGATCTCTAAGCGCTGAAAATCACTTAAAAGTTGACAGCTAACCTCAAATTTAAAAAAAAAAAATTCAATTCTGAATGAATTATGGCATTTTGAACTGTTGTGTGTTTCTATTTTTTTTTTTTTTTTTTTTTTTTTTTTAGAGCAAAGGAGGTATATTAGCAAAAGCATGCGACTATATAACAGAGCTGCGAGAAACCAATGATCGCCTACTCGTTTTCGTCAAGGAAAACCAACAGCTGTTATCCGATGTTCAATCCCTCGATAGACAATTGGAAGATTTACGAAGGGAGAATGATCGCCTTCGAGGGCTATTAACTGAGCACGGTATTTCACTGCCCCTCTAAAACAAGGTAGCGATACAATCTTGCGAATCAAAGTGGTGGGCAGTTTGTCTAATGGTTGTACATGTGTTAGCAAAACACACTGAAGGATTATAATTTGCCGCTTGGCTATTTACGACTGCTTTCAATTACAGGCTCAGGAACGATCGAGTCCATACAATCTTACACTGACAACTTCCTGGAGGATGAAAGGATGCCATCAAATTGTGAAGTTTGTTACAAAAAGGCCGTTCATTAGCCCAGGATTAGGTTTTATTTTCAAACTTTAATAACAGGTGAAAAAATCGAGGGTAAAAATGATAGGATTCTCCAAATCAGATAAGGAACTCATTGTTCAATCATTCGTATTGCTTCGATGATTGGCCCAATTTTTTTCTGAACTCTTGGAGAATCAGAATAAATGCCAGTGTTTAAATTTTCTCTCATGAGGAATGTTTTTACAAGTGATCCTGTCCCTCGCTAATGTTGCTATTCAAGAACCTATTTTAATTTTTTTCATATGACGAATTGTTTTAGCGACTGTTTAAGGAAGATAAGGTAGAGAGATACTCAGCTTCATGGTTTATTTTGTTCTCTTAGCGCTTGCGCCGGTGGTCTCGGCATTAAATCCTGGCTTGGAAACTGGAGGGCATCTTTTTGCACTCCGAAAGAGGGATCCGTTTAGGTTTGAGAACTATGCCATACGCAGTGCTCTCGTATTCATTTTATTGTCCTGCGATACGTACCTTCTCTTATACTACTCTCAGGAGTGTGTACAAGTATTTCTACTACCGCTAGAGTGCTCGGGACCACGTACATGATGCTCTGGTCCTAACCTCGCTTAGCATGTGCCCAAAATGAATATTCCTCTGCTGGTATCTACTGAAGACCACTAAGCTCTGATGTTGGTTACTGCCGCTTCCAATTTTGACAGAATCACTCCCGCTGAGGTTGTGAAACCCATTTCACAAGAATAGGAGCATCTGCCTCAGAGGCAGATGTGGCCACAAAGGGGTTAAATAATTGGAATACGTGCTCTTTGACTCATATTCTTGTTCCAATTGTTATGCTTGATTTGCAATTCAATTTGCCCTTCTTATTCCAGAAAACATATAATTCACTCCCGGCCTCTTCTAAGTTTAGGGTGTCTTTATATTGCTTTTTATTGCTCCAAATGTCTGTCAGAGCGCGTTTGCCAAGACTCCACTGGTCCGGTTCCGGGTTAGCTGAGTCACCAGGATTGCCTTTAGGCTCTCTTAACTACAGCCTTGAAAAATCTTTCTAGTTATCTCTCATTCTTCTCCTGTTATTCACACAAAATTTCTGCGAATTTTGCTTAAACCTATGTTCAAACGCCTACTGAATTCATGATTTCCATATTAGGTCCTGTTTGCATAGTCACATTAATGTCTATACTATCTCTGAATTGAATTCACAGAAATTAATAGTCTGCAAGTGTAACCAATTGACGGGTGCCTTAGTGCTTGTCACAATGATTACTCGGCAATCTTTTAATTAACAGAAAGGTGATTAAAAAAGTTAATCAATTTCTATTTATTCTGTGGTTTACGTTCGATGAGATTAGCGCTGCGAATTTCAACCAGATGTCGCCTGAAGTGTCTCTTGATAGGTTTTCAAACTTATTGAAGGTGATTTGATCGGATAACGAGACCAATCGACCTTGCGCCCCATCCATTCGAGGAAGATGTGAATTCAATTTCAGATCATAAAAACTCCGGCCTTAAACTATGCCATGGGAGATGAAATTGTTCACATTTTTTTCTGTCTGGCAATCGAAAATTGAAATTGGCAACGTTGCCAAATTTCGGCTCGGAGCGTTGTTGACTTAATTGTGACATTTTTCGCTTCCATGAACCACGTTGGGTTGATCGTATAAAAAAAGGCTCTTCCCTATCTAGGAAGGGTCAAAAGTTGTAAGTTTTCAAAATTGACGATCATTGGAAACGGGGAATTTCGCTCTGCTACCACGAACCTTCTTAGATTTCCTGAGCAACGGATTTAAAGTTGATCGTGGCTGTAAGTTGACCATTACCGAAAAGGGTCGTGGTTACCATAAAGTTATTCGAGTTGCAAATACGCCGTACGATTTTATCATTGTTATCAATTGGTTCGAAATTGAATAACAGTCCTTTTGCTAACCGCTTTCCTTTATTTTTACTCTCCGGGGAAGAGGGGAGGTTTTAACATAAATGTGTCATATTTTTCAGCTGTTCTTTTTCAACACGAGTTCATATAAATATACGAATTGATAGCTAGTGCATCACCGAATATAGGTACTAGCTGCGCACTTTTGTCGATGAAATAATATCTTAATCTAAACCGATTTCCATCTTTGAATTCTTCTCATCGCTCAACGCTGTGTATATTGTAAATTTTATGTGTATCGCGACTAATATTATGATAAGTAGAAGTTCGGTGGTACTCTTTTTGTAATTGTATAATAGAAAATTAAATATTAGCGAGTTACCACATTGCGCGTGGTTTATGCCCCGCGTACTGATATATTTTTTCAAGTGGCCTTTCGATAATTTGATTTCCTTTCGACATCATTATACGTCATTAATATTGTATGGCAACCTGTTGTAAATATGTTTTCTTACTCGGCACGTATTCTTAATTCGTATGAGTTTTACGCTCGCGGATATAATTTAGCCGTTAAATGGTTTTGTAAACTATTCCGGTTTTGATTTATTGCTCCCCCAAAAGGGCTTTAGGAAGTATATTGTTTGTAACCGTTGAAAATCCGCGTTTGTTTCTGACAATCGAATAAGCTTAGCTGATTTATCGGGATAATTGTTTTACAATTTATTTAGCGGCCTAGATGAATTATTTTTGTCAGTTTTCCGTGTGCATCGTCTTGCAAAATACAGAAGTGATATTGTTAAAATGCTGCGCTTCGTTTTTTGCCCTTTTGTACGAGTTCAGTCGAATTTCTCGTCCAAATAGACGCTTATTGTTAATATGAAATTAATTGTAGCAATTTTTATACCATTTTTAGTAGAAGTTCACTTTGCGTTCTTCACTAATTTATTTGGCAAAAACAAATAACAATTTACGTTCTGATGGTTTGCTAATTGATTAGAGGCATTCGTTGCAA
Source organism: Tupiocoris notatus (assembly GCA_037159825.1). NCBI lineage: Eukaryota > Metazoa > Arthropoda > Insecta > Hemiptera > Miridae > Tupiocoris > Tupiocoris notatus. The sequence goes on along the minus strand of JASJUZ010000207.1, from coordinate 291,129 downwards.
AATACGAGTCGTTTCCCCTTTTTCGATGATAATCCATTCATTTGATTGTTCACATTTGGCAACTCAGGAGTTGAATGAATTGCATAAATTATCAATATAGTCACTAGTAACGACCAATTGCTAACATATTTTTTTCTCTAATTTCTCGAGGGAAAGCTAGTTCGAGAAGGTCTCGACAGATAGAACTGCTATGGAATTAGACTCGTTTGAAGTTCCACTAACGGTTTTAAGTTCGCTCAGTTACCACAGTTCGGTAACTATCCCTCATTCTACCAATTCGATTTCAATTGAAGATCAAATTCTAGTATTTTTTGTTATTTATCGACAGCGATTATCTCATAGCAGTTGCCTTTCACATTGCACTTCCTCCATTCAAAATTATGAATGCCCTGCAATGCGAACATTCCTTTGAACGCTGTTTTTTTACCTCATTTTAAATATTTGCCTCGTTTTTGGTAAGTGGCGTATCTAGCCTGTTGATACTATTGCGTAATATTTCGGGTTGAGCAATAATATTGATCCAGGGGGTGTGAGGGGGAGAAAAACCAAGCGACTCGTTCTCCGATTCTTTATTGGCTGGCCGAGCACTTTCGCCCGTTCGGGCATCTTCAGGGTGACGTGGAGCCATCGGGTCCACAGCTAGGCTGTTTAGTTATATTATTTATTTATATCAATCAATTTTTGTAATAAAATTAATTAATTTTTTTCAACTTGACAATATTTTCTTCAACTGGGGGAATATTAAGCCGTCTGTTGCCAGCATTACGTCTCATCAGTTTGTCCATATGATGTTCGATCTCTCTTGCACTTCAATACTTAAGCAACATGAGCAGTCTGGTTAGCATATCCAGGATGTTGTACAATTTACCAACCGTAGTTGCTCAACATATTGCACAGAATTAATCTCTCAAAATATTGTCATTTCTATTGCACAACAATACTGACCCTGCTATAGGCCGCTTATCGCTATTTGGCCGGAATGGAATATTCTTGAGCCAGGTTTTGACAAGATAGGTAGTTAGCGAACCTAGCGGCCACTTGGTGAAACTCGTGCTTCATGAAAGCTTCGGTTTCACGACTTGTGCTCGTATAGCGCTTTGATGGGACAATCGAAGCGAGGAGGGTCGTTCTTTCTTCTGAAATGAAGGGAGAGGGTCGACTGGAGAGGGGAGTGTTCGGCGGACAGGCGACATTCGATTTAATTCCACGACCGACCGACCTGCTCTTTCAGTCCGTTGTTTACGCCCGCCCTCGTCGCATCTGTAACGGAGGAATTGGAAACCGCATTACAATAATATTGACATTCGCGATATTTTTTTCTCTCCTTTTACCGCTGAATTGAAAAGAGACTAAAATGGCTTTCATGATGCCTGTTGTAAAAAACGATTATGACATCTACAAAGGCGGAAGGAGCCGGCGGAGCTCGGAGTCGACACCGCCTTGCCGGTCGCGGAAAGTGTCCGAATGTTCGAAAAGCGCAGGACCGTCGTTGAGCACGTCGCCGAGTGCCGTCGATGCGACGGCAACGTCTGCCAGCCGAAGGACGGGGGCCGTGTCCGTTTCGCGACAGACGTCGCGCAGTTCGCGCGACTCGTTGCAAAGTCCAACGTACAAGAGCAGTTCGAGTTCGCCGCCAAAATCCGACTCGACGAGTTCGCTGAACAAATTCCACACGCGCCTCGTCGACCGGCTCAAGCGATCGCTCAAGTGCAAGGATTCCGGTGAGTCAACGGTCAGTTCGCCCAAAAATGGAAAATATTTTGAAAGAAAACAAAAAACCTATTCTCGCTCTTTTTTTTGTCGAAATTTCGCATTTTAAATTTGATCACGGTTTAGATAGTTGTTTTAAAGCTTTTATTACCTCGCTATCAGGATGTTTCCTCGTTTGCCACGAGAAAAAATTGCAATGTTAAGGATTAATGAAGACTTTACCGTCAATGGGTCTTTTACACAGGGCAGCCCATTTTAAAATACACAAAATTATTACGGCGTACGTCTTTTTCATTATTACTTTATATAGGTATTTTTTACATTTTTTTGCAAAAATTTGGTCAATTTTCAATTTTTTGCTGGAAATTTGATTTTCAAATAATTTGCTTTTTCACCGAAGAATGTCGATTAAAATTTTTCAATATTTTAATTTAGTTTTGTTGCTCCTCGACGCCATGCCTGATAATCTCAAAACTATTGGTTAGCACGAAATATTCCAGTTTTATTTTTCAATTTTACCTGTCGGTTTTAGAGGGAAGCATCCTGTGGCTGCAGAGTTGTCACACGTGTCTGTAGTGGCTATAATTTGGAACACCCGCTTGCCCACACATGCAGCTTCACATTTGCCCGTTTAGTAGATGCGATACGATTTGATCACGATCATAAAGATAATGTATCTGAGTGGCACATGGTTTAATTACCGCTATAATTTCTAGCAGTTTGATTTGGCAGGAAAAATCCTAACTCAAACCAACATGGAATATTTCGTATTAGATCGCAGGGCTATTGATATCTTTTGGGCTTGAAAGTGACCGTGATTACTGGTTGAACATGGAGCACCCGCCCAATTCAAGCCAGTGTTCTGTATATTCGCGTGAAATAATTCAGTAAATTTTCTCGGCGCATTAGCGACTGCCACGCGTCGTTTCTGAATTCCAGGCACGAGAATACGCTCCATGTTCAAATTTTTATCATATTTATTCATTTGCACTTTCAAGCCCCTTGGAATGTATCAGCTTTGCCCTTAGATCCAATACCAAGTATCTCCCGTTGGTTTGAGTTCACTTCGACATATTTCCCTTATCGAAAAATGTCTTCCGACCGTCCAACGTATTTTTTCATCTCGGTAAATCCTTTCCTCGTCTTTTGTTTCGCGTACCGTTCTCCGCTTTACTTTACCGTTTCAAAAATTATAAACAATCCGTGCGCAATCTTTGCCGTTTAATATGGCGGAAGCTTGCAAAAACAAAATCGACCGCAAAACCCGAAGAACGGGAAAACAATAAGCCCGAGAATTTGTTTTGAGTGCGAACCTGCTGAGGCAGAGATAAATTTGCAGGTCTGTCGAATGAGAAGCAAAACATTTAAAGGAATATCAAAAATTAATTGTGAACTCTGGCAACGAAATAGCTCATAAGATATATCAGGTATCTACAAATTATCGTGAATATAATTTTAATCTACTTTGCAATTAATATTGTTTTCAAAATGAGTATTTTATTTTTTTTACTCTCTTTAGTACCTAGGTATTCAATATTTTTAGTATTTAGATTTGTAGTATTATTTTTCCAGGTGTCTATTAAATTAAAAATTATCATTAAATTTTGTAAATTGAATTAATCGTTATTATTTTTATATTCTGTCGAAACTTTAAATATTAAACTAATCGTTATATTTTGCAAAAAAAGAGAAAAAATTAAAATACCAATTAGATTAATCCTCACTTATAATACCTAGTACAATTTTATATACGTATGAGTGATATTAATATTAGATAGAACTATTAATAATATTTGAATTACTAAAGCTACATTGCAGGAAATTAAGTTCGCATTTACCAACTCTCGAATACCAATAAGGAGAAATGTTTTTAACGTTCGTTGAACGTATTTTTGAGTGAACCTTAAATCTTCAATAGTGTTTGTATCCTCCATCACACGATTTTCTCAATAGTACTTTGATCCTTTCAGCATTGTTTGAAAATCAGTTAGTTTCGTAAAATTATGCGAATTTGTCTTTTGGACCTCATCCTCTCCTTATCTCCTCTTTCTTATCATAATTGAAAATTAATTATTCTATAAAAATTAATTTGGAACGAAAACACAAAAAATAACCCGGAATTGATTTTTTTCTGAAGCGCAAAAAAATCTTATAGGACGAACGTTGCTACAAATTAGTCGTAAAATCGATCCCTTTGAGTTGGCAATTTATTCAGAGCGCTCACTCGAAGCGGACACGAAATTAGGCGGCTAAACCGTTTTGCTGCGTTGCCGTTCTTATTGAGGAGTCTATGGCCGGAGTAGTTCAGCTCATTTGGTGACAACGATGACCGCCCATTACCGTTCGCTCGATCGTAATCCTCTTTTATCCTGTCTCATCTCAGCTGGCAACATCGCAATTTTCAAGACCTGCCTAATTTCCTGTCCGCTAATATTGTTGACGGTGGAAGCTGGCTCTTGGCCGTTACGTTGACGTCAACAACGGCTACAAACCTCGACGACAACCTAATCTGGCTCGGACGTTGGAGGCGCGATTTTGGCCGTAAACCCGTGCGACTATATTTATCAAGAACGTTTCTATCTTGAGTTCTGCTGCCCCCGGACATTCAACGCGCAAAGGAGGAAACTTGGCAACCGCCTCCGAACGCGTAAACAACAGTTCTCATTCGAATCTTTTCCAACGTCATATTTTCCATTTGTCTTCCCACGCTTTTTTGTAATTTTTTTCAACTGATTTTTTTTAATTAGGTACCTAATTTTTTGTAGGATTTTTTTTTTTGGTCTATTACTTTGATTCTTCCCTTTTTTGCCGAGGAACACTCTCTAGTGCTGATACGTACGTAGATGGTTGAGAAGAAAAGACTTGAATTAGGAAGGATATTTTTCGAAGCATTCAATAGCTAAATTGCCGGTGATGGAATTTTCATGGTCCTCTTATTTTCAAAGGGTATCCTATAATTTGCGCCAAACTTCTTCCTTAAGAAAGTTTCTTCACCCATTCGTTAAACCTGAGGCTGTCGTTAGTCCTTCAAATCCTCTTTATCCCTCAAAGGATCCACATCATTAGCATCATCCTTTTTTGAAATATTGGCCTGTGTCCTATCAAAGGATGACGTCAAGTTTAGAACTTTCTAACCGCTTCCGGTAGTTGTATTGAAAGAAAAATATTGAATTTTGAAACATCATAAAAATGGAAATGTGGTCTCGGTTTTCTAAACTCGAAGATAATTTGAGGATTACGATGAAGAAATCTTGTAAAATTTTTATCTCCGGTTTTGAAAGGGGAAAAAATCTCTTTCAAGTCAAGTAATAAAATATAATTCAATTCTATTTATTTTCAAAGGAATTTAACCATGAACAAAACGCTGTAGTCGTTTTTTTAATTTCCGATGGAAATTTGGACATCTTGAAAGATGCAAAATTATTTAGCGTATTATTCTTATTTTGATTTATAAGCCATAATTTCTTAATGTTAGGGGTCTCGAAATGTTGATTGAAGATGATGCTTCTATAGTATGGCTGACACACCGTATAATTCCATGTTATGAGCTTTTTCCCGCTATTATTTTTCCGTGTTTTCAATTTAGATTTTTACCGGCCTCAAAAATCTTATATTAAGCCTCCCCCTCGGAGCCTTTTCTCCTAATTTTGGGCCCCCTCGCAATGAAAAATAATCCCGTTTGTCAAAATTTGTCTCCTATCTTCACACATCATACTTCCCCGTTGTTCGCAACGCTCATGCTCTTGCAATTTTCTCTTTTGTATTCTCTCGGTGAGAAAATTGTCCAATTTTCAGCAGAAATATTTGCTCCTGAACTAGCTATTTTCCCTATTCGATTTCTGATGCTTTACCTTATTTTTTCTTATATATTTCTGTATTGCAAATGTGTTTCCGTAACAAATACTTTTTAAATAATAATAAAAATTATTTTTAAAACAGTTAATAACACTGTAATCATAATATGGTTTTCATTGAATTTGTAAAACTGAGCGAGAAATAGGGTTTATTCGATTATAATTAACGATTCTGATACAATTTATTAGTAAAAGTTAGAGTTGAAAATGCATTCATCGCTAATTTCCCCTTCTACGCGCTTTCGCCCTTTCGGGCATCTCCGACATAATACCAGCGAATATTTTATTCCACGTAGCCGTCTGCTTTCGTTCATCTCCGTAGAATGGCCTGCATTCCAGAATCGAACTGCTTTCCTTCGCTCGGTAGCTCCCCGTCGGACGGCTCTCAAAAGTTCAACAAACTTGGCGGCCCCGTTTCTTTCTCACTAAGCCGATTTCGAGGGCCTCCAGAAAGTTTGCAATTCTTGAATAGAACCTCCGATAACGGTTCGTCGTTGCAACGTGAGTCATCGCGAAATACGAGTCGGCTGGCAAACGGTAGTAATTACCGTACAGGTTTTTCCCTTTGATGGGAGCTCATTCACAAGAGATAAATAGGAACCTCCGCGTGGAAGCAATAGTGGTTATGCAATTTCCCGTTCGCGAATTTCGATTCACCTCGTTGGAATTTCATTCAAGTGAAAAACAAGAATCATCCGATGATACTTTCTTGGTTCATTATCAAACCTTTTTTATTTTTATTTAATTAACCGAAGAAACATGATTTTTTTGTTAATCAAATGAAACCATTTTGATCGCCTATTCAATCCCAAAATTCTCAGACATGGCCAATTTGTTTTTAAAATTTTTCTTTTTAATTTAACCGTTTTTAAACGTTAACGTTTTTAAATTTCACGCGCTTACGACAATATAGAAAAAAATCTTAAGCATGCATTGGAAATTATTGTATAGAATTTTTGGCGTTTTTGTCAAATAACGTCCATTTTCAATTGCCTGTCAATCACACAGAAATAGGAAATCACCTGTAAATTACATTTTTCACGGTATATTCACCGATTCTGTCGCCTTCAATGGAAAATAGTCGCAATGTAGCAATCTTTGTTGCATATAAGTTATTAACAGAGAAATAAATAAAATAATTGTGTTAAATAGAGAAGCATTCGGGTATTTTTTAAGCTATAGATTTATTGACTGATTTATTGACTGTTGTCAAAATTAAAATTAAAAATACTTTTATTTACGACAACACCTCTTTTTTTCATATTTAGGTCAACTCGAAAAGCCAAAGATAAATATGGATCTTTCGTAATTTCGAGATTATATCGCCTACGTTTTCTCACTATCAACGACCTCCGTTTCTACTTGTTATGCAATTAAAACCCCGATTCTCTCGAATTAGATTTCACCTGTTACATGGAAGTTGATCCTCGCGTCATCAGAGGCAACAAATCACTAGATGAGGCCTTGGCTATTTTTAGCCCACCGCTGTTTTAGAATCGTTCCAAGTTGATGACGGTTAATGAGAGGCATTTACGAACTGATTTCGAAATAGTCGCTGGAAATGAATGGGTCGAGTTCCTCGGGAAATAATTTGACTCCGATTTGAAGAAATGCTTCCTTCTTCTCGCATTGCGATGCGCGGTTGTGCAATAGCGTTGATACTTTCGTTAGTTTTGCAAATTTCTCTGTTTCGCTACCTCACCTTTATGGTTAGCAGATAGGTGGTTAGCAAATTTTAAAAACCAATTTCTGTTTATTTTTTTATTTTTTTTTTGGCTAGGACATTCACTAAAATAGACCCAACTGTCATGAAAATTTTTGAAAAGATTTTATACGTTCAATAATTTCGAATATATTGATTTATTGATTATTGTGTTGCATAAAGTTGTATCATGGTATATTATCAAGATTATACTTTTCAAATCAGTTGAGGTAAAATGGTACCATCGGATTGTTTCCTGGCATTTTTCGTGTTACTTCTTTTCATTATTTTCAATCTTATTTGATGGATATTAGTTTACAATATTCTCAAACTTGACTAATATTCCGATTTATTATGTTTTCAAATAACAGTTTGAAGGGTTTTCTAACCATTATGACTATTAGAATCCAATTATTTACTCCGATGTGAACCAGTAATTAATTAGAAAACATCGGATTTACGATAGGAATAAGTGACCAGTTTTCAACAAACAAGTAAACATAAAGAGTATGTTTATTTATGCTATATTTACATTGCCACTTGAATTCAAATTGAAAAAAGTTGATTTTTTGTTGAAAACGGCCAATTTTCTTTTACAATGAAGATCGTCAGTGGAAAATTGTCAAATGTCTCTTGAAAAATGACGAATTTTATTTCGAAGATTTAGATTTGCTGTTTAATATTGTCGAAAATCCTTTGAAAATCAGCCATTAACTGTTGCAAAAAGGTCGGTGTCTATGCGTTTACATTGTAAATTATTCAAGTGAACAAGTTATTTGTAAGAGGGAAGAATTTTTGAAAAAATAACCAAAAAAAGGGGGTTTCCCGAAAAAAGTCCTTCGATAAAAGGACGTGCCTTTGAAAAATATTTCGATGGTTTTATTATTGAATAATAACACGAAATGTATTGTATATAAAGAACGTATATTCAGTTATTATTCCATAATAAACCAAAAATACGTTTGGTAATCTCTGGTGATGTAAGTCAACAGTTGAATTCGAAACTTCGTCAACTTCAGAGCACTGGAAATACGATTTAGCCCGTTTATTTACATTCTGAACAAAGCTGGGGATTTTCGGGGTCGAGGCGATCGAAGAGGGAGGCTTCGCTGGGGGCACTGCCTCCGGGACGTCTGAATCTCGTGATGCCTACGCCCACCTAGTCACGTAGCCAAGTTTCCTCGACTTGGCTTCCCCGAGAGGACACGTGGCCGACCCAGTTGGCCCATGTTGCGGGCCACACGTTCTCTCGTGTTGCGCCGAGTTGCGCTCTCGACGTCCTTGGCGCAACACGAATCCGTTGACCTCCTGAGATCGTTGACATGGTCTCGAACGAGATGTTCCGAGTTTAGCCGACTTTTGCCGAATCACTAAGGAAGTGGATAATTTACGCACCTAGTTTACCTTCGTTTCGTCTATTTTTGGACCATGGAATTTACTCCTATTAGCTGATAATCAGGCACAGTATTTGGCATTTATTGGAGTTGCCCCTAGTTCGGTTATTTATTTTCTCATACTAACGTTCTTATGGAGTTCAAATAGGATTATTTAACATTGGTTATTCATTAAATTCACTGTACAAAAACAACAATGTATAGTTTTGAAATACGCTGCATGTAGTAGTTTTCCCTCTGGGGTAGTAAATAAATCCACTAACAATCCAGATACGGCGACGTTAAAAACGAAGAAAAATCCTAATTAACTGCCTTCTATCGACTGTCCTTGCAAATTTATTGTTTTTCATTCTTCGATTTACGACGCAATATTTTTTTAGGTCAAGGCTTGATCTACCATTTAGTCGTTCTTCCAGTCGATTATCCGCCACTTCGTCGTTTCTATCTGAAACTAGAGCTTAGACAGGACGGAAATACGTTCCACTTGGCTAGGGATATTATTATTCTTGTAATGGATGTCTGTCCTTGCTCGAATCTCTAGTTCTAGCTTACCATCTTCGAAATGTAAAAATATTGAAGGACTCAACGCTCGTTGATTCAAATATTCTTTCGCAAATTTGAATTCCTTAAAATTAAAATGTCTTCTGGCCATATCATATTCGAGAATATTCCACACTAGTCCAGGGCTCGTAAATATAAATAAGTGATTAGATAATAAACTATTTTTGCGAGAGTTCACGAATTTTTGATTCTGTGACTATTAATAGTGTATGTCCTTCTTCTCATCATAATTAAAGCAAAGAATAATAAAACCGTACAATCATTTGCAGGTTTTTTCCCTGTAGATTTTCAGAATCACTCGAGTGTCTAACTGTCCGCATGATGCAGGCAAACTTTCTCCAGCCTTGGAGATGATGGTGGATTTCTCTTTCGCCCATAAAACCTCCTTTATCGGAATGGCCTGTGAATAAAAATAAAAAAACTAAGTAATATATATAAAAGTTCATATTATATATAAACTACGTAATATATTCTATCGTAATACTCTGCTTATAATAATATATATTTTTTAAATTATTTTTAAACGCTTCCATTTTTAGATTTAAATAAGTACCTACCTGTAATATAACTATATTTACAATACTATGACACATCTATAAAATTTAAATCTACGTAATCTTCAACTATTTATAAATAGTTTGAAAATAATTTCTTAGATATTTTTCAAATATTTTTCAGATGATACATAAAAATATCGTGGTTTTAGTGAGTTTTTCGTGGCACTAATTTTCAACTCGATTACAAATAATCTTGACATAGACTGTGTAAACACATTTTATTGCTGTTTATGTTGACATCGTATCATAATATTGAGCAACAAAACGTCGAGATCTTTCTTTCTGGCTATTATTTGTTCTAAACGTTTCTCGCCGTTCGAGGTCGTCAATAAGTTTATCTGCTTCCGTTCAAGAACCCCAAGGCGCCACTCAGATACAACAGTCCTTCATAAACTCATTAGATTTTTAAATCAATTTTCACTTACTCATCTGGATCTTCTTTCGAAATATTTTCCATCTCGATGAAGGTTGACGCTCTATTTGAGTCAGTGCATCTGAATTGCTTTCAATTATCGAGTTAATCAACGACATGAGTACATTTTTTTTGCCGATAGAGCGTAAACCACATCGATTATGTATGTCATGCAAGTTCACATTTTCAGGTCCTTATATATTTCATGTCTCATATTCAATGCTTTCGCGTATTTTCTTTATGGTATGTGAGTAAATTTTTTATTCCATCATAGTCACATGCGTTCAAAATTATCGACACCGATTGCATTGTGAGATTAATTTACCCAATGATATAATATCTGATTACCATTGCTTTGTTTTTAAATTAATTTACAATTTTTTTTTCTGTGTTCCTTCTCGCATTTTCGCCGCAATTTCTTCTTCTTAAAAAAAAAATTATATATTTTTCTCAGTTTTCCGTTTTTTTTTCTAAATTGTCTCAAAATTCTCTAAAAATAATTTTTTCACAAATTTCAAAGTCCCTCAAATCGTTGAACTTTTCATAGCTTTAGAAAATTTTCGATTTCTCAGATTATTCACTCTCAATTTTTTCGAAGCCCTATTTTTGCTATCCATTTTTTCTCAACTTCTCTCGTTTTTTAAAATTTATTTATTCCATATTTTAAGTAAACAGGATAAATATGATTCTAACTATAAACGAGAATTTTTAAATTTCGTGCTTGTTTTTCAAAAACAACGATTAAATCGAACTAAACTTCTATTGTTCACCCCTTTTGATAATTTGACGCCTTGAGTCACTTTAATTATTCAATCTAGGTTTGTAAATGCACTTAAACCGCTGACTAAATATCATCAGCAGATATTTTTGAATTTGAATTGAAAACGCACAAAGTTGCGGTAGAACGCAATGCGGTGAAATCATCCCACGCCAGTTAGTTCAATTGGCAGCTAGGTGATTTTTTTCACTTTAGAAAAAGCTGCTGTCATTTTGCGAATTGAATTCAATCGTCTGGTTATGTGACGTAGATCGTTATGCAATCCACTTCACTGTTTAATAAAACTGCCTACGCAAACTCTCGGACGCGACTTGAGCTTCAAAGTTGCGAACGGTTCGATTTTTGTAATGCATTTTTTCCCTTATTGATGTATGACCAAATGAATTTTTTTTTTTTTTGTAAAATTGAAAGATTCCGTAATTTTTTCGACGACGCTGCACTCATTTATTTGAATGAGTTGGCTAACATTTATTTTGCCAACACCATTCCCCTTCTCATCACTTTGATTGTGCTCATAGTACAGCGGTATTACTGAAGTAGTTATTTCGCCAAACTCAAAATCTATTGTTCTCTAAAAACATCGGAACTGCGGAGGTTGAGGGGCTTCGGCGAACTAGGTGATGCAACCTTTGGTCACCCTTCATAACAGTCTACGCAGATGGACACACGCAATATGGGACTCCCTGGGATGGGGCAGGGCCAGACTAAAGGCTTCCAACCCTTACGTCCTCAATGTCGCCGAGTTCGATTGTCCCTCACCCCTTTTCGCAAATAACAATCATCGAGATGAATTGAATTTGCACTGACCTTGAATCCACTTTTTCCTGCAACGGTTCAGTTGGAACGAAAATTTATCGTTAGCAGGTAAAATTAGTGACGGCGAATGGAAATAAAAACATGAGAAAATTTAACGCTAAATTTAAAATCTTTTGAAAATTGTAATTCTGCTCGAAAGTGCAAGTTGGAAACGTAATACATTTTTCACATTTTCATTGATTATTTTCCATGCAGGATACGTGAATAAAATAATAATAATAATAAAATAATAATAAACGTAAATAATAAATAAACATAATAATAAATATAATGTGAATGATAATAAACGTAAATACTTTTATTTTCCATGCAGTACACAACTCAATCAATTAATCAAATCGTTAATAGAAAAATCCGATTATTTTTTCGTTCGAATCCGGTTCGATCAAACCAGCAACAACTGGAAAAAGATATAGTTGCGATAGAAGGTCGTAAAATTGTATCATCTCTACGACTCATGGAATCCTTTATCTCGCGATTTATTATATCCGCTGGAGCTAGTTATATCTAGAGTAACCGTTTCTGATCTCATCGTGTTGATTGTTCAAGCGTCGGATCTGTTCGAAACTGTTTGGTTCTATGACGAAATGTAAACAGCAGAAATGTTTTCGCTGATTTCGGTGAAAATAGGTATTTCGAGCGAAACGATTCAAGGTTGGATGACCTCTACGAGAATAGAATCTTCAGAGACCTTAGGTTGTTTACAAAACTAATCAAAGATTTTTTATACTTCGGTATTGTAATTTATTTCGTGTTCTACATGAGATTTTTTGAGAGTGTGAGAATTATCCGAAAAACGCTGCAAATGATTGTATAGTGGTTTATTAATCTTTCGCTTCAATAATAATTTAAGAAAACTATCTATCTCCGTAGCAACTATTGTAATTTGAATAATTTTTATTTTTTCTTAATTTCCAAATTAAAAGCTGAATTTTTTGCCTAACAGTACAGTTAAAGAGAGTGTTTCACGGGCATTCCAACAAGTATAAAAATATTTTTATAGCTCCAAGAACTCTCGAGTTATACCCTCATGCGATAACTTGATATACTGTGATATCTTGAGAACCAATAAATCTATCGACCCCGCGATGGTCACATTCAATTCAGCGTCCAAAAATCTGTTGAAATCTGTTGACCTTTTTCTGGAAAACGTTGGATAATATGTATTTTCTTCCCCTGATAACCCCTCAAAAAAACCCTTAAAATTGAGGTAGCGATTTGGCTAAAGAATTGAGCCATTGTTTTGGTGAAAATGTCAAGAATTTGGCTTGTATAGTTTTGCCAGAAAAGTGTTGACGGACGGACAGAATTTTTTTATTGGATTTTGAGTGGATCAGAATTTTTTTCTTGGGCGATTACAATAGTTTATGATTGATTTAGAAACCAAAACGGGAGTCTTCCATAAATAACAGAGGCGATCTTGATTACAACACTTATGCATTACTGCAAGGAGAAAACGGTCCATTTCTTTAGTATCCCTTTTTACGGAATAAACACGCAATAAATTATGAGCGAAGATGTTGATTTCTACGGACGTCTTGGAGAAACGAGTTTCTAATATTAATTTTAAAAAAAATACAGATTTTCACGATTTTCAATTGTTTTTTTTTTTTTTTTTTTTTTGTAAGGGTAAATATTTTTTAAAGGGGTAGATTGTATTCTATTTATTTTTTAAAACTGCAGTAATTATTTTAACCGTTTTTAAATTTTATTTATTATTTTTTCTTTTGGGAATTATTGATGTCTACAACAGGTATTTCCCACTTCATTTACATCGAAATCTATCACGATAATTCAAAATATGTATAGATTTTCAAGTTTGAACCACAATTTGATGGCAGCGTATTAAACTTGAAGTTGTCTGCAGAAATTTTTTTTATATTTAAAAAAAACAGCGAACAATTTTACTGACGATGGGAGGAATTAATCATGAATGAAATTAATTACTTACCTGCCAAAATTTAAAAATTACAGTCGGAGCTCAATTCGCCTAATTGATACTTAGTGCGGTCTGCTATATAGAGCCAAGCGATCTCCTGCTTTTCAATTACTGCGGACCTCCTATCTAACTCCGGTAACAATAAATATTCCAACCAGGCAAAAAGTATACGCTCGTAGCAGCACTTGAATATGGTAAGAGAGATTAGACAAAGTATGATAGCTCTTTGACGTCGTTCGGACGTCTTTGTCCATGTAAAACTCTTTTAGAGTCCGCTAGCCTGGAAACAATTTTTTCGCCTTGACATTCATGACCCACTCGCATCCATTACCATCTATGATGTCGGGTTGATACGCAGTTCTTTGGATGCTGAGTCGCACGACCTGTTGACATGCGGCAAACAATGTCAGATTTATTTGAGTGAAATTTCAGAGGGTTGTTGGTTGTGCGCAGAATGTGCCTCAGATTCCACGTAGACTGGTGACATTAGGGTCTTGCGAGTTTCCGTATTATCCTCAAGTAGCTCAATCCATTTGTCTTGTGTAAATACAATAAGTTCTTATACGTATAAATTATGAAAGTGGATACTTGGACGCGTAGCGAATCCGATAAAAATTCTTGGGGCGACTATCGAGGGCTGGAAAACGTCGAAATTATATTCCTTACTTGAATTTATTGTCCAGGTTCGACCATTTTGACCCTTTGAAACTACGATATTGGAGTAGAATAGGTAACAAATTAGAGGGTGAGCAAAATAAAAGTTTTTTTCATCAGATCGATTTAGAATACCTAAGTCGATTCTAAATTTTGAGTCGAAACGACGATACATACTTACACGTAAATGGATTTTTCAACAGATAGGACACATATACAACTCTCAGAACATGTATATTTCCCGACAAAACCTCTCGCTAATGCCAAGTGTGTGATCAATGCAGACCATTCTTTTCCTCAATTTCTCTTCGTTGCATTCGGCTTATGGCCGCAAAATCCGGCAGGAAAATAACGAGCGTCGACACTTGGCGGGCCTCTTTCGCTGGATGATGAACTGCGCAGTAGACGAATGACCTAGGACTACCTATGTAGTCCTACCGTGGTCTCCCTCTCTTTCCTCTTGCCGAAGAAGCTCGACAACTCTCTCGGTTTTCCTTTCCGAATTGTAGTTTCGTAGAGAAGGCCGTCAACATTAGTCTTGGTTGCACTCTGGCTTCTTTTGACGGCCTTGGTCCGTTCTTTGGCTGAGTCGCCGTCTGGACCCCCTAGGGTTATTTTAGTACAATGCATCGTCTCGTATTGCTTGTCATCGAGTGTGGCGCAGTTGAAATTGATCTCAATGCCGTACTCGACGGAATGTATTGTTAGTCCCGGGATTTTTCGGAGAAAAATCGATCTTTTCGAGAGGAGAAATTTCACGCTGTTGAGGTTGAGGGGGAGAAAAACATGGCGACTTGTTCTCCTGTTTTTTATTTGCTTGCCAAGCACTTTCGCCCCTTCCACGGCCGTGGATACCTTGTAATGGTACTACGAAGCCCTGATGATGCCCGAAGGGGCGAAAGTGCTTGGCAAGCTAATGAAAAACAGGTGAACAAGTCGCCATGTTTTTCTCCCCCGCAATCTCAACAGCGAAGAATGATCGATGCGACAAAACAACAACGGAGAAATTTTATTTTATTTTACGGTTTTTCGTTTCCAGCCCCTCAACTATCAGTTGGTATTCTTGTAAATAGTTTGATAACTTTCGCATTTAAATATCAACGGAAACGGTCTAATTTTTGTGTTTTCGAGTTTAGAGGGAAACTAAAAGTGAATATTATTCCATTCAGATTACTTCTAGGGTGTCTAATTTCAATTAAATAGTTCGAGATTTTTGTAAATTTTGGATTACTTCCGATGTTTTCGATTCTTCTAAAAAATTTTTTGTTTCTTGTTTTTATTTTTATTTTTTAGAGCAAATGTCAAACATTATACTTGAATATTTATTACCCATGATAAACTGTAGCACACGTACGATAAAAAAATATTTAGTAGTACATCCATAAACACAGTGCATTCTTCAAGCGCTATCTTCGCGTTCTCCTCAATTTAATTTGCAAAATCTAATTATTTTCCGATGACGTAGTAGGTCAAGACGACTTATTATTTAGCAGCCGTAACCTTACGAGTCGGCGCGTTGCCGCCGATCGATAGAATTCCCGCGTTTCACGCGACGCACTAGATTCAACTGCTTGTCCAATAAAGAGTTGGTAGCAGAGTCTCGTGTATTGACTTTCTGAATAAACGTCACCTTGAACTGTTGGATGAGAAAGCGACGATAGTGATCGGTAATGAATAATGAACAAGGATTATTTAGTAGGTACCTAATTAAAAAAAGAGAAAGAGAGAAAAATATTTGAGGAAAAAAATTTGAGTAGCTCTTCTCCTCATTTTCTTCGAAACATTATCGCCTTGCGTGACGCAAGTCGTGAAAACTCGCTAAATGGCCGCTAATCTACAAATTCACTAATCGCCTTTCGACTTCGCCTTTTGTCTTGCAAGTCCAGCTAAACAATGTGACTAACTGGTTTACTTGTCATACGCGGGACTACGAGGAAAAGCGGTAATTTTTCAAACGTTCTCGGCGCGTTCTTTGGTGTCGATAATTTGTCGGCTGGAATTTGAAAATTTGCTAGAAAGAGACGCGTAATTTGACTGGTGAGCTCGAAATGAAAATTAGGCTAGAACTGATCAAGCTGTATTTCCAGGGTAGGAAATTAAGCGTCATTGAATATACAGGTCAAATGGCTACTGATATTGAAAGATGAGTGGTGAAATTGAGGATAAAGGCGAAAAAAGATAGGACTATATTACTTGATCTCTTGATTCAATTCAAACAGTTACTAAGAATTTCGGGGTTCACTCTCTTATCTGATTAATATGGGACACAACCTGGGAAAATTATTGTCACAGATATTATTAATATCAATAAATGAATATTTTACACTATTATGGATAGTACTATCATCGTGTTTGATTAGTATTCCCGCTAATGTAGATTAATCCGAAAATTTTACCAATCTTCGATCAATTTGATTGTCTAATGGTCAAAAACCGGATTTCCGTTCGTTTTAGCGTTCGAAAATCCGCGTAATTGGAACATTAGAATAGATCCTCTCTTGAAATCTTAATAAATTACCCGTCATAAATGAATTAATTTTTCTATGTCAATTTCCTTTTTTTCTTAGCCTTAGTTTCTTAATGGATCGATCCATCACGTATGCCATAATGTTTTTTGCTAGTGATTTTTCCAATCAGAATTAATTTTCTTGATTTTTTTGTGTTCCAGGTGAATCGAGGAGGGCGTCATGAAACCAGCAAACAACCCCTACACGTCCTGTTGCACCGCCTTGAGACTTGGCTGATGGGTAGAAGGCGTTTCTGCCCTGAAGGTTTACCCCTCCTCGTCGCGGCGGTCGCTTAGGCTGTCCCTAGGCTCAATAGCAATTAATCGCCGCCCTAGCTTACCATCTACGGGGCAAAATGCTGATATCTACCCCAAGCAATATTTTCTCGTCTACTTTCTGTGCCTAAAATATCTTCCCTTCTACAACGCTTTCATGGTTGACCGATGGTGTTTTTAAAAACACGGTGGAATCGGGCCTTGAAGAGAAACCCGGCGTTCGGTCAAGGTTTCATGCGACATCATTATTCACAGACAATCCGTTGTTTCTTTTTTTCAAAATAAGAACGTCGCTAGCAAAAATAGCAGCCGAAGTCTTTTGAGGATCCAATATAGAGTCGAAAATAACGGTCGGTCGATAGTGTATAATTCTGACCACGTATGAAAGACTTTTTCTAACATTTGAAGGAATAAACAACAATAATACTACGCCCTGGCACGGCAAATAGATCCGTCTCTTGTATTTAAATAAGCCGAATGCATTCGGTTAAAATTAGATGAGAAATAGCGACCACGAAATCTCTCGCATTTTTATAATGAGCCAATGGGGTATTATTACTATGATTTTCATTCGAGTTGTTATTTTTATTTAAAATATATTTATTTCACTTGATTTAATTATAATTCCTATCTCTAGTTTTTTCAATTTTTTTTAATGAATGAGCACGCTGCGAAGAAACCTCGTTTTCAGCACTTTTTCTTCAAGCTTTTCCAATTTTCTTATTTCTTCTATGTATCTTATTTATAATTTTCTTCAATCCTATCGCTCTTTCACTCGCAATTTCGTGGAAATATTTTTCGTGGACAAAAACTACACTTTTGCTGGGTTATTTGAATCGGATGTAAATTATGTATTCGTCCATTTTCGAAAATGATACCCCATTGGGCAAGTCTAGGTATTTTTGAGCAACGGTCTTGGAAATAAAATGGCAGTTTCTCCGCTGTTCGATATGAATAATTGATTTTCAGTGCATTGCGCGTTTTTTGAATACTTAAACGTTGGAGTTTTGGTACTTTGTTGAATCATAAGTTCCCTATGGTTTCCACCTAGTGGATAGCGGATTGTGGTGACCATTAAAAGAAGCATGACCACACAGAGTAACCAAAACTCCTACGTCAACGTTTTAAAAGAAGACGCAATCCACTAAAACTGTCTAAAGAGCTTACTTTTGTAATCCGGCGATGACCTATTTAATCTGATGTTCTTCGATGGCTGCTTTCACCATTCAAGAAAATACCGGTAGCTGCAATTGATCAAGAATGCTTTGAAAATGTTTCAATATATTGTTTTCTTTGATCACGAGACAATCAGATAATATTATAAAAAACTTTTAAGCTCTGTTTAATCATATTTGGGCCAATTTTCCATTCATAAATCTTATTTTTCGTGTATTCATACGAATTTATGTCTAAAAAAATTTGCAGGTCATAAGAAAAACCATTTGCACGTTCATAAGAAAATGTTTTACATTTTATAAGAAAATGTACATCAGTTACTTATTTCGGTGGTGAAAGCAACTTGAAAGATCTAGAAGGTACCTCAAATGTATCAGCAATTCCTCATTTCTAATGAATTATCTCTCTATTCAATACTGAAACTCAATAATGGTCGGATTATAATGTAATAAAGCTTCATGCCTATTTATCGAATCGCAATGGAATAAATGACTGCCTTATGTAGCTTTGTTATTGAATACCGTTAGGCGAATAATATAGTTGAAAAATAATCAAGTTAATCTAACAGACGAAGCTGGTAATATTGCCACATTGGGATCGTTATGAATCGTTCTCTCTATTTATACCTGCAGCATTATTGATAACAACAATTTCGCAGGGAAACTTTTCTTTTCCCTAGTGTTTTTAATTTTAAAGACGCCTCTAACTAAAACCTCTCGCTCGAGAGTTGAATAAATCGTTTATCCCGACTGCAAAACGTTGAAAATTCGAAAAAGGAGAAACGCTTTACTACAATGTTTTCGTGATAATATTGCTCAAAATGAGCCTAACGCAGACCAGTCGACGTAGTAATGAGACTCAGGTATTCCAGCAGCAAAAAAGCTAACCACTGTATTAAATTAATTTTCTTCAATATTTTGCCAGTTGTTATTTGTACACATAATAGAAGAAAAATGTAGTTAATCGAATATTGTATTGAATTTATTGTATGATATGTATGAAGAGGCTGTGATTTTACAAATTGTATCGATTGCAAACGGGAAAAATTGTTATGCTCCTTTCGTACTCGATGCTTTCGATGATAATCGGCTAGCAATTGTAAGATAACGTTATGTTAGACAGTAGAAAGGAATTTTTCGCGCAAAATTCAAAAGTAGACCTTAAATTTATTTTTTTGTCGGTAAAACCCAATGTTCGGAAGTGATTTATTCTTGTTTTAAAAACAAGGGAGATTAAGGGTCTCTTTATACTGCAATAGATTCAAATCTGTGCAATTTTTGCCACGGGAATTTACAATATTTAATGCCTTTACTTTGACCTTTGGTGAAAAAAATAAAAATATTATATGAATTCCTTTGTTACCGCGAACCTCCAGATTTTCCCCTAAACTGTGAACAGGGATTTTTTCTTGCAGGATTCCCCTTTGAATAAATTAGATTCGAACCATTTTCCGAAGCTGGAAAAATCGAGCCAACGAATGTGCACCAACGCGAATTATCACGAAGTCAAGTGCACTGCAGATTATAGATGATGTCGTTCTTGACAAATTCGAATTATTATCGAAAAACGATATTTATTGGGGCACTGATTTCTTTTAAAAAAGTTATAGTCTTGCGAAATCGCCGCCAAAAGTGCGGAGCCCATTTCTGATCCGACAATACCAAATATAAAGTGCACTGTGGCATTGGTGAAATTCGTCTCTCAAGTAATTCGCCCGAGTCTTGCCCGCCGTTATATTTTTATAATTTTATACAGCCCATAAAACTGAAAATGTGAAGATTTTATGAAAAAAAAATACTATAAAAATATTATAAAGAAAAATGTTCAAAAAAAAAAATTCTTGAGACCCTCGCAATTATACAAATTACGCTTTAACCGGCTCTTTGAGTCGCTGTGTTGTTGTTCGATTTTCGTAGTTTAATTTTCATCGTCGCTCGTTTCCGACCATTGTTTCTGTCAAATATTTAATTTTCACTGAGTACACGTTGTATTTTTCTTACACAATTATCTTCAAATGGCACGCGTAATAGCTATAATGGTCGCTCATCTTTTTTTAATAAAAAAAAAAATGAATGTGAAAATGTATCTTTTTATTCAGGAATTGAATTAAGCTGTAAGCTGTAATTTCCGCTCAATAACTTACTGCCAATAGTCGGACAACCTGTACGAATCCGATTCATATAGTTCATATCATTTCATTCTGAGAAATTAAACACGAATATCTGTCGAACTTACCGTAAATTTGTCCACTACCGATTCAAACGATTTTTTTTAGCAATAAATTGAATTCGGTCTAGTTATCAGGGAATAATACGTTCATTTTTCCGAACTCGCTTGAGCCTCATTTGTATATTTGCGCCGTTAAATAATTTAACCGCGCCAAATGGGCGAATCCGAATGTTGTAAGTGATAATATGCCGCTGCTAATAAAGTCGAAATATTGAATTTTTTTTGTTTTTTTTTTATTCAACCCGACCAACGCCTGGATTTCTTATTCGAAATAAACATAAGGAGAGTCGAAGGTGAGGAAATGGAAAGAGCATAATTATGAAATAAGTGTACGGAAATGAATATTATCTGAGAAGAATCTACAAAGAAGAAAGAAAATTACGAGCCCAAAAAGAAAAGAGATTAAACGTGCTTTCGTTTGCTAAGTAAAAGTAGAAACAAAAAAAATTGGAAAACTAAGCTTTCCAACGCTTTCTGAACCACTTTAAAACATCATCTTAATCCTTCAAGCTTCAATAAATGCATGACAAAAAAATGCATGTACATCATTTGCAGCGATCATCCCTATAGAACTGAGAAATCGAAGCTACGAGAGAAATCGGTTTACTCGCTTCTTCCATTTCCCAAATTTCACAGGCCTGTCTAAAAAAATCTAAACGACGAAATTATCCAAACGCGCGAATCGCTCAATTGATCATGTTGTTAGACAGCGAACATTATTTGTCAAGATGCTGGATCCGATAAGTTAGAGATAAACATTTGCGAGGAATTCCCACTTAAATGCCCGATAAATCAAATCAAGCTGTCCAAATGACACTTTAATCGTCACAGACATTTGAGTGACGGCCTAATGGAATTTCTATCTGTATCTTAACGAGCTGCGGATTTTAAAGCGTTTTCTTGGAATGTCGTTCGCTCGAAAACAAAAGAATGGCGTGTACACGTGATTTTTTTTAATACATTAAGCAGAATTTAATGAAAATTGGGTTGCTACAAGTAAAACAATATAATTTGCAAGAGCATTATACTGATAGAATGAAGATATTCACGTTATTGTACAATATTAGTGGAATAGATACGAAAACATCACATTTTTCAACTTTAAACGTTATTTTGATCTAGTTAGTGCAAAAGAAACCAAGAAAGGAGCATATATTATTGATATACACATCATCAACTACCATTATGCTGAATTTGAGCGAAATCGATATCAAAAAATTTTTCACGAAAAACTCAAGGGGTCCCCCTTCGATTTTTTTCAACCGAACAGTTTACGATTTTTTACTCCTCTCTCAATAGAGATAAAAATCTGAAATTTTCAGGGAAGTTGTATCTTACCAAGATGTATTTTTGTGATTTTTTTTATTTCTCGGAAAAATCTGCAAATAGTCCAAAAAAATCGGTTTTTAAACTCTCGAAAATTGACCTTTAACCGTGCTTTTCGGGGTCAAAATTCACGTGAATTAATTGTTTTAATACCCAGGAGTCTTCATTCGAACGCTGTACACACGTACATAGCAAAAAATTTGGTGAGAAAAATGTATACAACGCCACAGAAATTATTTTCCGTAAATCGAGTTTTTACCCGGCCAGCTCCGCTGCCTTCGGCAGGGGTGGAAAATTAATCTTATGTTTTTAAGCGATTTTGAAAGCTATTCTTATAGGAAATTCAACACTGAATCCGAATTTGATGTCAAAACGACGGAAATTTGACGACAACTATTAGTTTTTCCCAGTATTAGTACCATTTTTATGTTTTTCAACTTTGAAAATTCACTGTAAATACTTACAGCACTGTTCAACTATAATTTATTACTCATTTTGATAGGAAAGTCGAAACTTTGAAATCGCGTTTCAAAAAAAACTCAAACAGCTAAAGCACAATTGTGAAACAATGAAAAATATTGACCCCAAAAAATAAATAACCCGTGTTTTTTTTATCGATTCTAAATTAAATTTTTTACGAATTAAGGTCGATTTTCAAGCGTTCAACAACTGATTTTTTTTGGACCATTTGCAGATTTTTCCGAGAATTGAAAAAAAAAACACGAAAATAAATCTTGGTAAGATACTGTCCTAAAAATGTCAGACTTTTATCTGTATTGAAAGACGAGTAAAAATCTTCAACTGATCAGTTCAAAAAATCGCGGGTATACCCCTTAAATTTTTCTTGACAAATTTCTTGATTTCGTTTTCGCTCAAATTCAGCATAATGATAGTTGATGATGAGTGCATCAATAACATATGCTTCATTCTTTGTTTCTCTCGCACTAAATTGATGAAAATAATGTTTGAAGTTTAAAAATTGAATTTTTTGCGTATATTCCACTAATATACGCAACTGAGTGAGTAACTCACAAACGGCTGAAAAATGGATAGGTACGTATATTACATGGGTAAAATGCAGACAGTTAAATGTCCTATCTGTGGGTATATTCAAACATCTGAATTTCGACTTTTTGTTAAAGTTATTCATTGTACAGGTTGCTAATCTTGAAAATTTCAAGTTGGACATGTTATGTGGGCTAAAACTTGCGCAAGTTGAAACACCAATATTTGATGGTACAAAAAAAAACTTAAAAAAAAGTGCAATAAACACCACCTACCTATTAACAAAAACAACAAATAGTTGGGCGCTCAGCCCCTAGTTTTGAAATCTAAGACCTGCATTAGGTAGTCGTAGACCTGAAATAGAAAACTGCACTTGCACTAAGCAATTTATCTTTCGAATCATGACAGTGGAGGTTAGACAATGAGGCATCGCTGATATTCCACGTTAATTTCAAGGCAGAGTCGCATTTATTTTATGTTATTTTTTACCGAAAAGTAAACACTCCTTGATTTTTCGATGTTGAAGCGGTCGTAAAAATAGAAACAACGGATTAAAGAGCGACGATTCGCGGTCATTTCACTTAAAATACGAAGGCCGCTTTTCGCCGGCAGGAATTAGCAAACCTTCAAATACACTCGACGGTTAATCGACCACTTCTGAGTAAACAAGAAATGAATTTCGCAATTTTTAAAAATTTTTGAACAAGGTTACAGTTGTTCTGCGAGTAGAAATTGTTTATTGTTGATATTGAATGCTCTTGAAAATTGGGAACGAGGGCTCATAGGACAAGGATCAATGATAATATTGTACACAATTTACAATGAATGATTTTTTGGTGACAATGTCATAATAATATATTGTTTTCTCAGTTTTAATTTTTAAATAACCTACACTGTTTATTGTTAAAGGCTAAACTGTTTCAACTGTCTCAACCTTTTTAAACTGTCAAAACCTTTTTATTTTATTTTGTAAATTACAATATTGTTTTTGTTTTTAGTATTATCTTTTCTCAGAAAAGTGCCGATGATTTTTTTTCAACTATTGCCATTTTAATCATTTTTATTTTTCTTAATTTTCGAATGAAAAGCTACATTTTTCAACTAACGGTACAGCTGAATAAAGTGTTTGACAACCATTTCAACGGTTATACAACTACATATTTTAATAGCTCCAAGAATTCTCGAGTTATACTCTCATTCCTAATTTCTGAAAATTTCGAAAACTCTGCACGAAAGCTGCGATAACTTGAGAACCAATGCATTTAGAGGGAGGTGGTAGAAAATTATTGTTCACTGGCGATTATTAGATAATAAAACAAAATCATCACATCTTTACATGATGAATTTTGCGTAAATAAAGATTGAATAGTGACTACCTTGGAAATTCGTCCATTAATATTAAATGAATACCACTTAACTATATCTTAATTCTAACTACTTTTTAAAATTATATATAGCGCTTATGTACTTTTATTATAATCATTTAACCAACGCTTGAAGAATTCGGGCTCCTTCGATGTAAAAATGCATCGTTTAAAATATTACTCCTCGATTGCTAAAATAACTCTTCCATTAATTTCAACGAAGGATTTCACCTTCGAAATGGTGGAAAATATCCTCCACGGGACTTCATGCAGGGCCATCGGACAAACAAGTTTTAATTTGAGATTGTTAAATTGGCTCGCGCTGACTATGAACGTCTAGGTGCCCGGCGAAAGGCGTTGGCAAAATTTCAATTTGTAAATATTTATAAATCTTGGTTCGGGAGCATCTGGTAGACATCGTTACACATTGACAAAACCAAGAACACCTACCTACTGACGCAATCACGCCGAAAAATTTGAACATTTAGGTCTGGCTTGTTGGTTTATGCCTGCAAATTTTTGCAACAAGCTTCACCGAAGTAGCTAATATTAAATAGCATTAATAATAAAAATTCAAACGTAAGTTCCTGCCGGCGAGATTTTAATTGTATTTGATTTTTACCTCACTGTTCGAGTAGTAGAAAAATTACTCGCTTTGAATTTATAAAAATAAATTAGACGACTACATCAGAGTGCATCATCTGTGTTTTTACTTTTGACGCATTTAGCTTCATCAATGCTCGCCAGTTGGCCTAATCTTTGTTCCCGTTGACTGAATAGTGACTTTGAAAAAATGTAGTAAATAAATAATAAAAGAAAGGGAGACCTCGTCCTTGACTCGGCGGGGCCCGTGAGCGAGAGAGTATTACAAAAATGAGACAACGCCAATTGGGCCTGGTCTAAAAATAGCGCGCTTCACCAAGCTCGCGATGAGAGGACTATCCCGCTCTACCCTATCATTAGTAACCCGTTCGAGAAACTACTAGTCTAGTGTGCGCCAATATTTATAACTGAACAGTTGAAACGGCTTCCGAACTTTTTTGCCAAACGAATAATTGAGAAAGAAATTCCAATCCATGGCAGAATAATTTTTTCTCACGTTTTTGAAACTGCTTAGCTTCACAGGTAACTGGTTTCAGAAATAATTTATTCCAGAAACCCAATCATATTTATTTGAAAGTAGTCCAGTTGAAGGGGACCTTACATACAAAACTTCGCATAGCTTAGAGCAACCGCGAGTCGCATCCCGCCGTTCGCCGCGGGGGCCCGCCGATGCCGCCGGTGGAAATTTCCACTGGAGCTGTTCAGCCAATGGGCGGCCGGTCGCGCAGTATCGTATCGACCCATTGACAAGGCGCGGGGGGCAACGGGGATTGAGGCGGATCGCGGCGAACATGTGGGACCGCGGCCTCAGATCCTCGGGTCACCTGGGCGCCTCCGATGAACGGGTCAACAGCGAACCGAGTACAAAAGCCGGCGGATAGTGCTATTTCTATCGTATTTGAAAAAAAAAATACAGGAAAAATAGAAAGAAACAGATACAGGTGGAATAGCAGAATGGAAAAATAACTGGAAGCGAGATTTTTGGAGAAACAGCAACTTTTGACTCGAGCGTAATAACGTCTGGAAAAAGTGCTCGATTGTATTGTTTTTGGCGTAATTTTGTTCATTATCTGCCAATGAGGTCCTATCACAAGTTTTTGTTCTTCTATCTGATTTGGCCTTAGGGAAGAAAGTGTAATGAAAAACGCGCTACTGATATGCTCATTTTTGTGGTTTTTCGAGCACCGATCCCAACCTCGCCATCATTCTTGCAATTAAAAATAGTCAACAACGATGGTAAAAAAAAACTAGTTTTACGTATCATAATGAGGGAGAACTTCGCGTTCTTATGGATCTCTGAGACTCCAAAACTTCTAAATGAAAAATGGTTTTTAATTTTGGTCATAAACTGCTAAAATTTGAGTCTAATTAGCACAATCGAAGTTTGGTATTGAATAGACCAAAATTGAATAAATAATTTTTAGGCCGTATTCCCAAGATGAATTGTACTGGAATCACGTTTTTTACTATAAATAATCTAGTTGAAAAAACTACACGCGCAATAAGTAGTATTTTTATTTTGAGTTGGTTGAAACCTTTCAAGTCTTAAAGCTGATAATTTCGTCTTCCAAATTAACTAAATAATTGGAAAATGTGAAAATGGCTCCATAGTTGGGAAATTCCCGAAAAAACGTCTGCGTGTTCGTCTGATGGTAGAAAAAAAAATGTTTATAAAGTCGGTGAAAAATAAAGAGTAAAAAAAAAGCGAATGAGGGCTTTGAGCGAATTAAACGCTAATGTTCTTATTTCTTGGACGCAACGGGATTTATTATAATAGACTAGAGATAACGCAAGATTAGATTGGAGATTAGAAAATACGGGCTCGTGCATCTCGAGGCAAACTGGGCTAATTTCAAGAGCTTTGCAAGATCCGCATCTCGGAGGGAAACCCTCGAACGTCGAGCATGGTATTCCCAGCAGGGCACTTGGCGCTTTAAAAAATTACGGTTTTGCTTGAGACATAGTATAATATGACAACCCCTAAGGCAAGACGTCCCATGAACCTATAATTCCTTCTGTTTTAAAAATTAAGGAAATTTAATCCCTTTTCACGAACGGTTGTTGAATTTCAATATTTCCCCTACCCAAGATCTCGAAATTATTCATAAATAATAATTATTATTCAATAATTATAATTAATCAGCCTAATAATTATTCAGCCTTCGAAGAAGTGCCGACAAATAACTGCATTTTTACTAGTGAAGTTTATGATAAATTTCAACAGTTTCATGTAATTTTTCCCATCCTTACGGCTCCACAAGCAAACCAACATTTCGTCAACACGTTTAATTTGCGTCGGTAAAAATATATTGGAAGAGCAACATCCTGCATTAACTAGCTATAATGCTAACTGTTGAAATACGGCAGTTATTCAATGCCAATCTTCGAAGGTCATAAAAATAAGAACATGATAACGCTCGAGCCTATCACTTTACAGAACCTTGAACGCCTCGCAATTCCTTCCTTGAAAGCATTTTAGTACAACCAGATTTGAATATAATCTACGATAAAAATAATTACTCTAAAATTGTATCCGTAATTTCATAATAATTCCATCGAGCATTTATTGTACGAATACAGTTCATCTCCATTTATTTAGCATTTTTCTCACTACACAAATTCAAATATACAATATTCGTGTAAGGGGTTATTTTTATTGCAATTGTACTCAGTTTATGGAATGCGCCGATGCTCCGTGCCAACTCGAAGTATGCAATGAATGCGGAAATGGGAGAAAAGGTACAGTCGCCCCGCTCAGATTGTCACAAGGATTGAGTCGGATACTTCATCTCAGAGCTATCTAGCGGCTTCCTATTGAAGCAAGAATCCTCACAGTTCCTACACCGGCAAACCGAAATACAGGATTTATTATTAATACAAGCAATAAACAATATACAATGTATTTTAGGCTAATGCTTGGTTAGCATAGTCTCTAAAGATAGCTTTACGATTTCTCAGACGGAAATCAATATTTTTTTTAATCAAATTTTAACATTTCCAATCCAAAGTTGAAACGTGACACAAAAACAACACATTTTTCTGTTGGCAGCATTAAAAAATCGGAAATCATTAAAAGCGTGATTTTTTCAAATCAGTAACCCCTCGGAAAATGAATCGCTTAATCAACAATCAACTTTCAGAACGGTGTAAGATCAGATTTTTTGTAGGGGATCTAAAGTTGGCCAAGAGAAACTGAACAAGCTTTGAGCAGTACTTTACTGACGCCTACAGCCCGAGAAATCTTCAGAAAACCACCAGAAAACACACATTTTTGCATCTCCTTCTCTTAAACGGTGATATATTGAGTAAAAAAAAACTTTATTAGGGGTTATAACGGTCAATTTGAGCTTTAAAACACGAAAATTGCTCCACTGGTGTGCCCAAAATTTACAGAAAACCTCCAAAAATATATGTGAGCACAATGCCCATAACAAGAGTTTGGAAGGTCGATTTACAACGGTTTGAGAACCCCGCTTTTAGTTTTACTATCTCCAACGACCATGATAGAGTGAAGGATCATAAAAATCTATCCTCCTACAGGATGATATCATTAAGTTTACAGATCATCTTGAATTCCTGCAGTACCGACAGCTGTCCTTGAGCAGTTGTCGTTTTCTAAATCCCAGTTCCCAAAGTTTTCTGTGCATGTAAATCGGAAACAGGCGACACAATATAGTGATGCCGTATTGTAAGAGCGTATGGCCAACATATCCTGACGATTCGGACAATTCCCAATTCAACGCATCCTGCATAGCGCTCTTCACGTACGTTTGAGGCGATGGAACCATCCAAGATGTTTGTCGGACGCGGAGCAATTTCGTCGCTACCATACCTGTATTGAACGTATGAACTTTGACTCCAGAACGCCGATATTCGAGATCCAGAGTGCGAGAGAATTTACTGAGAAACGCCTTTGTGCCTCCATACAGAGCGATGAATGGAGCAGGGATGACTGAGAAGCCTGAGGAAACGTTTATCACCAAGCCTCGCCCTCGCTCGACCATTCCAGGTAAGACGAATTGGCACATCTTCACAGCGGAGACCACGTTACAGTTGAGTATGGCCTGGAAAAACGGATGGTTCGTTATTGAACAATAAAAACAAAGTTGCTGGCTCTCATTTGCAGTGGGTTTACTAACTCTGGTGTAACTTCTCTTCTTGGAAAATTCGCAGTCCCTACAATTTGCACTTACGCTTGAAGCAGCAATAAAAAATTATCACTCATATTCTTACTTGAGGAATGTGATCTTGATGGGCTTCCAGTTCATGCAAAAACTCAGGATGAACGTAGGCCATGCCCACATTGTTTACAAGGACTCCAATATCGACCTTCTCCAGTTCAGTTTTTATGCCCGAGTACATACTGCTATCAAGCAAAGTGAACTCAGCTTTGATCCCTTTGGTCGTCACGTTGTAGCGTTCACTGATCTCGTGACAGGTGATTTGAAGTTTCTCCATGTTCCGGCTATTGAAAAACAGTTATTTTCATGTCCATGGGTTGGAGGGGGAGAAAAACCTGGCGACCCATTCTCCGATTCCTTATTGGCTGGCTGAGCACTTTCGCCCTTTCGGGGCTGTGGACCCTTTGGCTCCACGTCGCCCTGAAGACGCCCGAAGCGGAGAATGAGTCGCCTGGTTTTTCTCCCCTTTACAACCCATGGACGTCAAAAATGCGACGAGAAGGAAAATTAGTTATTTTCAGATTCAATTATGATTTTCCCAAATATCAATGCAATTACGCATGGGAATATTCCTCCTGCGTGCCATTCACGTAATTGCTTAACACTTAATTCTGTATTCTATTCAAATGCCGTTGATTTTCTACCCCTAATCACATTTCATCAGCAATCGCGCTTCTTTTACACGCCATTCATTCCAAAGGTGTTTCCATTCGCCAAATGAAGTTGATTAAGCTTGGCTAGTGATAGGGAACCGACCTGATCAAAACAATATTCATTCCCAGAGATGCAAGCTCTTCAGCGAACGCTTTACCAATTCCATCCGTCGCCCCTGTGACGACTGCCCATTTGCCCAATTGTTTGACGTCCAACCGACGGCCGTAGCGGGATTTAATTACTCTGTAGAACAAAACGAGGCACAGAAAGGCCAAAACTGCTAAACAGATGATCATGATCACGGATGAGCCTGGAACCAAATAAAATTCAAGTTAAGCGTGTTTAAACAAGCGGTTGGGTGGGTGGTATGTGGCATGGAAAGTAGACGCTCTGAACAAGAGACTGGGCTTGAGATGTCTGCGACTTAACGAGTCCTCCTTCAATGTTTTATTTTTTTAGGGTTTCTGTTTCACTTGGAATTAGTATCTTTTTAACCGACTTCAAAAGGAGCGGTTTGACTTGCGGTTTTTTATAATAAATTTTTTATTTTATATTATTTTATTTTTTTTTTTTTTTAAATAATTATCATTGCTTTCACATACGTAATAAAAATCGATGCTAATTCCCCATTGGCTCCTAAGAAATCTTGTCAAAACTCGTTTGGGGAAAGAGGCAAGTGCTCATGGGCCATCCTTTTCTCTCGCGTTTTTTACTCGTGTGAAATTTTTCACAAAGTAGGTAACCTATTCGCAATGCAAAGAAAATTCAATTAAAATGTCGGCTTATTGTGACAGAGAAGTTCAAAACACTCACTTGAAGCTCAGGCTACGTTTCGAATTTAGATAGAAACAATAGAGAACTATCTGCTCCTCGTAGACCAAAAGATACTGAAGGTTGTGAGCTAGCAACGAGAGTCAGTTCATTGTTTCTCATCCAACATGGGTGGTTGCCCCCATTTAATTTGATATTCAAATAAGGAAATCGGGATTGCGTATTTTATTTCACCTCATGTGCTGAACGTTGGGGAAATTTAGACGAGCTCCGATTTTAAAGGGAGTTCAATGTTGGTAATAGGTGTTTTAGAGACATCGAACATTCAGCCATATTGTAAAGCGATCAGTGCCCAATCAACCGTAAAAACATTAGCGTATGGAGTCAAATTTACGTAATCATGTACGAAAATTAATTTTGGGTTGCTATTTGAGATATTCCTAAGCTATGCAAATACCGCGAAACTACCTTATGTGACCCTAACAATAAAAACGATGCGAATTATTCTCCAGTGGTTTCTTTTGCTTCAAATATGATTTATGAATACTATCCATTTGTGATAAACTATTCCGAACGTTTGTGAAGTTTCTACCAAAAAACAGGCAGGTAACTAAAAGGAGAAACTCCGTAGCAACTATTGTCATTTTATTCATTTTTGTTTTTCTCAATTTCCACATTAAAACCTAAATTATTCGCCTTAAAATACGGCTGAAGAGAATGTTTGATGACCATTCCAACAAGTATAAAATGATATTTATAGTTCCTTTCGAGTGATTCCAAATTATCCTAATTATCCATTGAGTTATTCCTAAAGTAGGCCTAATTTCTGATGGTCTCGACAATTCTACACGAAAGCTGCAACAACTCGAGAACCAATAAAGCTATCGACCTCGCGACGGTCTCATTCGATTCAGCGTCCAAAATTCTATAGGAATTGATACCAAATACACCTTTTTCTGAAAAACGTTGGAGAATACGAATTTTCTCCCCCTCAACCCCCCCCCCCCCCAACCCTTAAAATCCTCCACCTTAAAATCCTTAAAATTAAGGTAGCGATTTGATAAAGAATTGAGCAGTTGTCAGGCACGGATTGATTTTTTGTGAAAATTTCAGCTTCAACGGTGAGAATTCAACTTCAATGGTGGTTTTTTGGTGAGAATTTCAATATTTTTTTTTTTTTTATAGTTTTGTCAGAAAAGTGTTGACGGCGAACGGCGTGGA
The DNA here is from genome assembly GCA_037159825.1 of Tupiocoris notatus. Lineage (NCBI taxonomy): Eukaryota > Metazoa > Arthropoda > Insecta > Hemiptera > Miridae > Tupiocoris > Tupiocoris notatus. The sequence goes on along the minus strand of JASJUZ010000207.1, from coordinate 259,440 downwards.
CGGACAGAATTTTTTAAATTGAATATTCTGATTCTACATGCCTTGAAACGTAAAACATCTACCTACTTTTGAGGGAGTTGGATATTTTTTCTTGGGCGATTACGATGGTTAGTTTATACGGTAGCAAATAATAAACCGAAATCAAACGTTATTTACTCGCAATAGTAATAATTAATTTCAAGGCCTAGCGTATTTAAATCTAATTTTTGCCACCAATGGATATCGAGGTATAAAAAACAGGCGAAAAATATCGGAAACTTCATGAATGGGAGAATGAAAAAAATCAAGCGTAATTTACTAATAATTGAAAAATATATATTTATCAATAATAAAATCAAAAATTGATTAGACCAAGAGCTTTGATACTAAAACGTATTTATTTTTATCTCTTTAAATCAAACTATAAAACTTTGAAACGTAACTCACTGTGCGTGATCTAAAAATCAAAAGAGTTTAACAAGTCCACTGGGTGCGTGCTGCGAGTAAGCAAAAACCGATTATCGTGAGCCTCAGTTAATTTTTCATAAACGGGGTATTGTAATTTATCGAAAGTATTGAATTTTCTAGTGTTGCACGATCTCAGGCCGTTGAATTGCTCACCCGGAAAATAATTCCCACGGACACAGAAGCTTTTCCCAATCGGACTTTCTGTAAAAATAATATTGAGTGCTCTCTCAGAAACAATGTAGTCCAGGGGCAATATATGAAGACCAAATATTCTAAGAAGTGGTAATCCCGTAATACCTGCAGGTGTTGGTCGAGTGTTTCGGTTGTTTTAGTTTCTTCCCCTTTGAAATAATACAATCGGTTGATTTATTTGCACACCTGTCCGTTCTTAGATAATGAAATTAGTCTACCAATGATTCACCGATATTAGAGAAACTCGAACGTCTCATTCAGTTAGAGCAGAGCGATGGACGCTCAAAACCGGTGGACACTTTTGGCAGTAATATTATCTTCGGTAAGTTGAAATTCATTTCGAGTGAAGTAAAATTTAAAGTGAAATACATTTCCAATTATGGAACATTAGCTAGTCTGCATATAATATAATACTTGTGTCAATAATAATTATCCAAACTCAATCAAGGCCGGGAGAGGACTGATCTTTTTGATTTCTGTTCCGCAGAAAAATCAAGAGCATTCAGATTCAAATTCTTCATTTGTTCATCGGAAAAATCGTCTCGTTCAAAAAAAAAAAAAAAAAAAAAAAAAGCAAAGGCATGCAATATACTTAATTTATTCAAATTGCATACAATTTTCAGCTGACGTTCATCGATGTTTTTGGCGCGTGTGTTCTTTATGGCGTCTGCCATGACTCAGGCGGAGGTATTAAGCAGTCTTGCCTGTACCTGGATGGGGATCCTCTTAAAATTCCTTACAATGAAACTGCCTACAAAATATTGTCCGACATTTGTCCCACCTTGGTCGGATACGCGAGTGAGTGGATATTAAACTTTTTTCACGTCAAACTAACGCTTTGTAATTTCATGATGACCCTGAGAAATCTTTATGGAAAAAAGTACACTCTCCGAGGACATTTTGCAGATACAACCGGATTATGCTGTAACGCTGACCAGCTGATAACGTTGAAAACGCAATATGAACAGGCAGCCGCCATTTTTAAACGTTGCCCATCATGCCTGTACAATCTTGCACTTACCATGTGCTATAACACTTGCTCGCCGGATCAATCCGAATTTTCCGAAGTTACCGGCTCTGCATTGGATGAAGACACGTTGAGTTAGTCCTCTTCTCTCCCTAGATCACGAATTTTTCAAGAACACAAAATATTCTTGTGATTCAATCATTCATATATTTATTCTCACTACTCGAATTACACTCAATATTCATTCGCATAAGCTTAATGACTCCATGTTAGACCATTTCTAACCTCCTTGAAGAGAGTTTAGATTTGCGCTTTACTTATGCCTCTATAGAAATTGGAACTGACAATTTTCATGTAGTAACAATGTCTAAAATTGCGCACCGGTTTATACAATTGATCCGACCAACTTTGTTCTCGGTTTACAATAATCAATATTCACAAATTCAAGTATACCATTAGTTATCTTAATCAATGACAATCAAAAGCTTCTCTTTATAGAAAGGTACGTCACTGAAATCAATGTCTACGTTGCATCTGAGTTCATGGATTTGGCGTACGCCTCATGCAGCCATGTCGCCATACCATCTGCTGGTAAGCTAGCAATGGACGCAGCTTGCGGCTTCTACACAGCTGCTACCTGCAATCCTGACAGGTCTGTTTCTGCAGGAAATGATATAATAAAGAGATATAGAGGAAACGAACAACTCATCAAGCGATTTTTTTCTAGGTGGTTCAAATTCCAAGGTGATCCAAGTTTAAACCCAGTGTCTCCATTTTTGGTCAACTTCATTAGATTATCATCGACTTTCCTGAAGTTCAGAGGACTCAATCCGAAAACCTATCAGTGTACAGAGGCTCCAACGGTAATCCTATTTTTTAATATACTAACTTTTCTTTGGAACGGTTTCAAGAGTTTTAAGCTGATCAAAATAAATGTCTGCTCTGGAGCAACATACCCAAAACCACTAGGTTCAGATTTCAATAGGTACCTATCTATTGGAAAAGGGCATACTCAGCACTGCTAGCATAGACAGAAATTCCGTGTCAAACCAGAGCCATATCAAATTGAGATGCCAAGATTGCTAATCCATTTTCATCTGTTTGTGTTACCTGCTTGATACAGAGAATCCCAAAACATGGGAAATTCTTATTTGATAATTGCTGATCAACCCAGCATGTTCCAACTCTTCATAGTCACCAAATAATACGGCATAAAGGAAATCATTTTTCAGAATTCATCGGCTCCCTGTAGTTGCATCGATTGCCCGACGAATTGCCCAGCTGCACCTCACTACAGCACTGGCAAGATAGACTTTTATATACTGGGAGTCGACGGTTACCTTGTCGTCGCTATCCTCGCTTTCATCTTGTTCCTTGGGAGTTTTACACTGACATGTTATTTCTGGAGGCGAAAAAGTGTGTAAAAACCAGTGAACAAATATCAGACAACGTTATATTATCGCACTATTCAGATCATAAGCCGTTTAATTTATTCACAGAAACGCAAGCAGAAGGAACGAAATTGGTCGATGGAGAGCTGCAGATGCCGGTAAATGTCCACTGGTACGATAGGCTGAGTGAGATGGTCGAACACTATTTGGAAACAATCTTCTACCATTGGGGCTCAAGTGAGCATGAAAAAATGTCTACTTTCCAATCTACCACTATAATATAAATATTTTCAACTGTGGAACGATTTGCTTTCTCTGTTGAAGCGATCGCAGCTCATCCTACTTTGGTCTTATCATTGGCCAGTTGGTTCATCGTATTATCCAGTTTTGGCATTCGTTACATTAACATAACAACGGATCCGGTCCAAATCTGGGCATCCCCATCGTCTCAATCTCGTACTGAAAAAGACTACTTCGACGCTACGTTCGGACCGTTTTATAGATCCGAGCAAATTTTCATCACATCCAAAGGACTGAAACCTGTAAGGAAATTATTTCAACTAGATATCATTGAATATTCCACTAAGTCTGTTTTTTGCTACTATCTTAATGAAGGTTCTTCAATAACATAATTATATGGTACCTATCTTCATCACAGCAGCAATATTATATCAATAAAAAATTAAAAAAAAAATGAAAAAGAGCTCCCCAGCAAGATTGAAGCTCTGCCAACCAGCCCTAACCAACACATCAACCAGACCTAACCAATGCAGCATCAGTCAGAATTTATCTATTGAGGATCAGCTAGTCTTGAAAATTCGCCCTAGTCAACTGCTTAGGACATAGTCCCAATAAAAAAAGGAACAATTTTCCCTTGGTGTGAGGTTGAGGCAGAAACCCAGCCATTAACCAGCCCTAACCTTCTTGGTTCTTTGATTATCACTCAGCCCAGATGGCAAATCCTGGATTCATTATGGAATTTATGGCATCATACCCTCATACAAGAGGATATTATAAAAATTATTACCGACAAACGCCTAGCATCATTGAAGAACTTTCAGATGGTTAAACTTTTTGACTATTTATATATTATTGAAAATTCCCTTTCCAGTTCAATCACCCAATGACCGAAGGTGACGTTGAGTTTGGGCCTGTGTTCAACAAAAAATTCCTTCTCAAAGTATTTGAACTTCAAGAGAAAATAAAAACCGTAAGTTTATTGAACTCTTTTGATTTCAATACTCTGATCCATGGTTCATCAGTGGTTCAATTAGATTCCAGGCTATATTGATATCTGCTACGCACCACTAAGTCCCACAAAGAACGCTCAGACTGTTAAACAGTGCACGGTGGAAAGCGTTTGGGGCTATTTCCAGGACGATCTTGCTCTTTTCAATAAAACGTCGACCGATTCGACAAATCGTACAGTCAACTATTTGGACACCCTTCACAAATGTTTTCAGTAAGTAGGAATTTTCAAGTGTTTGAATATTGGTGGAATTTTATCTATTAATATAGTTATATTTTGCAGGAGCAGCTTGAATCCTGATTGTCTGGCACCTTACGGAGGCAACGTTCTTCCTGAACTGGCTGTAGGTGGATTTCAGCAGTATGGAGACCAGGCATATGACAGGGCGACTGCAATAGTCCTCACCTTCATCGTTCGAAACCACTTGAATGAAACAAAACTGCAACCAGCTTTGGAATGGGAGACGAAGTAAGTACCTATACAATTGGGTATTAGCACTCGAATATCTATGACAATTGGCTTCAAGTTGTGTTTCGTCTATGAGGTATTCCTTCCTCGACCTGCTGAAGGAGCAGAGATGACCCAGAATTGATATCACTCCCCTTGCCAAATTTTTAAGGTATTTTTCAGTTCACGTATTTTGGTTTATTATTCAATAATAAACCTTGTTCATTGCCCGCAAAAAATTTCTAACCTCCTTCAAAATGGGATGTTTTAAATTTCAAAGTACCTATGTAGAATCCAATTTAATCAATTTTAAAAATTTTTAAAAAACTATATATTTTTTTTAAAGGTGTATTTGGTATAAATGTCAATAGATTTTTGGTCGCTGAATCGAATGAGACCCTATGGGGGTCGATATCTTCAATGGATCTCAAGTTATCACAACTTTTGGGAGGTTTTTTCGAGATTTGTGGAGTTTTGCTAAGTTTTATATCTCAAGATAAGAATTAGTGAAGCTATAAATATCGTTTTATAATTACCCGTTGGGAGACTTGTCACTCTCTTAAGCTGTATCATTACGCGAGTAATTTAACTTCTATTCGGATAGTTAAGAAATAGAAAATAATTAAAATTACAATAGTTGCTGAGGAATTTACTATCACAAAAGGATCGTCTTTTCCTTTTGTCGCCCCATACGCTTATGAACACATTTAAAGAACTCGGAGACCTCATGTTTCACTATTTAGGATTCACAATAGGCAACGATACCAAGCGAGTGAACAAAGTAACCATATAAGTAAGCTGACCGAGCTGAGCTGAAGATGACGTTAAGAAATAATTGAGTTTTTAATACCGACTTCCCATCTCAACAGCTCCTTATGTATTAGGTTCGTCGATTTATTGAAAAACTGGAGTAAACATGAGATGCCGGATTACATGGACATCGCGTTCCGAAGCGAGCGATCGATACAAGACGAATTAGAAAGGGAATCAGAAACTGAAGTTTTCACAATCGTCATTAGTTATATATTAATGTTCATTTACATTTCCCTCGCCCTGGGATCGTACACATCGTTCGACAAAATGTTCTTCGTGAGTATTCAACCTCATCATTTTGTAGAAAATAAATTTCTCTTACTACGGCAGAGTAAATTTACCTCTATTCCGACTTTCCATTTTGCAGGTAAATAGTAAAATAATGCTAGGATTAGGAGGCGTCTTGGTCGTTCTCCTCTCGGTCTCGTCGGCCATTGGGATATTTGGCTACATCGGAGTTCCCACATCGCTTTTGATAATCGAGGTACCAACTAAGATTAGAGCACATTCGCATTCGAGAATGGATTTAATATTCAACCTGTACTCTGTTGCTCAACAGTTCAGTGTCCTCTTGGTCGAAACTATTTAGAAGCTTGAGAGCATGTCCAAAAATTTATTATTGCTAAGGGACCTCTCCTGAGAGGTCTTATGATCGTCCATTGAATATACTCGGCTTGGTAGCCTAATGGCTGCCAAATGCGGTCAGTTTCATCCCATAGAAGTTCTGATAGACTTGAAAATGTATGTTTTCAGTTTTCAATTATAGTCTTCATTTCATGGTAAACTATTCCACTGGTAAACTTTTGAGGGGATGGTAAATCTTACGTCAAAACAGCTGGCGATCCAAATTTGTCCAACAGGATGCTCTCCTAGTGCATAACAACCTAAAGATTTACTTTTTTTAAATTGTATCTTTTGAGGATCTTAAAACATATTTTACGCCAGTTTAATGAAGCGATAGTTTTCATTTTTCTCAGGTGATACCATTTTTGGTGTTGGCAGTTGGCGTTGATAATATGTTCATCATTGTGAAAACGTTCAACGAGAATTTGAATTTTTCAACGGATATGACAGAATGTGTCGGACATACGCTCAGAAGTGTTGGTCCTTCAATGGTCCTTACGACATTTTCTGAAGCTATTTGCTTCGCCATTGGTACCTACAAACCCATAACTAAAAGTTGGTCCATTTGTGTTACTATCTAATTTTTACTCTCTAATGTGAAAGAGGATTTACTTTCAAATTTCAGGTGGTTGGACAGATATGCCAGCGGTGAAAACTTTTGCAAACTATGCAACGCTCGCACTTCTTATAAATTTTGCACTACAGATGACTGTATTCGTTGCATTCCTGGCTTTAAATGGAAATCGTACAGGAGTGAGTCAATGGAAATAATCGTTGAGAAAGATTTACAGTTAAGAATAGTACCACATGAAAGGGGAAAAAATTCTTGTGATATTGATGATTTACAGGCGAACAGGTTGGACATTTTTTGCTGCGTAGCTGTGAAACCAAAGATGACCACAGAGCCGCCATCGGACTCCTGGATTCACATTTTTATCAAAAACTACTTAACGCCTGTCATCTTCAAGGCGGGAGTTTCAGAGGCAATAATTGTCTTTTTCGTTGCCTGGTTCTGTTCGAGCTTGGCCGTGATCCCTCATATTGAGCCAGGCCTAGAGCAGGAACTGTCTATGCCAGAGGATTCCTATGTATTAAAGTACTTCCAAGTGAGCCACCTCAAGTGTGTTCTGTGACTAATATTACCCAGATTCTTCAAATCTGCATTTTGGGAGTATAGTTGAGCTAGTTTTTAGGATAGTGCCTCCCTGGTTGGTTTTTGTAATGCGAAGGCGAGCAATTCAAGCACTGGCTGGAGTTGGATATTGTGACGACACACGACAGCTCACACGAATGTGTGTCAAACAGATAATGTTAGCAAGTTGATCAGAATGCAGAACGCATAATTTTTACCAACGGATGCCTGGGATTTTTTTTCTTTTTTTTTTTTGGAAGTATACAGTGAGAATGAGCCACTTTTTGAGGTTTCCTGTCATGACCTCATAAAAAAAGAAAAAAAAAAAAACTTTACTCAGTAATTTTTTGTGGTTCCCTCAAACCCCAGTGCCATAGTGGTGAGAAAAGGCGGTGGCCTTTTCTCACTCCATCTCGCCGCGTGGACGCCTCCTGTCCTTAGAATGGGGTTCCTTTGCACAAAAAATGACCGTATTCGTTGCATTTTTGGGTTTAAATGGAAAGCGACAGGAGTGAGTCAATGGAATAAACTGTTGGGAAAGATTTACAGTTGAAAATAGTACCATTTGAAAAGAAAAAAATTCTTGTGAAATTCTTGAAATAATTGATGTTGAAAAATAATGAAGAAAATCAGTTCTGCATGGATTTTTCATCACATGTTAACTCAATTTTTAGGTCATGAACAACGTTTTTGCCTCAGGCCCACCTGTATACTTTGTACTCAAAGACGGGCTCAATTTCAGCCGACAAGAGGTTCAAAATATGATTTGCGGAGGACTCCGTTGCGACACCGATTCTCTCAACACGCAGATTTACAGTGCATCGAAACGGAAAAACGTGTAAGCACTTTTACATTAAGTGTGTCCTTCGTTCAGGACGAGCTCGAGGCACTTCATTTCAATTCAAGTTTTTACAAACTTGATTAGTTATGACTTTTTCAAGTGTTCGACTCAAATTATGCCTCATCTGTTGGTTAACAGGACTTATATTGCGAGTGGGGCTTCATCGTGGTTGGATGACTTCAATGATTGGGCATCTGTTGCGGGCTGTTGTAAAAACTATCCAAATGGTTCTTTCTGCCCACACAATAGTGAGTTTTTCAGTTTTCTGCATCACGTTAATCGGCTAATTAATTTTTTTTTAAAAACCCTGGAAAAATGCGGGGAAACTGCACTGTAAGAAAAACGTACTTTGCCTCCAGGTAATGACCCGGATTGCACAGATTGCCCGGTCCATTTGAATAGCGACGATACGCGACCGAGCACAGATTCGTTCAAGCATTATTTGCCGTATTTCCTTCAAGACAATCCGGACACTACGTGTGCCAAAGGAGGGCATGCAGCGTACAATGATGTAAGTTTTTTACTTCAAAATTTGGTTGGCATGATGTCATTGAATCTGGATCACTCTCATTTCGCCTCACAGAGCGAGGATGAAGGTTGGAGGATTTTTAAATGACAAACTATTTTCGCTTTTTGAATAACAGCTGCGCGAAGGTATGCAAGGTCTTGCAATTTTTGTTTTTTCATGCATTCGGCGTTTTTTGTTTAGAGCAGTTATGAGTGAGACCCAAAAGGTACTAGCCCCATTGTTCATCCCCCCCTACTTATCGGATCTGGCCCCCTGTGACTTCTTTTTGTTCCCCAGACTCAAAAGGGACATGAAATGGAGGAGGTGAAAAGAAAATCGCAGGAAGGTCTAAACGCGATTCGAATTAGATTCAAATTTAAAAATTGTTTCCATCGATAAAAAAAAGATTGGACAAGTGTGTTGTAGTGAATTGTAATTACTTTGAAGGTGACGAAAATTTGGTGTAAAAATATTGGATCATAACATTTTACAAGGACATTCTGGTTACTTTTGGGTCATCCCTCGTATATGAAAAAGTGTACTATAGCTATTCCTTGAGGGACCTCTGCATTTCAATTGCTTTGGTCAGAGAGAACAGCCTTGAGGACCACTCTGAAATGTCTGCCAGTTAGATAAGGCAACAAAATTTGGTACAGTTGAGCAGCTAGATCATAACAAAATCTTCAGCCGAATCCCCGTTTACCTGCCAAGCAACAGTATCGTAAAGCTGCAGTGATGCTACAATTCTCAGAATATAAATAAATAATATTTGTTTCAGAAGAAGTTAGAAATCTGTTTCAGGGAGTATACTTCAAACTGGACAACAACGCATCACCTGTTGTCACTGATACTTACTTCATGGCATACCACAGCCCTCTGAAAATCTCCAAAGATTATTACACTGCTCTTGCAATGGCTCGGCAAGTTGCGGACAATATAACCAGCACGCTGCAGAGGAAAATCAAAAATGGAAAAGCCCCGGAAGTTTTTGCTTATAGGTATTACACTACACGATTCATAGCTAAAATACGAATACTCAAATATTCAAAGGTGACGATTATTGTGTATGCTTCCAGTATTTTCTATGTATACTACGAACAGTATTTGAATATTTGGAAAGACGGAATCACGTCCATCCTACTCTCCCTAGTTGCAATATTTTGCGTCACTCTCATTTTCACCGGGTTCGATGTGATTTCCTCGCTGATCATCCTGTTCACCGTTTCGTCTACTGTGGCTGACCTAGCAGGCCTAATGTATTGGTGGGATATCAATCTCAATGCGATCAGTTTGGTAAATTTGGTCATGGTAAGTAACCATGTGGCATTAATTTAGCTAAATGAGGTATATATATGAGGGACATTCCAAAAGTGGATTCTAGCATTTTTTTATCGCCGGGAAAACTTTACTGGGCCTATATTCGCAATACTTCATGTTGGATCTCAGCGCAACACTGATATTGGTTAATTATAATTATTCCTCCCTTCAGGCGATAGGAATCACGGTGGAATTCTGCAGCCACATAGTCCACTCGTTTAGACGGTCTTCACAAGAATCTCGGAAGCTGAGGGCGCAAGATGCTCTGGCCTCTACAGGATCAGCGGTAATTATAATAAAACGCAGTAACTAATCAAATTCTTCGTTAGCAATATTTAAAAATTGAAAGGTGAGATAAATTGTGGTCGCACGTCTATGAAATACAATGAAGCACTCCTCACTGGAAACGTTGAAATCGCTTACAATATTTTACAGGTATTCTCCGGAATTACGCTGACGAAATTCATCGGCATTGGTGTCCTTGCTTTTTCGAGGACTCAAATTTTTCGAATATTCTATTTCCGAATGTATCTCGGCATGGTGCTTTTCGGAGCTAGCCACGGACTGATTTTCTTGCCCGTAATCCTCAGTTACCTTGGTATGGAATTTAGATTACAACGGTATAATCGGATCGGATTTGTTAGATCAACATTATTTTCTCTCCCTGTCTCTTATTTTTGCAGGGTCGAGCAATACAGCTGTACTATTCTTGGGCGCCGAAAGAAGAAAAGACTGACCGCTAAGTTCCGCGAGCCAAATTACGTGATAATACACGATTATTCAATATGTTGGTTTACTGTTGAGGGACACGGTAGCTATTTATTCATTCAAGGGCAGTGATTAGAGTTAACGTTTTCAAATCAATCCTCACATATTTTGTATACGAGCATTAATTTTCTATTTATTCTATGGGAATTATGAAATTGAACAATCCAAAGTAATGGGTTAAACTAATCGAATAATTGTTTTCAATCATTCCTTTTCCTCTTGCTCAAAAGAAACATGCAGCAATGGAACACCCGTAAGTTGTGCCTCATATTGGAACAATTGTATCTGAGATCCACTAGGGAAACCGCTGTATCAAGAACAGCTTGTCAAATATCTAACATCTCCACAATCTCTCTTTGAAAGTTTGAGAAATAGCTGACGCTGGGATCAGAGCGTGCCAGAACATTGTATCAAGCGGTAATTAGCAGGGCGATCTTTATGCATCTGTTAAGAAAGGTGAACAGAACATTAAGTCAATACTGCAGGTGATCAACCAGGGGCAAAGCTCTTTGAGGCTTCATATGGAGTGGGAATTTGAGGAATTTAATATGCAAACGTAGTAGAAACAGTAATGGCTTTTATAGGCATTCTGATTCTAGCAAGGAAAAACCCTCGACCACTATGCGAGGAGGGAGCTAGGTTTGGTACATTTATATGGAGGCTGGTATCATTAAGCAAGTGCTGGGTTACTGGGTAAGATTGCTTAAAATAGACCAGTCTAGGATTCCTAGATTGGCCCTATTTACAACTTGTTAACCGATCTTGGGCGGTTCTTAGCAAGCAGGAGGAAGGGGCTGCAGGCTGAATTGAGGGGGTCGATAAATGAAAACGTCATCAGGAAATGGTCAGCCCATGATTAGGAAAGTGTACAAGCCTCTTGCTTCAACAGCTACATCGGCAGGTGATGCTGATGATTGCTGACCTATTATATTGTAAGTGGTAGTTGAGCTTGAGGAGTGCCGAGGTTCTTACGCGGCACCAGTGATAGGTTCAGAGTGTGAAAATGTGCCCCATCTGCAACTATGACATTCTCTAATCTGACATCAGTCTTCTCTTGAACCAATATTTTCCATACAAAATCGACAGCCCATAGAGATCCTCAGAATCCGTCCATTCAAAAAAATGTAGTGAAAATTTTGGTCAAAAATCACAACTCGATTGAAAGCACGTTTAATAATTTCAATAATCGTAATAATCACAGTAACACGAAAAGTTTCCTTTCTCGTGAAACGGCACCAAGACACGTGAATGGAGAAACGTAAGGAAAAAACACAATTTCGCGAAACAACGGCACAGCGGGCACAATAAAATATCTGTGCAAATTTCATGATCAACCGTGCGCAGGGAAATCAAAATTCAACTTCTTCACATCCAATCGATAAACATTATAATATTCCATCATCGGGTGAACTTGGTCGCCAGCCGTGAGGAAATGAGCGTTTTTACACTAAGTTTAACTTGGCAAACGCATTTAATTCGAGGCAATTTTATGGCAGATGTCAATTGAAGGCTCGAATTGGAAAGATCTAAGTGTCCGCTAACCGCCAGAAAATGAGACTTTTTCCACAACCAACCCTGAAAAGACCTGAGAAACTAACGCCTGAACGATTTGATGATGAGCGCATTCTATGCAATTAAGGAAAATCAGTATTGAAAATGTTGGCAGCCCTGGATGAAAAAAAAAAAAACGACTCACAATAGCAACATTAGTACAATCCTGCGCTGTTTTTTAGCTAAAGAACATGATAAAAAACAAAATAGAGATAATAAATGGAAATTTTGCATTCGGCAATTAGAAATTGAGAGGACTGCTAATCTGGACCAATCAACTAAACATCTTGAAATTTCAAGACCATATAAAAATGGTTTATTGAAAGATCAAAATTTATCGAATTAAAAAATACTAACTGTAGCCTACAAGTCACCATCCAATACTTCCACCTCCTATTTCCTCCCTCAGAGATGCCAACTTTTCCAAATTACCACTCACACTTCAACTTCAAGCGACTTTGAAAGTAATGAGCCACAAAAGGGGAAAACAATTTCGCCACCTCACAATACTCAAAGTTCATTACAACTAGATAGAATTTCTTTCAATTTAATAACCTATCACTTATTTCGTAGTTTTAATTCCGCCTTGATAAAAAACACAAGCCTTGGCTTTGGATAATTTCAAACACAACATGCCACCAATCGGAACGCCTTTAGTGCAATTTTCTTAGAGCTAAAAAGTCTTCTTGTCTAAGAAAAAAGAACGATGATAGTGAAAAGCGAGAAATGTTAAAATTAGGAGCAGCCTTTGTGAACTAGAATGACTTTTAGAACCGAAATTGACTCGGGGGTTTGAAATTTTGGGAATCTCTTGACAATTTCTACAGCAGAACCAGAATGGAAGGAGAGCAGATACCAAATAATGGTGGTTACTTATCATAAAAAAAAAGAGAGAATTCAAGACAGATCTACTCTGAGAAATGTGGAAAACAAGGATTCAAATATTTTGAACAATGAGAAAAACTCGGGATATGAATCTTGACAACTAGGTATGAGAAAAGTACGTGTATCAAACGACATAGGTTATCACTGTCTGCAAGGACAAGGACAAGGCTTCAAAGAGCAAATAAGTTTTGGAATAGGAATAGAAACCGAAATGCAGTACAATGTCAGTCTGAATTTATGGTAAAAAATGGCAAATTGAACTTTCCGGCCAGAAAATAAAACCCTTTAAAAATTATGAGAGTGATGCAAAAGATTGAGGGAAAATTGAACTCTTCTGTTCTTCGATGCTCCTCTAGAAAATTAAACTCATCTAGCCAATGCAACTCAGAGAATCAATGGCACGCAGCTTCTGGTGTCTTAACGGCCAACGATGTTACATAACCTGGTTGAATTTTGGAGCGGTTGCTGTTCTAAGCGTGAATTTTCCGATTGAACAGTGAATCTATGGACATCTGAAAACGAGAAATGATTTAGAAAAATAATTATACACATTTTATGCACATTTTGGTTGAGTTTCAAAATGTCTCGTGAGACCGCCTGAACAATTCTTTGGAGCTCCTTTAGGGAAATCACCTAACTTATAATAGATAATAGTAGTGTATAAGTTAATTAACCTCAACATTTGGGCGTGCTGGTGTCCATTGAAGAGGCAGGCGATGGAGCCATTTCCATTGCAGCCATTTTCATCGGAGCCATTTCCATTGGGGCCATTGCCATGGGAGATAATGAGCAGGGGGCTCCGATGCCAAACTGAGGGGGAATTGCTGGTTTGATGAATCTTTCAGCATTTCGAGGACGACCCTATAGAAAATCGAGAAACATTCTTCATATATATGCAAGAATATGAAACGAAATTGTGCATGATGAAATCAATTTCGCGAAAGCTCACCACAAGTGGAGTGGGAGTGTTCGCTGATGTCATGAGAAATAGAGGAGAGCCACACGAATAGCATCTGCTACCAGGAGGACCGGATTCTCGGGAGTTGTTGAGTGCTGCCAACAAACAATTTCAAGTATATTAATTTTATCAGATATCAGAAAAAATACTGGTAACTAAATGGGTTCTCTTTGGCAAATATCTTAACTTAAATACATTTTATTCTATTATATCCAGGGGGTGTGAGGGGGAGAAAAAGCAGGTGACTCAATCTCCGATTCTTTATTCGCTGGCCGACATGCTGTGGATCCTATTGCTCCACGCCCCTCTGAGGATGCCCAAATGGGCGAAAGTGCTTGGCCAGCCAATAAAGAATCAGAGATTGAGTCGCCTGGTTTTTCTCCCCCTGACACCACCTGGATATCAAAAAATGTGACGACAAGTAGAAGATTAAAGTTAACTTTAATTCCTCCAGATTGGAACGAGAAGATAGTGACGTTCAATATATGGTATTCTTTGGTGAACATAGCCTTGAAGCTTTAAGCGGAACTTACCACCAGGGCTTAACGGCCTTGAAGACGCAGGTGAAGGATTGTAAGGGCCTGGGCTGGATTCAGTCCTAGAGCGTGACAAATGGCCACCTTGTGCCAACTCATTGTAATGACGTTCTTCTTCCATCTCCAAACTGCAAAATGCATAAAATTATCAATAGCAGTAAAATTATCAGTATCAAGAGCGAATTCAGAAAAAAAAACTTTTTTTGCAAAAGAAAAAAACTTGCGACTAGTTTTGAGAGAAACCGATTAAACCCACGTTACTAGAACTTACCTGCTTTCCGACTCAGACAAATGTCGACAGAGAGCTTCACGACGTTCCACTTCAAGTTGTAATTTCCTCTGAAGACGAAGATTCTCCTCCCTCACTTGACGCTCTTCTTTGACGTAACGCTCCATCTTTTCCGTATCTGAATAAAGTAGAAAACGTCGAGAACAATCAGAACAAGAATTAGATTTCCATACAAAAAGCAGATCATTTACTCTTCAGGAGAGAAATTTTTCCATAATAGCGACGAATAATTATTGATAGTTGACAATATCGACAGCTTTGATTGTATTACATGGAAAAATAATGTACTGATAACTGAAAGTAAAGGGATGTAGATTTGCTAAGTAACCTGACCTATCTGAATTTGTGTATCGGGGAAATTAACTACTACTGCGTCACTATCCGGGAGATAAATAGAATTGCTTATGTCTGTATGGAGATAGACTACTTACGTTCTCTTTCCGCATGCTGCAACTGGACTCTCAAGCGAGCCACTTCACCACGTAGAGTTTGAATGTGAGAACTGAGGTTGGTGGCCGTGTCGCCATTGTTCATATCCCGTGGTGAAGCTGGATCGGACACTGGTTGATCCAGTTTGATCTGCAAAATCCTGGGGAAAAAGGAATGCATTATCATAACCATTATAATGATTACATCTACAAAGAATCGCCATTCATTAAAGTTTTTCGAGTCTTGGCTTCTTCGAACAATCTTAATCCTATTGAAGAGTTCTGGGGAAAGTATTCTTCATATGGAATAATTATGCAATGTTCTTTAAGGAAGAATTTTCGTCAACCACTCAAACATTGTAGAATGAGACTGTATCTCAACCATATATAAATTAAAGTGCAGGAGCAAGAGAAAACTCAAACACATTTTGTCAAAATTAGAAAATGAGGAACGTGCATATGATTTTTTTTCTTGCTCAAATTTCGTTCTTTAGAAAAAATGTTATTGAGAACTAACTTATTAGCTACTTAACCCTAACTAGAATATTATCATAATAATATCAGGTTATAAACGACAAGTGGAATTAGATGTGAAGGTGAAAAATTGTTTCGTATCATTATTGCATTGAATAAAACTTTATAGAGAAAACATTTACCATAGTAATAGATCACTCAACATATAAATGAGTGTATTAATATATTGAGTTAGCATTTTTTCACATACTCTCACAGGTGGAAACGTTGAGCAAAATCTATCTAATATTATGTAGTATATTATTATTCTAGGATCCTCCAACATCTTCATCAACTTTATGATCACAAGTAATTAATTAGAATTTTTCTATACAAACATTTGTCCAGTTTATTTGTGACAATCAATTGTTGAATATTGATTTCAAACATTCGAAATTTCATTCACTCATTACAAAGGAGACGAATTTTAAGGAAGCTTGTTTTATTAAATATTGTAATGGAGAAGAAAATGAAGAAGAGCGAGTTGAAAAAAGGAGGGAAAGGGAAAAGAGGTATTCAGGTATCGAGCGAACTTTTTGCTCAGTTCCTTCACGGGTAATTCACAGTTCAGGGTTCGTACCTTTTTTCGGCTTCGAGTTTATCCATACGTTTCCATAGACGGTTAACTAGGGCCTCTTGCTCTTGCTCAAGCGTGTTCTCAAGTTCGACCTGTACACATTGCAGTACATAATGCGAATTGCGATCCCATACAGCCAAGAATTTACACCTATGAAAGATTATTGCAACTAAAGAAATCATTTGTGACGAACCTTTTCTCTCCGGAGCTGTTCAAGGTTAACCTGTTTGGCCAAAGTTTCAGCTTCCAATTTTTCAATTTTTCTCATCAGTCTGTTGACCAGGCATTCTTGCTCTTGCTCTAGAGTTTGCTCCAATTTACACTTCTCCTGCCTTAACTGGGGAGATGAATTATTATTAGAAATCAGTCATAGCAGCTAGTAAGACAATTGATAATCTGAGAGGAGGAAGACGATTTTGAGTAGAAAATAGTCGGGACAGTTATAGTAGTGAATAATACTTGTTAATTACAGGAGAGAAACAGATGAACAATTGGGAACTAAGTGATGGTACGACAGATAAGGCGGCCGATACTGAAAGGGCATTACTTCGAGTGATTGGGCCAAGTGTTAGGCTAGGCTAGCAAGGTCTTTCTTCACTTCCTATCAGAATACTAGAAAAACGCTGCAAATGATTGAACAGTAGTTCATTTTTCCTTAGCTTCAATGATTTTTAAAAAACCATCCACTTGAAATAGTTACTATCCTGACCATTTGTGAAAGTTTCTACCTACTAACTGATTGGTAACTGTAAGGGTAAACTCTTTGTAGAAAATCGTAATTTTATATATTCTTATGGATTTCACAAAAAAAAAAAAAATAAAAAAATAAATAAAAAATTGAGTTGGTGTTAGCATTAGAGTTAGCTGTACAGGCAACACAATGTAACCTGTAACGTTTGTTTTTGGTACCAGTAACATTGCTTGTTGGCATTGCCTATTCAACTAACTCTAATGCAGCCCCTAGACGTGCAATATTATTGCACAATACTTTGGTTTGCACAATAAAATGAGTTGAAATTGTGTGTCTGAGGGTGAGATTGAAAGGTTGTGCAATATTGCTTGGAACTGTTTGCACAATCTGGTCATACGTATGAGTGCGACATTGTGCAATATATGGCACAAACGTCAATCTCATCCTCATAGGGTACAACTTTTGCACAAACGACAAATTTTTCCAATAATATTGGGCGTCTCGGGGCTACCATCAATATATTACAACTCGGTTTAAGAAATATTGCACGTCTAAGAGCCGCTAAAGGCTAACACCAACTCAATTTTTTCGGAGAAATCCACCATTAATTACTTAGAGTTGAATTTATCTTCTAGCTAAAGAAAGTGTATGATTTGAAAGTGAATTTTCCTCTCTCGAAACCCGCCAAAATTACCCTTAAAATTGAGATAGTGATTTGTTTAAAGCATTGAGCTATTGTCAGGGCATGAATGATTTTTGGTGAAAATTTCAACTATGTAGGTCGTCCTCAGAAAAATGTTGGCTAGCGACAGAATTTTTTCTAAACATTTATTCGGATTCTACATGCCTTGAAATGTAAAACATCAAATTATGAGGGGGTTTGACATTTTTTCCAAGGCGATTTTAAAGACTTATTACCTATTAAATAATAAACTAGAAAAAATACTTAAAATAGACATACCTGAGTTAGTTTTCTTGATAAATCGTTAGTCAAACATTCTTCCTCTTGTTCATAGTGATGAGCAAGCGTTTCTTTCTCTTTTTTCAAGGCTTGGATCTTTTTGAGCAGAGTGTTGCTGATGAACTCCTCCTCTTGCTCGGCTTTGGCTTGCTGCAAGATCAATATTCCAATAAAAAGAAGACTATACATAAACTTGGAACACATCCAAGCTCATTTCGCAGTGGCAAAACACGCGAGTACAAATCCTGTGTTGGAATCGAAGATAAAAAAATCAATGAATTGAGAAGAATACGATAAATAATGGAGATAACATCAATTATATTAACTTCACAAGCTACACGAAGCTTTAAGTTCATTAAATTTTAAGAAACTGGCACTAAGATGGGCACAAAGATATTTGAGCTTTCCTCTGACCGCCCTAAGCTGCAATAGCGACGAACGACGTAAATGATAAGTGCACCTGTCTTACAGGAATACAATTTCAATTATTTTTTCAACCCAACTCGTATCACTTACAATGATGACCGAAGCTTGGCGTAAATTGCGATTTTCCTCTTGCAACGCTTTTACTTTCAGCTTGTAGGTGTCCAGTTCGACTTTGAGAACACGATTCTGCTGCTGAAGGGATTCGATCCTTTTCTGCAGCTGTTCCCTCGTGATGGGCGAGGGCGGCATCATAATCGGCCCACCGTCAATTGAACTCGAATCGCTTTCACTAGCACTGTCTGCCATTGAGTCGTTTTTATTACCAATAAAATAACTTTACCGAAAATATTCACGTGGCTCGAAAAGAAAAATGATGGAATTCGAGCTGATAGCACGGTCGAGTAGTTCAAGTCGACGTTCACAGGAGATTCGGCATTTTTGCGAGATTCATGACTCTTTTAGCTATTGAAAAAGGCATTTCGAACTACCGATAAATCTTCACTTTTAGGGGGAAAGAGTAAATAATAAACGGCAAGGGGAAAACTGAGAAAATTCCTCAACCGACAACAGGGTCAATGGATGTGCACGATTGTCGAGACGATCTCAAAATCAGTCGCCGTCAGTGTTGCTCCGTTGTCGAACTCCAACGTGCACATTTCTCCAACCTAGTTCCCCTGTTGATTCTTTCGCGTGTCTATTTAATCGTAGGTGTAAATACCAACGGGAGAATTCGACAGAAATTCTGGTCACATTTTATTTACGAAAAACTTGGCAAAATATTGGCATGGAATTTGTTTTCACTCGGCGATAAAATAGTACGATCAACATACGCCGGAGGCGTGCCTGAACTCGGTTCCAAAATGGTACCTATGTCACAATAAAATAATCGCCGCAAATTGTATAGATTATTTCAATTATAAGTAAGTTTTTTGCGTGGGGATTGCGTAAGCGGCATTTCAGTAATTCTATAGCTTCTTAGTAATGAAATTGGACCCAGATGGCTCGCAAATGAATAAATGCTCACTTTTAGGACCTTGGAAGCACAACATGTCACTGGCATTCTATAAAAGGCGTCCCACCAATTTTAAAACCTTTCACTCCAAGATCCTACTTCTTTTAAAACTTACATGTAATTCGATCAAACTGAATTTTATTAACCCCTTATTGGGGTACAGTTCCGAATGTAATTATATATCAAGGAACCGTATACTATTCGGTCTTTCATACCATTTAAGAATAACTTCACATCCAATGGCACCAACAATTTTAATCGAAAAGTGGCCCTAGGCTCACCATCACCTCACAGAGCAGTAGACTAATTAGCATGCCCTCAAATAAATAAATACAAGTTGCACACCCCGTCTCAGTTCCTTCGCTCTAACTTCAAACCGGCGTCCCAATATTAAGAATAATGTGAGCATTTTACAGCTGAAAATATGTTTCAAATGATCAATTAATCTACAGATAAACGATCTCGTGCACTTTCGCACTAAGTTTCTTTCTCATAGTTCGCTCGGATCCAAATTAGTACAATAACGTCAACAAAATTTATTTCCAAACATACGATTTGAAACGGCTGCCCATCTGCGTGTTCAAATTTGGCAAAATTTATCAAAACAGAAAAACCATCCAGTTCAATTGCACAGGTGTATTGGAGGAAATAATTGGCAGTGAAGATTTCATATAAAGAGAAGACCGTTCTCGTCGACTTTATCAATGAACTCGCAGATGATAGAAGACTCAACTCCGAGAATGTATTGGCATGTGCTGGGCTCTAATAAGTATAAAGATACACTTCCCCTGGTCTGCGTGCACTTTAGCTTGACTTCGGTCTCTCGGACTTTGCCGTTATCAGGACAGATGTCACCGTTGCTGTAGAAATAGGAAATGTAAGTTCGCTGATCAATCGGCTTGGGACGTTTGTGGGGATTTTTCTCCAACCAATCGAGATGGGCTTTCTGATCCCAGTGGCCCAAAATGATCGACTCTCGAATGCCCTTTTCCTTGTGATGATGGTATTGTTCGACTCTGTCGTTGTAGCAGAATTTATACTTCCACCAGCCGTATCCTCCTTCAGGACAGGCTCGCCCTCTTAAAAAATCTATTGCATTAAACGGAACGTCTGTCGGTGCTTGCATATTAAGAGGCACTTTGGTCAGAGGTAGAGACGACGATGATGATGATGTTTCAAGATTTCCAGCAATAGATGTCATCGGCTCTTCCCTCGGTTCTGTTGGCACTTCTGCTGATTCAGCGTCATTGTCATCCAAGGATCTCAGCTCTACCCTCAACTGCACCTTTCCCTCGCTATCTTTATACTTCCCTATCGAATAAACGGCAAACATTTTATCCATTTTCGAATCGCCGAAACTCGGGTAGGGCTTCTGTTTAGCTGCTTCTTCCTCAAGCTCTATCAAACTTGCTGGCTTTACAGGAGCATCACCCATAGGTAAGCAGTTGATGTCGTACTCTCCAGTCAATTGAGGTCTGTACTTAGGATGTTTGCACAGTTCGGTCGACGTGACGATCGCCTCGTATTCGCAAGATGACGTTTCTCTGATGATAAATATGTCGTTTTTGCCATACGGGAAGCAACCGTAGAGAACGTTCGTCTGTCGAGGTTTACCGTTCAAATCGCAGATAGTTCCATCGGTGTAGTTGAGCTGCAAATAAGGCAAATTAATGCCTTCGAGTTTCTTAATCGGAGGATTGAAAGAATCGCCTGACGCTTCGATCCGGTTGAATTCGGCGACTAGAAGCGCCGTTTTCGTCTGGTCCCATTTTCCCAAAGTGTACTCTTGAATTTTCATCTTCTTACCTTCTCTTTCCTCGTGGTATTGGCGAATGTATCGGCCGTGACAAAGCTCGTAGCTCCAATAGGGCTCTAAAAGAGTAGTGCACGTAGTCGATTGAAACATGGGCGTCAATAATTGGATCGGATTCGGCCCGTTGTATTCTTCGTGCGTTTGTTTTTCAGTCTCCTTGATCGAAGGGAGGACGCAAGTGTATTTCTCTTTTTTATTCGTCGTTACAACCATAGTTTCACCCGGGTACTCTTTGTCGAGATCTTCGAAACCATCAGGTCCGGGCCAGTTGATTTTGTACAGAACGGAATCGTCGAAACCCTTCAAATAGTCCAATTCACCTAGGGAAATGGCTAGCGTGGCGGAAAAAAACCACAGAACCGAGCAGCTTCTCATTTCGCCGAGAGTAAATTACACGATTTTTCGAGAAAATTCCACAACCGAGTCTAATCAGTTGGGGAAAACATGTTATTGAGAAGTGATAACGTCGGTTCGAGTAATTCACGTACAAAGGCTGGAGAAATTTGACCGATGGAGAACAAATTATTTCACATCGCTAACACAACTAGCACCTCACGACTAAATAAGAAATAAAAGCCACATCAGTGATAAAAAATATTCTAGTGTCAAGCATCAATGCAAAGCGTCTTATCACATTTTTGTTGTTGTTGTGTAGCTAACTTTTCTACAGTTCGAATCATAGGAAGTTTTCTTTCACTCGAATAATTATTACAATTTTCTATAGCTTCAAAAGTCGGAGGGAAAGCAAAAAAAAATTTCGTAAATAATCGAAGAAAAAAAATTGAAACGGTGATTCTGTTCTAATAGCGCTAACGGCGAATTTTCCTTTCAACAACTAAAATTTCTATCAATTTTCGTTCGAGCAACGATCGATATAAAGTCTTGCTATCGATATACAACTATCTGAATACTTCGTGGAGAGGATGATAACGATACTATCGACTTCTAATACATCGATTTTTACGTATCGATGTCTTATCTCAATTTTCGCTTAGATAATACTTTCACGTTATTCTTTATCACCATTGGTCCCTTACAAAAAAATATTCGGTTAGATTTCGTGAATATTTTATAAAATATTATGTAAATAGCAATTATTGAAGTGTGCTCATTTCCCATTATTATTTGTTCGTTTATTATTTAGAATATCATGTTAGCGAGGCGCGTTTTTGTCGTCGTCGGCATCAGACAGGTCATCGCTCGAAATTTGAGCTTGTCTTCGACGTGCAGTTTGAAAAGCAATCTCCCCTTGAAATGGGTGAGACCGGAGAAAGTCCCATGCATTCACCCTACTAAAAGTGGCGATCTAGCGCCCTTAATAGAACTCGACGTCACCAAAGTCAGACCCTTGGAATTTCAAGATTCGGAAGAATTGAAAACGTATGTTCTTCATTCAGACGTGATATTGTTATCCGAAAGGAATGTACTTAAATATTTACAACCGTTATGATTGTTTCAGAGCCGACGAAACTGTTCAACGACTGTTTACCTTGGAGTATTTTCCAAAAAGGAAAACGACACTCGCTGTCGTCGAAAAGTACAAATCGTCCGTAAAACGTCACGCCCTCGACGAGAAATCGCCAGAAGCGAGGAGTGAGTTTAATTTATTTCGAAGCCGAATTTCAGGTTGTGTTAGAGAAGAGTGATCGATTGATCTCCAGCTTCCACATCAAAGGAAGGTATCATGGGGGGTAAAAGCACCTTAGATCACTCCTCAGTCAGGCCTTTGAATGAATCAAATCGAGTTTCTGCTATCCAATAGGGCAAAAGAGCTGTACGATTAAAACCCAATTATCTGCTACTGTGAAAATTAAAAGTGAGGATACGTTTACATTCCAGCCCCCCTGAGGATAAAAACGCAGTCGATAATAATCGGTGCGAAAACGTCGTATGAGCATACAACAAAAATAGAATGTGGCTCGGACCCGGGACGGCCGCACTGAATGTGTTAAGCGCTAAACCGAAGAGTTGGACCATGATATGTTGTGGGTGAATTCTCGGCATTCACTTTATCCTCTTAAACCATGGCGTCGGTTTTTTATTTATTATTCAGTAATAAACCGTTGTGATTGCCCAAGAAAAATAGTTGCCAACACATCCTCAAAAATTATAATATTATGTTTATCGTTTCGAGGTAGGTATGTAGAATAGAAGATTAAATAAAAAAATTCTGTCCATCCGACGTCCGACTAAGGATTAGTTAATCACCAACTTTAATCTGATGGTGGTATCAAATCTCGAGTAAATCGGAGTTAGAAAGCACTCGATAACGGAGATATACTACCACGAACGTTAACTCTCGCTTGGTGAAATCCCCTATTAGGGACTCTATACAGTAGAGGGGTTTCTACCATTCTAGATCTAGCTGTTCTACCCACTCATTCCCTAGTTGGATGGAATCTTTTGAAGGCTATGACGTCACTTTGATGGCAAGAGTCAGTCTGTGCTCCTAATAATACTGCCCATGCTGGTGGGTCAAGTAGAATTTCAAGGAATAGAGTCTTGTTGTCTTGAACTGATCACGGTACCTGTAAATGGTTTCAACCTAGACTGTTGTTGCTTGAGATTAATTCGAACATAATATCAATTTGCAATTTTTTGAAGGTACGTGAAGTCTTCTTTTTATGTCTAATCTTCTGCACAATTTAGTTTCCAGAATGACGGCTAACATCAGGGTAATGCAAAATCACATGGATAAATACCCGAAAGACATTGGCATAAAAGTTCGCTTGAAAGAAACTATTGACAAAAGGAAACGTTTGCTATTAGAGTTGAGGGAACAGGATTACAAATGTTTCGAGTGGCTGTTGGAAAAATTGGATTTAGAGTACAAGCCGTACCCACCAAAGTAAGTAGGAAATTCTACCAGTCGAGTCTAGGTTTAAAAATTTCCCGCTCTTTTTTTCATGAAAATTATTCCGTTTTAGGACGGTTTACATGCGTGTTGAACGAAAGCGCTCTCTGAGAATGCTCACTAAAGAATACTGCGATGGGATCATTGAAGATAAAATGAACGCCTTCAAGCAGCACCTGAAGGAAAGAAAGGAGCCGTTTCTTCAAAATAAAATCGACACTCTCAAATGGATAATGAAAACAGAGGAACAATGCGGAGTCGCTCCTACAGTCACCGAAGAGGATATAGCTGTTATTGAACGGCAGTTGGAAGAAATGAAGCTCGCTAAAGTTCAAGAGGAATAGAACTCCAGTCCCATTTCAGTGTTTACTTTGCATTGGATTTTGCAATGTTTTCGAACACGTGCATAGTTTTTGCACGTTCTCGATTGAAAAATAAATATTCATTATCCATAAGGTTGAAAACCCTTCAAACTAGTTATTCCATGTGTTAGTTTGCTTGTATTTAATACAAACTCAAAAGAGATGTTGCTGTATTGGTAGCAACAGTCACAACAACACAAGCATTTTTCAATCGGAACCACATAACAAGAACGATGGCTGAGCAAAACGTTTGTAACCTACGTCAATTCCATATTGGTTCTTTCACCTAGCCATGCGAAAGGAAGCCCAACTAGGTAGGTAAGAGGCTCCGACACCATGTCTCTATTAGAAACCTTAGGGTCTAAGCAATTTTAAACAAAATAGCTGTATTGGTAGAAAAATTACTTCAAAAGAACATACAGTTGATGACACAACAGTGCAGTTGTAGGTCACATCAGATTAAATTAAGTAATTCCATTAGTTTGTGCTCAGAGGCTCCTTCGCGATGAGTTTTGCTGGGATCCAGATAGGTTCGAAACAATGGGGAAGTATTGAAGGCGACCACTTGTCCAACACTGTAAGATAATTAACAGATGATAGAATGAAGTCCTACTGCTCCTCGATCAACTAGATTTTATTTAAAGGCTCTAGCCCGGAGAATTTATTCTCAAGAAAACAATACTAGTAAAAAAAATGAAAATCAGATTTGACGGGCCATAGTTAAAAGGTAACTTACGATGGTAAGATTGGCTCCTTCTTTAAAGTTCAATTCAAACGCAATGGAGGTCGGGATTTCGTTGCCACTTCCATTGATGAAGAATCTGCGCAGTTTGTAAATTAAAATCATGCTACAAGAAATTATCACTGTCAACATGCATGATCACTACTTACCCAGGTTTGATTGTGAATACTGGGGAAATCCTAGTGTAAAATATGGCTACCAAAGGAGAATGAGCGAAAATTATGGCCAAATATAGGTTCTGCGGGTCCCACGCCATCCCCGTCACTTCACCTCCCACTCTAGAAAAAATGCAATTATTCGATGATAAGATAATTTTTGCACCCAAGCCAATAGTATCACTCCACTAATACTTTGCTTCCTATTTCCACATCAACGTACTGGGTTCCATTGAATTCAATCAAGGCCAAATCAGCAACAGCGAGGACTCCACTGTTTTGAGCGTCGGGAGAGAAGTAGCAGCGGCAGAGACAAGGGTCGTTGCGAGTGGCAAAAAGAACTACCGAACCATTGCTTGACCAAACAGGGAATAAAGCCTGACCTCCTGACGTTTTCCATAGTTCGCTAATCCAAGTGGTAGTGTTCCATATTCTAGGCATAGAAAGAAAAAAATTAGAAGTTACGTCAACCATAAAGACTTGAAGACCATGTTAGGGTACAGCACAAGACAAACAAATAGGACAACTTAAAGTATGAGTAAAAAACGTTTTTTGCATTTATGTTGTAGATAAGGCGTCTTGCTTTATCTTTATACCTGATGCAGTCAGAATTGCTGCAAGCAATGATTTTCGTCCCATCAGGACTCCAAGACACCTGAGATATTCCACCTCCACTGTTTTTGAGATCCACCTTCCTCATTTCATCAGGAAACCAAACTGTCATGTAGTTGCTGTTGTTCGATGTCACCAAATAGTCACCCTACAAAGCGTTGGTACCATAAGTAAATTGAGTAACTGGACGAGTCAACGTGAGAAAAAAATGAAAAAATAATTACATCAGGGCTCCAAGAAATACTGGCTATATAGCAGCCTCGAAGAAGTCGAGCATTTGACGATATGGCCGGTCGGGCAGTGAGGTTCTTCGGATCAAGGTCCCACAGAAAAACTCCAGCCGAACAGGCTACAGCCAGCTCACCAAGTGAAAAAGGCCTACGATTGCAACAAAAATTATGGAAGAGCAGATTGAAAGGAAAATTAAGCCACTTATTCTCTATGATATTTCTAGCATTTTCTGATCCCTTTGGCTTGGGAGAGGTACCTGGAAATATCACGAGGAAATTTCTTTTGTCTTATCATGAGTAATATTCACTAAACTCCGTAAATATTTTACACCGCAATAGCAATATGCTGAAGAAAATTCGAACCTCCAAGCAATTGTTGTTATCCTGCGCTGAGATTTGGATTTCAAAATTGGATTGAAATTCGAACTTCGTGAGTAGATTATCACAGTGTCGTCCCTTATCGCAACGGCGATCATTAAAGTATGAGGATGCCAGGATATGCTAACCACCGGAAATTTCTCTCTAGCTGTATGTGCCAAGCTATTGTACTCCTAAAAAAGAGAAATGTCGAAAATTGAGTTGTAAAAAAGAAAAAAATATGGAATAAAACAAGAGGCTAACAGTTCAATCGTATCATACACCACAATGCTTCTTCTCCTTGGAAAAAAATAATAAATTTTGTCACAAACCTCATAACTAGGAGCAACAGTGTATTTTATGACTTGTTGAACGGCTTTCATCAATAGCCTAAGATACCGAGCGGGATACTTCAATACAGTTGATTCTTCATCAAGTATATCCAAAATTCGACCAATTCCAGCTTCAAACCTTTAAAGAAGATAAGTGAATTACAAAATGATAATGTGAAAATAAATAAATTATTTCAAACCGAATTACCAAGCATCTTCAATACGCTCGAGCAATGATGATTCTCCGGGAAGTAAGCTTGCGCCAGTTGAGGCTGCGATTTTCGGATGGGCCAATCCTTCTCTGGGTAAATTTATAGGCGGATGGTCGGTAACCTGGATCAGACAAGTGTCACATAGAGAAGAACCAAGAGGTAAATAAAGAATAATGGGTACCTATGGCCATAGGTACCCTTGGTCCTATAATGCCCTGAAGAAGCCCGAACGGGCGAAAGTACTCGGCTGGATAATAAAAAAGTATGGAGAAGAGGTCGCCTCGTCTTTCTCCCCCTCAACCTACAAAAAGAAGTAATGCGACCACCTGGAGAAGAAAAATAATTTTAATATCCTAATTTTATTTTAATAGAAGTAATCCCTATTCGAATACATGACAGGAGCCTCGCTCATGCTCACGAGCCCTTGAATGATCTAGCCCTCTGTGTAGGAATTCAGATACTTCATAAAACGGCTCCTCGTATTACAGGCCGATTTCTTAAGTACTAATAAATTGTCTCCAGATTGTGCTAATTGTTTCTAAGGAGCTGACCTCGGTTTCGTCCAAGCGACTGAATTACATCTTCCGATTTAAAAAAAATCAATGGCGAACCGTTTCCAGTTTTCCGACAGGTAGAATTAGTATATTTATGATGAGAATATGTGCGTCTACCACCACAGGTTGATTATTTTTCACTAGTAAAAAAAATTCGCTACTTACGACGTCCGTGTACGATCGAAGATTCAAAAATTCTGGATTGGCGTATTGTAAGTTGCCATCAACTTGACATACGGTTACGCCTGGGCCCTCAGGTAAGCTCGGGAACCGCCCAAGGGAGCACATTGTTGGTACTTTGTTGAAGAAATCTCGATGAAAATTACATACAGGACGAGTAAGACTCGAAAAAGTTCGAAAATACAGCAGCGGGCAGACGATAGACCGAAGATTGAAGATATGATAAGCGCGGCAAACGAGCGGCTGCCAACCAAATTAAGAAGGTGAGCAGCCGACTTGGACGAATTCCCAGTCGACATTTGCAGAACAATCGATTTTTAAAATCGATTTGTAATGTATCGATCGATTTAATGTGAAAGTGTAAAAGAATAGAGCTTCGGTGATAAGATCCATTTTTTAAAAACTGTCACTCATTAGCAAGGTGTATAAATGACAAGGTGGGCTCGATCATTAAGGGGCAGCTTTCTCTGACGTCACTGGTATAAACTTTCCTCATAGCCGCATACGAATTTCATTGCAACAACGTTACTTCTCCGCTTTCCTTTCAATGAGAATGTTTTGTGTACGCCAAGTTTTTTTTATTACAGTTTATTAGTTTTAATAGAGAGTTTCATCAAGGTTTTTTTTTACAAAAAAACTTATGATACATTTTTTCTGCCTCTATCCACCAAATAATTAATAAAAACCGAGAATTAAAAATTTCTAAAAGTCTTAGAATTATTCACGAGGATCTACGATGTCCAATAAATTAAATTCCACCGAAACGCTGGGTCACCGGAGGGAAATAAATCGTTACGTGCGCCTTCATATGAAATACGGCAGTACCCGCAATACATAGCTGCAGTTGCTGGCGTTGCCTATGCCGATGACTAAGGCGTCGATCGGACGCTGGTCAGGATTTTCCGTCTGTACGGTATCGCTATCGATACTTCCTCAGTCTCAAATATAAATCGAGCATTTACTCGGTATTTTCAAGAAATATTGAGGAATTATTCTTCTCAAGAGTCTCGATATTATTATGGTGAAGTTTGAACAGAGTAGAAAAATTGCTATTGTGATAGGTTTTTCTACCTCTAGCCACCAAATAATTAATAAAAAACGAGAATTACACATTTCTAAAAGTCTTAAAGTTATTCAAGAGGATCCACGTTGTCCCAAAAATTCGACCGAAACGCTCGGTCAGCGGAGGGAAATAAATCGTTACGTGCGCCTTCAAACGTAATACAGCAGGACCCGCAATACATAGCTGCAGTTGCAGGCGTTGCCTATGCCGATGAATAAGGCGTCGAGCGGACGCCGGATAGGATTTTTTCCGATTGTACGGTATCGCGATTGATACTTCTTCAGGCTCAAATATGAATAGAGCATTTTTACTCGGTATTTTCAAGGAATATTGCGGAATTATTCTTCTCAAGAGTTTCGATATTATTATGGTGACGTTTGAACAGAGTAGATAAATTGCTATTGTGATAGGTTTTTGGTTTATTATTCAATAATAAACCATTGTAATCGCCCAAGAAAAAAAAATTTTCTAACCCCCCTCAAAATTTGATGTTATACGTTTCAAGGCATGTAGAATCCGAATATCCAATAAAAAAAATCTGTCCGTCCGCCGTACGCCGTCCGCCGATTACAATGGTTTATTATTGAATAATAAACCAAAAGTAAAGGACATTGTTAGCTGAGTCAAATAACATAAAATTTATAGACGTCTGATGTAAAAACGTCAATATCAATAATTTTTTCCCACTTTTTTTTCAACGGTGATTTTTTTTTAACTTCATCAGTGAAGAACGTTAAAAATGAAAAAATAGTGTTTCGAAAATAAAATATCTGAATATTTACGATTAAGTAGGTATTTTAAAAGTCAATTTTTAAATTATTTGAATTCTATCAGATTATTTTTGTTTCTTTTAATTTTAAGTATGGTTATAGATAAAAAATTTTATCGAGAAAAAATGATACCTAATTAATTGTAAGTACCTAATGAAATTCCGCTGCCAAAGGTTAGTGAAAAGCTATCTAACTAGTGTTAGTCTTTATACCAGTGATGACGTCATACCGTGCGGGTTAGTATCGGATCGAGCCCACCTGTGTTCTAGTCACCTTGACTCATTAGCACCCTTTTAAAGTCTACTTCCGCGGAGGTTTTCTTCTTTTTATCTCCAGCCACGGCCACGATTGATCGCCAG
Organism: Tupiocoris notatus; assembly: GCA_037159825.1. Classification (NCBI taxonomy): domain Eukaryota; kingdom Metazoa; phylum Arthropoda; class Insecta; order Hemiptera; family Miridae; genus Tupiocoris; species Tupiocoris notatus. Next base: position 229,322 of record JASJUZ010000207.1, on the reverse strand, counting down.
TCCCAAGGCGCCAGTCCTACGACCGTTCACGGCCATCACTAGCCGTCTCATCCATAAATATATTTCATTCAAACTATTACGGCTCAAAATAATAACTTTTTATAGTGAGATGAATGTCACTCGATATCCAAATGAAACGTGGACGATCTAAATTAATGTAATGTCACTATCGAACTATCGAAAGCATTCTTCGATATATCGTCAACGCAGCAGATTTCTCTAGGATAAGGACTTTTAATACTAATAGCTATCGCTCCAAAACTGATGGCTGTCCCTAATCCATTGGTACCAACACTAGCAAAAGTTCTTGTCGAAAAGAAACCTCAAAAAGTAATTATTTCTCGAAGGATTAAATTGAGACCACTCTATTTTTTCTAATATAAATATTTTACATATTTTTTAGCCGATTTTGGAATTGTTTGTAGCTAAAAGTGTTTGTCCGTTTTAATCAGGTTTATCTTGACTATCTGTTATCTCCGTGCAGCGGTTGGTCCAACTGTCAGCTACGTGTGCCGATTTCGTGTGTACCGTTGGGTCGACGTGTACTGGAAAGGCTTGTGTGTTGTCTCTACGAAATTCCTTCAGTTCAGTTCTCGGATGGTTTCAACTCGACACTTGCAAGTATTGATGCACATTTTGAATTAATCGGACATTGCTTTCGCCCGCTGTCAATTCGGATAGCTCATCGCCATGGGTAGTAAGTAAATCCATGTATTTTTTACGACGGTCGAACAAAATTTATTGTCATAATGCATCGGTGGAACTCCATGGAAATTTCGAAGGCGTGAGACGCAAATTTTTCGAGTTCTATTCAGCTTTGATTGCTATCCAGAATTCCATAGAGCGTCTGGCTATCGATAAATCAATACAAAATTATCTATTTTCAATATAAATGCGTTGATTCACGCTATTTAAGCCTGTCGGCTTCCCTGCACTGGCCTGAATAATTTTTTGCCATTTCATTATGCTCCATTTTCCGTTCCTTGACTATCTCTTTTGTACGATTACTTTCTTCAGAGTAAAATACGCCAATAATCGAGATAGATTTAAGCGCTATGAGCGCATTGTGGGCTCCTAGTTCCTTTGTGAAAGTCAGATGACGTTGATCCACTTTGCCATATGACAGACACTCGGGCAACAGAGATTCGGGCATTGACTTGAATTTTGTTCCCATTACTTTCCCACTTTTTTGATTATCGGAATCGTAAATGAACTATTAAAATGAATTTTTTCCAAACTTGCATATCTATCTCTCGTCTCCTGCTCATTCGAATTATAAATAAGTTAAGTTGATTTTTGCAACCAACACGTTTTGCTCTGATTCTGTTGTGTGGAAAATCCGATTTTGTTCAGTTCATGAGAGCAGAGCTTCATTGGAGTATCGCTGCAGATGATGTCTCTTGCTGGGGGTATAGATTACTTTAATCATTACTGCAAACCTTTAGTTTTATTGGAAAATTCACTTTTCTTATCACCTGCTTCCAAGAGTTGAAATTAATATCAAAATTCAGCTGGGAAAATATAACGACGTTGTTAATTCTCCATCAAACGAAATAGGTGAAGTGGGGGGAAAATATTGTCGTTAGTTGTGTGAAAAATGAAGAATTTCTAAAAAATAAAGTTACTTATAGACGCATTTTTGAAACGCTTCAGGAATGTGACATTTGGACCAAAAGTGAAAAAAGCAGCCTAGTCAAAATCGAAAATAATTAAAAACACATCATAAGCGGTGGAAAATCACATGATGTATAATTTATAATGTTATAATTTCCAAATGTTTTGTTGCAGTTAAATTTTTGGAAGTGATAAAACCCTTCTGCAGTATCCTGCCTGAAATAGCGAAGCCTGAAAGAAAGGTTCGTCGGTTTTTCGATTGTTATACTGTACATTTTTTCAATGAGATTTTTTTTCACCATCAGTATTTTTTCACAATTGCAGATCCAGTTCAGGGAAAAAGTACTATGGACTGCCATAACGCTATTCATCTTCTTAGTATGTTGCCAGGTAAGATCTCATTGATCCCTCGAGCGTGAAATGAAGCCTCTTATATATTTTCTAACCTCGTGAGGGAACAAGTTCCATATTTTCTCATTAAATTAAACGTCGCTCAAGAATCCGTCACCTCGCTGTGTGAACGGAGTAAATCCGCTTTTTTGGCTAAAAATAAAAAAACAATTTATGTTTCAAGTTTCCAAAAAAAGTTCAGTTGGACACTTAAAACGAATCAGTTCATTCTTTTAAGAGCCGAAAGTTGAACATAAAAAGTAGCAAACTTTTTTCGGTAAAATAATGAAAGAAAACCGATGAAAATGTTGTTAGTGGGTTTTCCTCAGTATGAGAAATTAATAATTTTTGAAGAAATCGTGGACAAATCTTAATTGAAATTGCGACGACAAGAAGAAGTGGAATTGAAATTGGTCATTATTTCTTCGTTTGGTGAAGCCATTTGGCGTTAAATTCATTAAAAATTTTCATTCTTCTCTTATTTTTTCATACTCAATTATTAATGCACTTTCTCAACATTGTCTTTTACCTAATCTGTTTTTTTTTTTTTTTTTTTTTTTTTTTTTTTTAGCCACGATTAATTAGTGTATCAATTAGGTAATTTGTTTAAATTATAATAATAATAAATTCAATTAATCGATGTTTCGTTGGTTGGTATTTATCATCAGGTCACTAGTTGCTCGAAAAATATCTGAATTTTTTTTAATCACTTTGGCCCTGGTTTAATCTTTTGCTTCTGTTTGATTCTTCCATCCATCATTTTCTCTCCATGTGAAAAAATAGAAGCTGAGTATTTTCTCTATTTGAATGCATATAATTTCCAATTTTACAGATTCCTCTTTTTGGCATCATGAGCTCCGACTCAGCCGATCCTTTCTATTGGATTCGTGTTATTTTGGCTTCGAATCGAGGAACTCTCATGGAATTAGGAATCTCCCCCATTGTCACGTCCGGTTTGATAATGCAATTATTGGCCGGTGCGAAAATCATTGAAGTTGGCGACACTCCGAAAGATCGAGCTCTTTTCAATGGCGCCCAAAAACGTAAGAAAATGTCTTCCTTCCAAATATTTCAAGAAAATTAAATCAACTTTTTCTTTGTAATTCATCGAGTTTTTCTTTTTTTGGGCTTATTACTGAATTCCTCTCGCCAACTTAGAATAATAAAGAATTGAAAAGATCCGAAAATAATCTGAAAGTCTAAATATTGATTACATACACAAACCGTCAAAACATATTCTCATTTTGGAACATTTGTTACATTTCTAGTGTTCGGAATGGTAATCACAGTAGGACAAGCAATCGTCTATGTCATGACTGGCATGTATGGCGACCCGTCAGAAATCGGTGCTGGGATTTGTCTATTGATTATCGTTCAACTCTTCGTCGCTGGCCTTATAGTCCTTCTTCTTGATGAACTATTGCAAAAAGGCTACGGACTGGGCTCTGGAATATCGCTCTTTATTGCGACCAACATCTGCGAAACCATCGTTTGGAAGGCGTTCAGCCCTGCCACAGTTAACACAGGTATAATATTTTCGAAATGTGGACTTTTTGCATTGAATATTTTTCACTAATTTCAACAGTCAGCTGTACCCGTTGATGCCGATCGATTAAAATGTTCTAATAAAATTAGATGAATAGGAAGCCCACTCAATGAATTTGATATGAAATTTCAGGAAGAGGCACTGAATTCGAAGGAGCTGTGATAGCTCTGTTCCACCTACTTGCGACTAGACAAGATAAAGTGCGCGCTCTCAGGGAAGCCTTCTACCGACAAAACCTTCCCAACCTGATGAACCTTTTGGCCACCATCCTCGTCTTTGCTATCGTCATATATTTCCAGGTTATTTTCAGTTAAATTGAGCTTCTACTTAGTCCTTTGAGTTGCTCAAAAAGTTGCAACTCTCTTACCCTCCGCAAGTTTAATGTAGCTTGTTTTAAAAGTTTGAAAATTATTAACAAAATGGTCGTTTCTTCCAGGGCTTTAGAGTAGACCTACCGATCAAATCTGCTCGCTACCGCGGCCAGTACAGTAGCTATCCGATCAAGCTGTTCTATACTTCAAATATTCCTATCATCCTTCAATCCGCTCTCGTGTCGAACTTGTACGTCATATCTCAGGTATGCTGCACTTTTTCTCATGATAGAATTGATATTTGTTAGAATATTGTGTCGGGTATGTCAGAAACATGAAGTGTGGCACATAATTTTATTGTTTCTTCTTTTGGTCGGCAATTTTGCCCCTATTCTTATTCCGACAGGAACAGTAATTCAGATGTTTTCATTCTTCTTTATACATACTGTTTTTAAACTTTGCCGAGCATTTTCACCATTCTGTAGTCTTTATTGTTGTGTTGTTTGATGCGGTACCTTTAACCATAAAATTGCTGTTGATCATGGACCTATTTGGTCTTGGTTATTCCTGAGTGAGCGAAAAACTGAGGATTTGTTACTCTCCTACCTAAAAATACACAAGTTTTATATTCCGTTAGCCTCCTCTGCCACCACTTTTCCACTTTTGTGTCAGCAAATGGCAATAAAATGTTTTCCAAACTGTATAGATATTTTTTTCGATGCATGATTTCACGGATAGCGTCTTTTCCATAGATGTTGGCGGTCAAGTTCCATGGTAACATGTTTGTCAACCTGCTTGGCGTATGGGCGGACGTGGGTGGCGGCGGCCCTGCCAGGGCTTATCCGGTTGGTGGCCTCTGCTATTATCTATCACCGCCTGAAAACTTGGGTCACATCTTCGAAGATCCTGTGCATGCAGTGCTGTACATCATCTTTATGCTTGGATCGTGCGCATTCTTTTCCAAAACTTGGATTGAAGTATCCGGCTCATCGGCTAAAGACGTAAGTTCTCTGAGCTTGAGAGAGGTTGAGAGGTAGAATGTGACGTTCTATATTTTTTGAGCACTTGTATTTTTCTGAACTTACTCAGTCAACATCGCTAGTTAATACATTGTATGATTAAAAGTAATAAAAAATACAACACACTTATTTGCAATTCGACTCGTTGCGCAGGTTGCTAAACAATTGAAAGAACAGCAAATGGTGATGCGTGGACATCGTGAGCATTCCATGATCCATGAACTGAACCGGTACATTCCTACTGCGGCTGCGTTTGGCGGCCTCTGCATCGGCGCACTGTCTGTCCTCGCTGATTTCATGGGTGCCATCGGCTCTGGTACCGGTATTCTGTTAGCTGTCACCATCATCTACCAGTACTTTGAGATATTCGTCAAAGAGCAAAGCGAAATGGGCAGCATGAGCACGTTACTTTTCTAGGTTCAACCCGTAAAGTAGCATCTGCTTCGATGTCGAGGTTGAACTCGAAATTCATTCTGATAAAAAAAAATTACATCGAGAGAACCTTTGCCTTGAAAACTCAAATATGGACGAAGGAAAAAAATTAAGACAAAGCTCGAGTGCGATAATGCACCAATAATTTTCGACTTGACAAAAACGCCCTCTTCAGGCATTTAACGTCACTACGAGAGCGTGCAAAGCTCGAGTTGTACAAAATATTTATTTATATCATTCGAGTTCATACTACCGAGAACTGTATATATTTTGTGGTTAGTCTGTTTTCCTATGGCTTCAAAACAGTGTTATTCAGTTCGAACCGGCGATACAACCTCTCATTTTATGTTACGAAATAAATTTTTTTGTTATACTTAATATCCAGCTGATCACGATGATTTCCTGGTGATTGCGTGTTTAATTTATATTTTTCCCGTTGCGGGACTCAACTTCCTGCTCCATTTTCTCAGCTTTTACCCAAGTTCTACAATTGTTGGTAGGTTCTAAGTAATATTAGGTTGTTGTTTCTGCCTTAGCATTTTTGTTCGATCGTCCCGCGACGGTTTCATTTTTTCTCCGTCTTTTTTTAGGATAAAGGGTTGAGAAAAGCGTGCAATCGCACTGACTAAAAAAAAAAAAAAAAAAAAAACTGAAAAGGCGAATAAAGAAATAAACAATAATGTCTAATTTACTATTTATGTTGTACAAATTACTTTTGTACTCTAAGTGGCGCGAATTAAACTGTGTCCCGGACTGTGAATTGATTATTTTCTTCTGAAATACCTTCAATCGTTAGAAATACCTGTACTATCGCCTGCGCTCTGTAGGATCAAAAATGGGCTGTTAGCATAATTTTTTTCTCCTGAATCGAGTATCCCGTATTATAAGTTCTGAAGGATAACTTTGGAGGGTATATCATCCGATGGCAAATACGAATGCCCAAGAGAAAAATTAGTTCAACGAAGAGATGAAATTAGGTACCGATCAAATTTCTAGTTTTAACACATCATTCGACATGGGATTTAATGCTCTTTAATTTACATACGTGTAAAATTTTTGCTGGGATACGTTGTTTTGAAACTCTTCTTTGCATAAAACTGGAACCAGTGGTGTGCATAGATCACCCAGTAGTTCTGTGTTTGAGTCGGTAACAGGTATAACCAATCCAATTATAAAATAATAAAAAAAAAACAGCAATAACATACGACAACTCAACTGTTCTGTTCAATTCAACGTTATTGAAAAACTGGTAAGGAGAAATATAACAACACACGATTAGGTTGATAATGCGGTAGTGCAAAATGTGAGCCTAACGATAAATGCCAAGATTTGTAAAGTGTGATCATTTTTTATAAGAAGATAACCGGCCCTTAAGCGTCATTCACTCATTGTTACAAACACATAGTCGTGGAAGTACTGTATGTGACCTACGCGATAAAAATCAGGCATCAATTGCCGTCCCAAACATTTTATGACCTTGAGCGTGTAAATCCATTGAGTTTTCCGGCCTGTAAAAATCAAAATACAAAGTACGCTCAAGTGAAATCGAGAAAAATGCTCATAACGTGGATGTACGGTGTGTGAACCAATGAACAAAAATCTTGTGTCATCTGCTCGCTCTAACGAACATTTTAAAACCCCAAACGTAGAAAAATATCACTGACTTTGGTCATTCACTAGGCGAACATTTCCTGAAAATTTCGTTGAGTTTCAATAATTTTCCAGGGGAAAATGGCGATTTATTTCACTTTGTGACCTTTCTCCCTCCCTTTCTGTGATCTCCCTTTCTCTATGCTTTGTGACCTCCGACAGACGGACACACAGACACATGTTCAAAAAGTGATTCTGATTATAGTACTATGAAAGTTTCTTCCAATAGGACGACCTTTTTGAAATCGAATTTTCAAACAATCACAATACTTCCAATTACTACGTAAACATGGAAGTAAAAGCGATGTGATTTTTGGCTTTCCAAAGTTAAACAAACCTTCAACGGTGTTCTTCTAGATTACGTTTATTCAGCGTTATTATAAGGTATTAGAATAATTTCCCAGCTTTCCGGATACTACTTCTTGGTCAGATTCTTGTTTTACTGGACTGTTAAGGATTAAATTCGCTTCTCTGTACTCATCCCTTCCCGTGATGAGCTGATTTTTTAGCCTCCTGCCATGTGTTAATAAGGTACATTACGAGTTGAAATGAAGTCAGAATCCAATGAAAAATTATAAAAGCAATACAACTGAAAATTTAAATCGGGTTTGAATTGAAACTGTTGAAATTAGGTACGATAAACCACCCTATAATATTATATATATTTTCCGCTATTAATAAAAAGAGCTCTTCTCGGATGACGCGAAAGATAATAGAGAGATTTCAAATCCGATTAAGTCACGCCTGTGCGGTCTTAGGAATATGATTTACGCTCAGTTACGATGACATTTAAATTCGAAGTTTACTATCTACATTACATCGCGCTTAGTTATGTTCACCAAGCGTCGTCGGCAATTTAGGACGTGCTGCGCGTTTTGTATGCTTGTCTCGTTTCAAATATTTTCCCATTGAGTTTTTTCCTTTTCGAGATAACCGTGCGCGATGCTCGATAGCCATCTACTGATCGGTTGTCAGCATCTGAAATCGCCAAACATTATTCACACCAATGTGTCACATAATTTTGCGTTGGGTTCCAAGAAAAACGCCGTGAATTGAAGCGATCTTTCGAGGGAATTCGTAGAATATGACCTGAAACAACTTTCGGCTCGAGGGCGAGGAATTTCCAAAGTATCCACTACTTTCAAATGGATGCGATACATCATTCGTAGCCAGGTTTCGCTTTTATGAAAAACTGTTCATCGATAGCTACTCTTCTCAGTCAGAGACGTACGACTTGGCAATTTTTCGTCTTCCAGTCTTGGCCGCTTTGAAGTATAAAAATAAGTTTAAAAATATTTTTGTTGGTGTTTTCGGCGTCGCCGGTTTTTCTGGGCGACATCGAAGACGCTGGAGTGTTCATTGTAAGGAAAAATGGAGCGTTTGCAAAATTTGGAATGATTCGGACAAGATCAGAAAATACGTGAAGACCGAGCTTTCGCATTAGCCTAACGATGGTAATTAATTTCGGAGCGGCGACTAAATTAATTAACTAGAACGTTCGTTTAGGGAAAACAAGGACGTTTTATTAATTCGAAATCGAGGCCTTTACGGCCAAACTATTATCCTTTTATTCGCAATTTTCGCTGGCCTGAGCTTGAGAAATAATTGAAATCCGGCGATTTTACTCGAATAGCCAGAGAAAGAAAATCACGCATGATTGGATATCATGATCTTTTGAAAACTCGGTTGGAATTTCTAACTGACTTTTTCTTTTCTGATTTTCATGTCTTAAATTTTTTTAACTATCCGGAATAAATAATATGAATAGCGTAAAATTTTGAAGACAGTCTTAACAATTCATTTTAAATCAAATTAAATACCTCGACTGTAAGTATATTTCTTTTGTTTGAAGCCAGGTTTAGCCACCTGTAAAACATTTATTTTCGTTTCTCGATTTACCGATGTTGAAACGGCAGGAACCGATAAAAAAAATTCCTTTTACGCCAAGTTGCTTCAAGTGGAGCAGTGTCGTCTGATTAATACATGCAGTTACACGGTTGACATTCTCATAACGCATGCTCCGTATGAGACATCATATTAAAAGTTCAAGGACGCAATCTTCGAATACTGGTACGTTCGACGGGAGCCCAATTTTGGAACAACAGCGTTTTGCAATCGTGCACGGTCTGCCGTTTTTTGACTTATATTCTCCAGAGGTGGCGCGTATTGAAGAGAGACAATGGCCATGGTGTTGCCATTTTCCGAAAAGGAAACGACCGATCTGCATCGGTTTGAGCGAACTCGAAATTAATAATCATACATTCGTGGATAGTGAATGTATTTTTCTTACCGTCTCTCGCATTCACCCCATTAAACTGATAGTCTGGAAATCCTTGGAAACTAAAACAACGCTGCAAATGATTTTACAGTGGTTATAATTCCGTGCTTCGGGTATGATAGAAGACCATCCATTTATAATTATAATAGTAACAAGTAATAATTTATAATAGTAAAACTATCTGGGACGTTTCCACTTTACAACAGGTTGATTGAACTATGATGGGAAACTCCTTAGCAAAAATATCGTAATTTTAATTAGTATAATTAATAATGTAATAATATTAATATGATAATATGCTATTATTAATAATATACAATCATAATAATATATTAATGATTATTAATTAACAATACATTTATAAATTTGATTAATTTTTAACTTTTTTTCATCTTGATAACCTTAATAAAAGTTGAATCAATCGCATAAGAACGAATTAAACTGAAGGAAGTATTAGACGATCATTGAAACGAGTATAGAACAATTATTAAAACTCTAATGGTGGAATTCAACCAAAAAATTAAGTTGGCGTTGCCTGTACAGCTAACTTTTAGGCCAACTGAAACTCAATTTTTTTGGTGAAATTCACCACAGGAAATCTTGAGTTTTGTGATCATGACAAATTTCACTTATTTACTGACTCACAAAAACTCTGTAACTCAAGAAAAATTTATTGAAATTCATACTATACACACATTTATCTAAATATTGTTGTAAAATACTCATTTTCTCCCTCCTTGAACCCCCCATAATGCCCTTAAAATTGAGCTAGCGATTTAGTTAAATAATAAAGCCATTGTCAGGCCAAGAATTATTCTTGGTGAACATTTCAAGTATGTAACAAGGACTTGGTTAAATGAAGTGCAAAAACCAAAACCGCGATTGGAAGGGAGCTCATCCGAGCCGGCGTCTGCGGAGAGGGGGCTTAAGATTGACTACCTCTACCGGCCACCGGCTCTCCAAGTCTTCAGTTCGCGTCATTTGGCCAACCTCTTCACTTCAGGTAAATCATTTCGCCACTTTGCCAATTTTTTCGCCATTCGTGGATGATAAATACTCGGATAATATTTGATATGCTGAATATTTTTTCGTCCTTTGAAGGTTAAGATAGTTTTTCGGGCTAGGGCTTTTTGTGGCTTCTATCGAACCTTTTTGAAATGGACGAGAAAAATATTTTTTATTTTCGATCGATAGGAATTCGAAGAACGATTATGGGGAAGTTTTTGAATTGACTCCTGTCTGAAATATCTGTACACTAATTTAAAACGCAATTGTGGGTTTTTTGCGACGATTTTCGTATAGGATGTACTGATATTGTTTATTGTTCTCTATTTTTCACTATTTCGCACTGGCGTTTTTTAATGTTACCATAAGAGGAATGGTTTTCAAGGTCTTCTTATCTCGACGGAGAAATAAAAAAAATTATGGTTCTTCAAATTAAAATTTAAATCAGCGGAACGACAAATTACATTTGTGTATTTGTACACCTGATTATTCCCTCCCCTCTAAAATTCAACAGCCTACATTATTGACAATCTAAAAAACAAAAATTGTCGGTTGTTCCATTACATTTTATAATGTCCTCATTTACAGCTTGAAAACGCGATCATTCTTGGGATAACAGATACCAAATTTATCTTAATTTCTATAATGAGTCGGTTTTATTTGAGTTTTAATAACCTTCTCAATCCCTACTTTTGTTCCTTATTCGACCCTTGGTTCATTATTTTATGAGCGTCTCTCGTGAATATTTAACTATAATTTGCTACATGAAATATATCTTTTTTAAACATCACTTCATAAATTAGTTCTTGAATAAAACTTCGAGGAACCGTAAAAAGTAAACCGGTTCATAATTGGAGTTCTTCTCTTCCAGCTCGGTCGTAATAAAGGTAGCGATAAAAAATTCGATAAAACACGCCTAAAAACTAGAACTATTTTTTTTTAGTTTTTTTTTTTTATAAAAAAAGATAAAAACTTACAAACGATTCAATTGGTAATTTGGAGGTTCAATCGACAAGATTGGATGCATTTTGCGTATGAACTCCCTCGAAACCGCAAGGTCGAACGGTTGGGGCGAAAGACGTCATCTCGGGTTGAGGTAGGACCAAGAACTCATAGCCGCGTTTCTCTACCGTGGCTCAAGCACCTACCACGAATCACTTACGTTTTGACGAATTTATATGAATGATTTATTTCCTTATTTGGAAAGGAAACGAGCAGCAACAATAACTTGCAGTAGAAAAGGGCGACATAATAAAACAAATTGATTATAGAACTATTCTCAAGGTGTGCTTTCCGTTGAGGACATTCACATCCATGCAATTACTTCCCCCACCTTTAAAAACCGTCAGAGATCAATTTTAAGCTGTTCACATTTTCGTGGAGTATATAAAATTTGGTTAAAATTTATGTTATTGGATTATTCAATGTTTCCATTTTTTAATTCAAATCCATTTGATTATTCAACGTATTTTTTGCGATTTTTTCATGTACATGGATATCTATCACTATAAAATGTTTTAGCCTTCTCTTCGACTCTGTTTGATCATCGGTTACGCTGTTACAGATTCGAGAGGGATCATGATGACGAAAATGGTGTTGGTAAGTCAGCAATCGTTGGTGAATTTACGTCGGTACGAGAGCTGCAGCTTATGAAAATTTATAAAACACTTAATTAAATTCACATGCTACAAATCAACCCGGTGGAATCATTACTGTTAAGAATTAGAACCATAAATGAGTATAAATAATAAAATAACAGTGTTTATGACACGGTGTTTATTTAAACAGAACATCTTAGATTTCGTACAGAATACTTCAGTACAAACAACTTGATTACTTCAAGAACTACTTTAACACGACTTGCTCTCTCTCCTGAAGAATATTATTTACATTTTTCGAAATCGAACTTTTGATATTTACTATTTTTAGAAAACTCAGATGAACTAAATTATTCATCATGTTTACAAATTAGTCGAGTTTTTGAAATTATTTGATACTTTTTTACATTGTTTTTTGAGAGGCAAAAACAAGACTCCTCCGCAAGGTGATTGTCCAAGTTTTTTCATTTCTGGTCTTCCCCCAAAATAACAATAATAAATACGATATATTATAAAAAATTAAAATTATTTCGTTTTTACTAGAAGAAGTCCTTTAGCAAAATGGCACAATTTTACCACGGATTAATCTTTCTTCGATGGGGTGAAATCCGTTATTTTTATAAGTAATTACAATAGTTTATTACCTAATGAAAACTGTCTTTGGTGTTTATCGAAACGTAGGTCTTCTTGCCGCTAATTTCATTCGGTAAAAAGTAGGACGACCAACTGTTTGCCGGACGACTGACGAATTTCAATAGTGAATACACTAATCCACGTGCATCCGGGACCGGCAAATTTTATCATCATTTGGAGTTGCTCGAGCACGAAATCCGAGACAGACTCGCCCGGCAGACTCATTCGGTAGACTCATCTTCCCATTGTACGAAAAGACCATTCTTTATGGAAATCGGTTGTTTTACGGTTATCACACGCGTCGCTCGGACAAGCTTATGAAGCGGATATAAAATTCCACAGGGGAATCCCGAGCCACGAGACTGCTGCAGATGAAGAACAAGTTGTGAGATTAGAATCGGTTCGCAATCTGTTTCATAACTTCGCCTTCCTTCAGTATTGGTATTAGAGATATGGGAAGAATTTATATTCACGGAGGAAATCCGCCCATACTTGCGACTACGGTACCGGTATTTAACACTTGAAAAGCACGTGTGTCAGCTGCATATAATATGAGAGTCCCTTGTTGTGTGAATTCAGACGGAATGGGGAAAAAAGAGCCCAAAATATATGAAAAATTGAATGTTGGAAGAAATTTAGAATAAAAATGGGAGAAAAAAGTCGATGTATTAGAGGGGGAAAATTTATCGAATATGGAAAATGAAACAGGATTAAAATATCAATTTAAAAATTAAATATGAAAATAGCAAAATATTTTTGTGCGCAGAAATGAATGGAATTTTGGTTTATTATTCAATAATAAACCATTGTAATCGCCCAAGAAAAAAAAATTTCTAACCCCCCCTCAAAATTTGATGTTTTACGTTTCAAGGCATGTAGAATCCAAATATCCAATAAAAAAATTCTGTCCGTCCGCCGGACGCCGTCCGCCGTTAGCAGTTTTCCGGCCAAACTGTAAGAGCTAAAAATTTGAAATTTTCACCAAAAATCAATCTCGGTCCAAGCACGGCCCAATTCTTGAACCAACTTGCTAGCTCAATTTTAAGGGTATTTTTGGGGGGTTTTGAGGGGGAGAAAATTCATATTTTCCAAGGTTTTTCAGAAAAATGTGTACGTGGTATCAAATTGTATAGATTTTTGGACGCTGAATCGAATGAGACCATCGCCGGGTCGATAGCTTTATTGGTTCTCGAGTTATCGCAGCTTTTGTGCCGAATTTGGGAGATTTTTAGAAATTTGGCATGAGGGTATAACTCGAGAGTTCTTGGAGCTATAAAAATCGTTCTATACTCATTGGAATGGTCGTCAAACACTCTCTGCAGCTGTATCGTTAGGCAATAAGTTTAGCTTTTAATTAGGAAATTAAGAAAAATAAAAATGATTAAAATTACAATAGTTGCTACGGAGTTTTCCCCTATAGTTACCATCTGTTTTTCGGTGGGAACGTTCACAAATGTTCGGAAAATTTAAAATGACAAAATAATGGATAGTCTTCTTTTAATCAATATTGAAGAGAAATAATAATAAACCACTGTACAATCATTTGCAGCGTTTTTTGTTCATGAAACGCCTTCATTGTTTGTGGAACTTTTAAGAAATTTGATAGATAAATATGGCTCAGAAATAAATAACCACTGGTGTACACTTAGCCTGGAATGATTGCTATAAAAACGTCATTCATTTTCCGTCGAAATATTTCTCAGCTATATATTATTAGATCAGTTGAGAACGCGAGACGTCGACGCGTTGCGGGAAATTGCATAGGCTACACTAGGTTTCTGTGATTGCTGACGCTTTCCACGTGAAAGAAAATTTTGCGGCTCGAGTTAAAAATGTCCCAATTTTCGAAAGTGCTTGAACTGTCCAATTTACACATGAAATTTTCTCAATGAGTCCCGTGTGACTCATATCTCTCGGAGTTCAATTTATTCAAAGATCGGTTCGAAATAGTCTTTGCTGCTAGAACGGCGCGTCGGAGAATTTGAACAATTTGCATAATGACTCAGTGCGTTTCGGGGTGCCAGCAGGCGAGAAAAACGTTCCCTTTTAAAGGCTATGATTTATGATAGACGCAGTGCGTTTCGAAAAGGCGCAGAGTGTAATATAATCAATTTTAATGAGAGGCCTCCTCCTTTCGGTTGTTGAAAAAAGGGACCCGGATCTCTTGAGGTCTTTGTTCCAAATTGCTCTCGCTGCTTCTCCACGCGAGCTCATGTGGGCATATTTGCGGCGTGGCGAGGGGGGATTGAGTCTGCAGCCTCTCAAGGTCAAGATCAGGCCAGCTTAGAATAATGATAACGGAGCGCTCGTCTCCGTCTTGAATCGTCAAACGATTCAAACGTATGGAACGGTATCTGGGAAAAAGCGACAAGAAAAACTTAATACGAGGATTGGCGCAATTATTTCGCAAATGGTTACAGTATTCAAATTGGATACAATGCTGCTGTACAGTACGTTGTTAAAAATGGTTTACTCGTACATCTTGACGCCTTAAAATCAAAATGCGACCGCAGATGAACAGTTGAAGCAAATTTTCAGCTGTATTTCCTAAACTTCGGATTTTCTCAATCCAACAACAAGCAACCTATAAAATTAAGCCCGCCTGAAACAAGAAAAATAGTGATCCGAATAATCATCATGCTGATATGAAATACTCAACAAATATTATTTGTACCGCATGAAATCTAAATTGAACAAACTCCTTTTAGTTCCCGGGGAGAAATATCAATTTTTTACACTTCAAATCTTTATTAGCATGTTAATCTAAGTTGGCCTAATCAGACTCTGTTATTCACCATCTTTCCATTAGATCAGGGAGTTATAAAATGAGGCATATGCGTTTATTAGAAAAGTTATTAAATAAAATAAAGATTCTTAGTGAGTAGAATGTTGAATTTTATAATACAGACTAGTTATTACATCCACGGTAAATTTTTCTTTTTTGTTCCCTCTTGTGGACAGATAATTCTCTAGTTGAACTCCAGATATTCATTGAAAAGCTTTGAACTCACACAATCATAAATCATAAAACAGTGTTGTAGCGACCTGTTGTGACTCCCTCCATTCGGAAAACCAGATCACCACACTGCAACGCCCTGAAAGCTCTAATAATGGCAATTTTATACCGTAATTCCAGGAAAAACATTTCAAAGAACGAAAAGGGATAAACAGAATATTTTTCCCCAATAAAAAAAACTTTAATAATAAATACTCTTATAGAAATCGATCTCTCTATAAAGCAAATAAACTATTTATATTTGTTTCATATACTATATTCCATCTCTAAGGGTAAATAAATATGGTGTATTTATTCATCTCTCTATGGATATAAATAAGGTTTATTCTATAAAAGATAACTTTTTTTAGTAGCACCATTAGCAGAAGTTTTTAAACCTCAGAGATCGGGAGTCGCTAATTTGCTCCATTCCATACAGAAATACCGTAGACCATATCCGACTGTACCAAGGGCGAGGTATAAGGTTATTTTGGCCTCTGGACAGCGCGTCGCTCATCATTTTACGCGCAGGCATCCCACAGTGACGTGTCCAAGATCGTGCCCCGAAGTCCTTCGAGTGCATTCTGCGCCTTAACGTGTACCAATTCCGATATGAGGGGTGTATTTATCTCTGAACCCGAATAAGGCAATGAGGTTTGTTTTGTTAAGGTCGACCATAGTTCGCACCATTCGCATCATTTGCCTTAGTTTTTTCAAGCATTTTCGCTTCTATCTACAATGATGGCCGTTTGTGGTTCAATGTTGCCGAGTACTTTCGGACCTAAGGCATCATCAGGATGATCTGTAACAGCCAATCTTGCCATCTACAGCCCCTGCTATCTCCCTAATACCTGGGTTGTTCTCTATTTCCATGAAATAATTCCATTCGTCGAATATATTCCTGAGCATTATTTTTTAGCAATAAAATTCAGAAGAAAAAAATAAATACAATTGGTTTTTGAAAAAATTATTTAAAGTGACTGAATTTAGTGAATTTAGCCCAATTTTTTAGTTACTCTTGAACGGACAATTGTAATACAGCTAAATAGAAGCAGACACAAAATTAGGCAGTTGCGGACTGCAGAAAAGCTGATTCTTTTCCCCATTCAAACCAAATTTTCTTCTCTAAAGCGAATTTTAATGATGAAAAATGATATTTTCACGGCCATTGGGGATTTTGGATCGGTTTTTTATTCCTAATCAGATCATCAATAATTATTGTAGATACCTAAAGACATGATTATCATAGATGCCTTAAGATACTGATTTCAATCGTCATCACGTTGTTGCACTCCGTTTTTTGTAAATGGGCTAAGGAGGAGAGACTTCTTCATTTCCTTTATTAGGCGCCGAGTACTCGAGGGAGTTTACTGCTGACGTGAAATACGTGGTAGCTCCTTTCAACTGGTTTTTCACACTCGACAACTTCTCTAGAATCGCTAGTTTTTACAAATAAATGCTATATTTCTTGGTTTTTAACCATCATTTGGTTATCTGCGTAGCTTGTTCTCTCGAAATAACCATGCTAAATCCCCTTTGGAATACCTAGTATGAAATCTATATAGATTTCCTAATTTAGGAAAAATTTCGCTTTTTAGGGAGCCTTCTTGTGACTTTTACGATAATTTATTAAAAACGGTAAGGCACTTTCCAAATAGGAAATTCAATCACATTTCCAACGGTGATAATTTGATTTTACTTATGAAATTCATGAAGTCATGGCCGTTTTAGTATCAAGAGGCCGAAATAACCACGTTATTTGTTCATTCCTAACTCATTCCGTACACACGCGGAAGCCGTTCAATGTTTTGATTGCTCGTGACGGAACTCCCTCCAGTCGCCGTTTACGGCGCACAATTACCGCTCGTAAACAGCTTTCAACCTGTGCTAAACCGTTGCTCTTTGAGACACCCCTTGAATGAAAGGAATGAAGGAACAGTGCGAATTCAAGTGTAATGACCCGGACTGAGATGCTATCTACCGAAACGGCAGCCGAAACACGCCCGCAAAAAATTACATGTTTGAATTGAATTCATATAATTGGCCGTGAATAATATTTAAATTTACTCAACTACTGGAAAGAATTGGTCAATCCGTGTATGGCTAAATATTATTCTCAAGGGCAATTAAAATTCTTTCTATGGATGTAAGGTATTAAAAACGAATGCGAAATTTATCGCATACAAAAAATTTAAGTGTGCAAATTGGCGACAAATAAATGTTAAAAAACCAATGGTGTGCACCGATCACACAGTACTTTCATGTCTGAGTCGGAACAATTATAATAACCAACTATAAAATCAAGAAACCCATAAGAAAGCCGCAACGTTAGTACACTACAAAAAATATTATTGAAAATTAAGCCAGGAGATCCTAAAACAGAACAAGCTCGAATCAGGTTAATAATGTGTACATTTGTGGGGGTCTTCTGGTACAAGACAAATTTAGTGTAATGGGATCATATTTATAGCACGGAGAACCAAAATTATAAAACCAGCATTGAGCTTTCAAATAAATCGAGTTTAGCAGCCTATCTAAAAGTCAAAATAAAAAAATCAACAGTGCGCTAACAGAAAGCTCATAACAGCTCAAAAGAGCTCATAACAGGTAAGTACGTTGTGTTGGTCAATAGATAAAATCGAGCATCATAAATATGGTCGCCTTAACGAACATTTTAATACCACGAACGTCAACAAAAATAATAAATTTTATAGTCTGTAAAAATTGAAACAGAAAAAACTGTTGAACCAAATTCCGCAACATTCGTTTTAAAATTTCATTGTTTTAGAATTTCATTTTTTGTATTATTAATTTTTTACCCTTTTTGACCACAGACAGACGAACGGACGGTTGCTTGTTCAGCAGGTGTTTCTGAATATCACCTAATTCTAATTCAACCCTTAGCTTTTCTCAATTTTTAGCCCGAGTGGGTATCTTCGTTTACATACAAAGTTGGTGATTAACCTCTCCTAGGAATTCTTCCCACTCTGGTAAACTCCATTTGAAAATCAATTATACAAACAGATTAAAATGCCCACCGATTGGACAAAAATTATACGGTTCGCCAGTTTTAAACGAGCGCGGAGGATATTTTTGAAGTTCCGTTTGTGTACATTTCTGTCATTGAAATGCCATTTATATTCGCATATTTTACCCGGAGTAACAATTCTGCCAGTCGTTGGTGACGTTTCATTTGAATTCGTTTAATATTGATCGGTTGAAACTAGAGCTTGAATCAATTTTTGCGGTGCCTGGGGGGCTTTCATTAAACTAAGTAACTAAAATTTTTGCAACGGCTTTTGGGACACTGACAAACTTCATCTCCATGGTCGTTTCAACCGAATGCGCGTCAATACAGTGAGTTCCCCGGGTTTTAAGGACCCTGCAAAATCTGGACTATTTTTCGCAAATTACTTTTAAAAATATTGTACGAACCACGAGGTTGGAATTTTCAAAAATTCAGTACTTATAATACACGTAAAAATAAGTCTTGAACTTTATTTTTAAAAATATGTACAGCACAAAATACGCTCTCAGTTTTATACTAGACAGTCATAATATAATTATTTTCTCTTTTTTTCATCGCTAATCGATTTTTGATTTAGCGATTGAACGTTCCTTTGAAATATATTCTTTGTTTAATGTACAACGTGTTGTCCGATTTCTCTCAGAATTGACATGTTTCTTGTTTTGTTCTTTTGGTGTAAAAAATTCCGAACACGATTTGATCCGCTGCTCGATGACTGGCTGACATCAAGGCCAAACATGACAGCGTATTTCTAGAACTCTTGTTAAATCAAATTCGGTCCCAACGATTCAAAAGATTCCGTCCTCCGACTTGACAAAACGAATATTTGCCTACATCGAAAATGGTAATAGGATAACAGGGTTAAAAGAGGCCTATAATTTGCCTCTCTTTCCAACAGCGTATTTTATTCAGTCCTGCAAGTTTATGTATTAGTGGAGCCGTGAGGCGTTGACAGTCTAAACTGGAAATGTAATTTATTTCATCGTAAATCATCGACGGCTGAAGGTTCTTCGGTCTATTCAAAATGAGATGTTTCCGTAAGCAAATATTTAACCGAATAATATTCAAATTTTTCAGACTAGTCTTGCGTACGAATCAATTAGTTAGATTCAACTTTAGAAAATTCGCATGTTTAGGGCGACTTCGTGTCAACAGATGGAACGTTTTATGAATTAGAGTAATATATATTGCAGACCAATGTCAAAACATCCATTAATGATCATTTATAAAAAGCTGCGAACTCATGTCAGCAATATTTTGTCGAGTACCTAATAATTCTATCCTGTTCCACAAAAAATAAATAATAAAAATAAAAATACTGACAGCGATCAATTTAATATTTTCTCACTATTCAACAACTACCAGCGTTTTTTTTTTCTCGGAATTAATCATTTTTGCTTGGACCGCCTTTTCCACAGTCCCTTCGTCGAATATCTTTCTCGGCATCGATTAAAAAAATTTCGAACCGTGAAACTAGAGTAAAAAATTAAACTCCCATTTTCTCTATAAAGAAACCTTTCAGCTTGAACCGCCTCAGGTTCGCCTTAGGGCCAAGTGTTCTTGCGAGTCGTCCCAAACCAGGTTCCACCACTCCTTATCTTTCGACGGAACAAAAAAGTGGAACTTTTACATACTAAAACAATTTCAAGACAGGGAATCTCTTCAAGGTCAAGGGACTGACAGTTGGAATCTGCCGACGCCAACGTAGTAAAGTTGCATTGGCTTCTTGAGCGGATCAATTCGTATCTGAACTGTGAGAGTTAGCGATTTCCTCTTATCCCGGTAAAACCTGTGCAGATTTTTTCAATCCGTAAAATTTTGTAAAGGTCTATCAGCGCTGATATTGTTGACGATTTTTCTCGAAAGTTGATGCGGGTCAAGAACAATTACCTTTAATTATCATTATAACATAAGCTTCAAGAACTTTCTTATGATCGAGTTACAAATCTGGATATTTCCCTGCCTCTCCGAAAAATTCATTAGCTGAGTTAAGTATTTTATTAGGGAAAAATTGAAGAAATCTTTGCTCCCTGCAATAAAAATAATTAAATAAATCCGTTGAAAAATAAAAATTGGCCAAACGATCCCTGTGCTAGGATGCTCGAAGGGGCAAAATTTCTCGGCCAGTGTAATATAAAAGCTCCTAGAATTAGCAGCAAAATTTTTGGTTTATCAAACTCTTAAAATTAACGCGTTACCAAACCAACTTAAATACTTATTTTGAAGTCGGCTAAAAAAACAACGTTATCGCTGAGTATTTGTTGGTCACGAGACGCAACAACGATCGATTGCGGCAGGTTCCGAAAGTCTATTGGGCGGAACAAGTCTCGGAGAAAGGAGACTAAGATAACAGTAACGTGCGTCAAACAAAGCGATGACCCGGAATATGAAAGCGAGTCGCATTGCTCTCCTACCAGCAGAAGTCAAGGCGTAAACCTGTCCTCGGTCGTTTTAAAATTCAAAATATAGCCGTTATTTGTTGTCCAGTAGAAAAAGGTAAAAGAAAAAAAATTGAGATGAAAAAATTTATAAAATTGAAAAAAGAAACTTAAAAAAAAAAAACTGAATGAGGTTCGGGTTTGCAAAGTCAAAAATGAAACCAACTAAAAAAATCCCTCTGGGGAAAAAATATTCGAGCCAATTTCTCATAGTTTTATGTCTTCATTTTCTGTGTGTGTATAATATCATTATCTATATCCGTATATTAATCCGCTGGGAAAACAATTAAACGCTTATTTCGCTCATTTTTTGCGCTAGAGAAGAAAAAAGCTTACGGCCCCTTCTCTTAGAAATATAAAAACCTCAATTTTTGACAGTGTTTGTCGTAAAGGAATATTCTTGTCCGACTTTCATTACATTCTTCTCCAGAATTGGCATGTAAGGGAAACCCATTTGACTCGCGTCCAGCTCCCCATTCGTGAGTTATGTGTCAAGTGTGTCTGCAATGTAGGTCGCTGTCACTTTCAATAAACATAGATGTGTATAGATCACACAGTACGCAGAGTTTCACTTCGAAGAATTTATCTTTATTTTAATTGAATTTAATTTTTTAAATGATTTTATTTTACTTTATTTTTTGTCTGCATGGATCCGACTTTTTGCCTAATTATTGTTCGAATCGAAATCCTTCGGCCGAATTCAAACTTGTGAAATACGGCGATAGATAATATCCAGGTTGAATTTGCGTTGGTCCAGATTTTGAATTACGCCCTATCTCATAACATCGGATGAGCCACGAAAGCTTCGCAAGGTGAGCGAGCTGTGTTCGTCTCGGGCAAGGTCTCCACGGTCTTCAGTCTCGAGTTATGCTTCAACTGAAATGCCTGCGCGGTGGCAAGGTCGCGGACGACCTGACATTTTATGTAACACACTCCCCCTTCTGGCAAAAAACCGTTAAAAACCCACCCTCCATGACGAGCGGTTTGAATTTTTTCCGACTCTCGACAAGCGAATTAGCATGTGAACGCGAAGCCGCTATTCATTGTCCTGTAATCACAGAGCGATAAATTGATCTTGATGAGAAAATGAGATCTTGATGAGAGCTCTGGAATAGGAGTACTTTTTCGCTCTGGTTCAATATTTCTCTTCTCTTGCATCGTTCATCGCATCAAAAAACAAACAACTACATTTACTCGCTCTAATTTGAAATGGCTGCATAACAAATTATGTTTATACAGCTCAGACAAAAGAGAGAGAAAAAAAAAATTAACTTAACCAATTCCACAGAAAATTGATTGAATCTTGACACTTCTGATAGATAGAGAGATAGAGATGAAATAGATCTAGAGATATTTCCCATTTATAATTCCAATTTTTATTTTCATATGTTTGTTAATATTTTCCAATTAACATACACGAGCTTCTATGGCACAAATATTGTCCTATCACTATTGCCTTTTATGATTCACACTTCAATCACCCCGGAAGCGTTGGCTGCTCGAAAAAATTATGAGATTTCTATCACTGAAATTAATTGTTCGCAGTTATTATTCCGAATGTTATAATGACTCGAGGGACCTTGCTTCAATCCATTATGCCTCATCATCGCCCTCGAGCATCGTATTGCGAGTATCGTCTTGAAAGAAACTCTAGATAGCAATTAGGTAGTTGAATTATTCTTTGAACAGAAAAAAAAGAAAAAATAGCATTCATTTAATGGAGATGCGAAAAATAACAGCAAACGCATGGAAAATGGCCCGTTCGTCTTTGCAAAGCTATGAATTACTGCCTTGTGCGGATAGTTCCCACTGAAAGAAAATACGAGCAATTATTAAATCCTTGGTTTATCGTTACCCTTTAGCAATTATATCATTTAACAAAACGTCTACACTAAACCTACTAATGGTCGTTCTTCTGCCAAAGTTAGCTTTTAGAGCAATTTCCCAGGGATCAGCTACTAGATTGATTTGTATCTGAACGGGAAGACAATCGCGGACCATCACATGATTGATCCGGTTTTGTTTCGTGTAGCCGAAGACAAAGAACTAACGGGGAATAATTGTGCGCTCCCGCATTCATAGTATTCGTGTACAAAATTATTGAAATCACATGGAGATGGAGTGAGCTTGAAGACTGTATTAGTCTGCAAGAGACCCTTCGTCATCTTCAATCGAACTGAGAAGAACGAATGAACAGCTACAAGAACCTATAAGTTTCATTCCGCTCATTTCATTCGAGAGAAGTGAATGCGATTTATTTGTAATTTTATGATAAAAGTACTCTCGCGGAAAAGTGTGTGTACAGATCATCAGATCCAAACCGAATATAAGATCGAGAAATGTATATGAAGGTAACATGAACCAGTGCAACCTCACTTCAACCCAATAGAGACATTTTGGTGGCAGGGGTTGTAACCATTATTTTTGTTCCCTCGAAAAATATCGGATCGGGACCTTAGTCAATAGTTTAAGAAATAAAATCCAACAGCGTTTTAATTCACGTGATAACTGGTAGTCCAGCGTCAAATTTGAAAAAGAATAATGATAACAGTTTTTTTTTATTAACATTCAAAATTGTACGAAAATCGTATTAAAACATTAATTAACAAAGAAAAAAGATAGAGGTGAAGGAATTGACAAAAAATAAATTAAATATTGAGCCGGTACAATAGAATGCTAACTTGTAAAAACAATTTCCTAATTTGTTAACAGTTAAAATTTTAACGTAATATGAAGGTTACAGGTTACTTTTTTATTGATTCTTGCTGACAAAAAAAAAAAAAAAATTGAATATTCTCCTTTATCTAAAAATAAATCGTTTTGCGACTCGTCTTGTGGTAATCCTGATAAATAGTTCAGCCGCAAAAAACGACAATACTTGGGTCGGATTGCTACTTTCCAACATTGTCCATTAATCATCAATCAGCTCCGAATGTATAAGAAGAGCTTCGATTGAGTTAATCCGATGTCAGAACGGGAGGTGACTTCTAACTTGTGATTGTCATCCAGGTCGTTGTCATTCAGGTAGTGACCCTCCTCCGAATTATATGCTAATACTGCAATTGTCTTCCAAGCGCAAAGGTTGAATGTAAAATTAGGATGCGTTCCAAGAATCAAAAATCCGACTGAACGGTTAATCATTTTAAATCTTTGAAAGCTAACTCGCTGTTCTCTGCTTTTATCATCATTAAGTACGTTAGATGTTTGGCAAATTGTAGGAATGAAAATATCGGGAATTGTTTCCCTTTGAAACTGCTTTGGACGATGTGCAGCGTGTTTTCATTGATTTACCTCATCACACACATATTAGCGACTTTTAGCAATATTTTTAAAATGTATTTTATTCTAACCTTCGTCCGGAGTATCTTGAAAAGCTCCAACAAAATCTACGCTTCGCGTACTCGTAAATCGTCGACAGAAACGGAAACAAGTCGCGAGTACGACTGTAAAAGCGGTGAGTCACCGTTAAATTGCAAATAATGGAAGAACTGTATGCGAACGGAGGAAAGAAAGAACCGTGGGCGGCAGGTGAGAGCTGCAGGTCGTTGCTCTTCTGTTATTGCCTGACATTCATTAGCTCTCTTAGATTTAAACTGCAATTTAACACTAGAGTAAAATAATAAATATTCGTAGATTGAGAATTCGTCAATTTGCAGAAAACTTCGTTTTATTGAAAAAATGACGATAAATACAAAGTTTCCATAAATTGAATTAAGTAGGTTGAAAATTTTTTTGTTTAATTAAAAATATATACCTATACGTTCTATCCAATTATTCCCTTTTCTTTTCTCTCAGCTCATTATTCTATTGATGATTTTGCTTCATCAAGCCCCAATTATATCCTCTACGTTAAATCTGAAGTTATGGCATCGAATCAGTGAACGTAAATTGCATTTAATACTCTCTATAGCCATAGAATTTTTGAAAATGAAGTGCTATAATCGATTTTCGCCCTTCGAGATTTGTACCTTATTTTGAGGAGAAGCTGAATTTTTTCCAAACCCCGGGTAGACCAGTTCCGCAAACTATTGGACAAAAAGACTGATTATTGTCTGGAGTCCACTCGACTGCAGAGCAAGTGAAGGCCGTTTGCTATAGAATAAGCTCCGTTTCGGGCGTATCCTGCTCCAGAATTTTATTTATCGAGATACGAATTCAGATTACGCGATGTATTCACCTCATCTCATTTGGTTAAGTCCGACCGAGGCAAGGACGTTGAATGCTCCCGATGGACGGCGGTCATTTATTTTTTCTCCAAACCTCTTTCGACATGCGGACTTGGAGTTCATCTCACGTAGAAACCTCCGCGCGGGGACTGGATTTTTTGACTTTTAAAAATCAAGCCCTCCCATTGATTGGATACTGGTACTTCCTCGCTTTTGCAGCTTAATAGTACCGTACGTCCACACCCTCTCGTTGACATTTGAATCGGTATCTCAAATCTTGAACGCCGTGAGATGTATCCAAGGTTATAACTCAGAGAGCTTCCGTTGTTGGATTATATTTACGAGCAACTCATCTTAAAAGTATGCTCGAGGATAGCGGCCGATGCAAGCCAATTTGATTGCTACCGCGTTTGGACAACGTAGAGATTTTGTACTCCCAGTCGGAAAAATGGAAAAGAAGAAAATCAAATTTTCATCTCGGCAGTTAGCGTGCGAAGTGAGCTAATGGACAGGAAAAACTTTCCACTGTTCCACTGTTAGACAAGAATTTTACTAATTTCTAACATTTGCTCTACGACATTATTTTTTACACCCTCCCTCTTCTTCCCTACTTTTTCATTTCAAGATTTTTTTCGTGTTTTTGATTTCAACTCAATAAAAATCTTAATGACTACCTCAATTGTGGCAGTAGAGTCAAATTTTATTATATCGTTGAAACGAGCTTTAAAATTCCCGTCTCCGATTTCAATGATTGGTTTTTTAGAGCCCGCTTCCCCTGGCGCGTCCGTCGGAGGAGCTGCGCCCCTCCTGCCGTGCCTTACAAATCGGTGGGGGTGCTGTCCTTGTCACTACTATACATAGTAGTTTAATATTTCTGTATAGAGAGGAGTAATTTATAGTTTTTATAGTAGTTTCTATAATTTTGTATGTAGGTGGAGGTGTTTTCATGTACTTTGTATCATAAAATATTGGGGTTTTTCAACTTGTGCAAGGTTTAAGACGAGGTAGATGTTTCAACTTTGAAGTTTTCCAAGATTTGTAACTTGCGCAGAGGATAACTGTAACAAAAACGCTGCAAATGATTGTACAGTGGTTTATTATTCCTTCGCTTCAAATAAAATTTCAGAAGACTATCCATTTCAGATAGTCATTATTCAGAACATGTGTAAGCATTTCAACCGAAAAACAGATTGGTAACTATCGGGGAAAATTCCGTAGCAACTATTGTAATTTTAATCTATTTTATTTTTCTTAATTTCCAAATTAAAAACTAAATTTCTTGCCCTACCGTACAGCAGGAGAGAGTGTTTGACGACCATTCCAATGAGTATAGAACGATTTTTATAGCTCCAAGAACTCTCGAGTTATACCCTCATGTCAAATTTCTGAAAATCTCCCAAATTCGGCACAAAAGCTGTGATAACTCGAGAACCAATGAAGCTATCGACCTCGCGATGGTCTCATTCGATTCAGCGTCCAAAAATCTATATAATTTGATACCACGTACACATTTTTCTAAAAAACCTTGGAAAATATGAATTTTCTCCCCCTCAAAACCCCCCAAAAATACCCTTAGAATTGAGCTAGCAAGTTGGTTCAAGAATTGGGCCGTCGTAGGACCGAGATTGATTTTTGGTGAAAATTTCAAATTTTTACCTCTTACAGTTTGGCCGGAAAAGTGTTGACGGCGTACGGCGTACGGCGCACGGCGGACAGACAGAATTTTTTTTATTGGATATTCAGATTCTAGGTACATGCCTTGAAACGTAAAACATCAAATTTTGAGGGGGGGTTATAAAATTTTTTTTCTTGGGCGATTACAATGGTTTATTATTGAATAATAAACTAAAAGTCGTCAACTCAGATCTTTGAATATACCAAAACATAGGTAATTTAACTGTCCACATATTCCCCATGCAATGTACCTATCCATTTTTCAACCGTTTCTGCGTTATTCAACAATATCAGTAGACTACGCATGAAAAAATCACATTTTTCAAGTTTAAACGTTCTTTTCATCTATTTAGTGCAAAAGAAACAAATAATGAACCATATATTATTGATATACACATCATCAACTATCATTATGCTGAATTTGAGCAAAATCTATTTCAAAAAAATTTTCGCGAAAAATCCAAGGGGTACCCCTGCGAGTTTTTTCAACCGAACAGTTGACGATTTTTTACTCCTCTCTCAATACAGATAAAAATCTGAAATTTTCAGGAAAGTTGTGTCTTACCAAGATGTATTTTTGTGATTTTTTTTATTTTTCGGAAAAATCCGCAAGCGGTCCAAAAAAATCGGTTTTTGAAAGCTCGAAAATTGGACTTTAACCGTGATTTTCGGGGTGAAAATTTATGATAATCAATTGTTTTATTATGCAGGAGTCTTCATTTGAACGCCTTACACACGTACATTACAAAAAATTTGACGAAAAACAATTAAACAGCGCCACAGAAATTATTTTCCGTAAATCGAGTTCTTAACTGGCAGTTTTTAGCTGCAGCGGTAAGGGTGAAAAATTAAATGTTCGTTTTCGAGCGAATTTGAAAGCTATTCTTATAGGAAATTTAACGCTGAATCCGAATTTTACATCAAAACGGTAGAAATTTGACGACAACTATTAGTTTTTCATATATTTTGTATTACAACACTACTTTTCTGTTTTTCAACTTTGTGAGAATACCTACTTAATATTTGAGCTTACAACAGAAACAATAGCTGAAAAAATATAATTTTTTACATTTTTCGAGCCAAATAGCATTATTTTCTGCGAGAATTTGCTCAACAACTAATATCTCATAAAGTTCGTTGCCACACCGCCTATTTCCAATGTGGCCTATCTCGGTTAGTTTTTCTTCTGAAATTTAATTGCGAGTCACATTCACCATTTGAAACCGATCTGCTCGTCTCAAAAATCAACATTTTTCCAAAATCTGCGAGAGTTCGGTGACAACTTTTCAAAGTCTTCAGTCTCTGTTACCACTATCAGTTTGTCCCCATTGTTGAAAATCGAAGATGTCGAAAACCTGTCTCCAAAATCGCCGAACTATTAGGGCCATTTATTCGACCTGTCTCGATTATCAATTTGATGTTTCTAAAATATTTCGAAATCATCTCCGAGCTTGGCCTTTTACAACTATTTCCACTAATAGTCTATACGATTTCGTCTCTCCTAAATTATTTGTTACAGTTTTTGAATTTAGAACCAATAATGTGGTGTGGAAGGAATTGCATGCCTCCGAAACCATTTTCAAGAAAATATTTTTCATCAGCCCGATGTTACAAAACAAGGTTTATTTGACAAGGATCGATTCTTCCCGTCATTTCAGAAACTTTCAAGCAATATTTTTGCATTGCAGATAAATTTTCTGTATTATTATAGAATGATCACCGATTTCTACTGGAGAATATCGTAAATCCTGGACTTCTCCGTCCGATTCTCAAAAGTAAAAACCATTGAAATTTCCCCCTTGAAAAAAATTCCTTGAAAAGATCGTATTCCCCGTTGAATTTTCAATGAACTACGTAGCTAGAAATATCTGGACAAATTTGGAATTCCATCGGCTAACGAGCAATTATAATGCGAGGTCAAGCCGTGAAACGTAGCCGTCCAATTAATCACTTCAGATCTATCTGATCGTTACGAATGATATTTATAATATGTATGACTCGTCAAATAATGACACCCTGTCAATTCTGATAGGTATTATTATAATAAAAACTGCCACCGCGACCATTCAATTTGAAGAAATTTGCATTTTGTTTAGAGACGAAGCTCGAAATACGCGGAACCGATTTAGCTAGTTCGTTTTTGCTCGCCCAAAAATCACGCTAATGAATTATGCTGTCAGTATTGACGAGGCTTTGAAGAAAGTGGTCGATTATGCGTTTCGAGAATTCCCTAATTGAGATTGGGGACGGTGGAATTTTAATCAAAGAGGCGTAAATTAATAACTTCGCCTTCAGACCTTAGTTGAGATAGATTTTTTGTGCGTTTCGTTGGAAAAAAAATTGGACTCGTAAGAAACTATATAGATGGAAGTATCAATAATGGCCTCGTTACAAGGGTAATTAACTTGTTTCAATATATTATATTTTTTTCTTAGCTTTTAAGTCAAAGCCGAGAAATAATAATATGATCATGAGTGATGATTAAACTTTAAGGAAGGTAGAAATGATAAATGAAAACCTTACTACTACTTCCACTGGATAAACATTTATTTCACTCAAATTCTCCATTTTTGATACTTCGTAATTAATTTTCTTAATAAATAAATTAATTAATTTTTAAATAAATTATTTTTTTTTTGAGGTAGAAAATATGCGGCTGTTAATTTGGATAATTAAGTTTTTAATTCATTGAATATTGTTTACCAAATCTAAATTTATTTATATTTTTTAATTTATAATTTAGATTTTTAATCTTCATCAATCATTACCTAAGTAACTCGAGAAATGGAAAGTAATAATAATTAATTCAACAAAACGATGGTAGCAATGAAGCAAATGATCGGAGTTAATTTTCAAGTCATCACGTTACTCCGAAAAAACAGGCGTTTCTCGACGCCAGTAATTAATCCGTTATATATTTACATGACCGAAATTCGATAACTAAGAAAAATCTTCCTTGTGGCAATACGCGCAAAAAATGTTTTTTCATCGCATAATGCAGTTCGGGATTGTTGGTCAGTAAATTAATAATCTCTCAATAATGACTTATCGGACCGTTTTTATTTTTCGACGCTCACTGATTCACTTCCTCGTTCCATTGAGAGGTTTAGGGTGAGGCACGCACCTGATCACACAAAAGTGATACGACCGGGCTCGCAGTTGTGTTGTGGTCGGTTGGTACTCAAATACCAAGGTCGCCGAATTGGAGGCTGAGACAAGCGCATGCGGACTTATGAAGTTTCGACGGTGGCCAAAACGCCTCTTCCTGAACGTGTGCATCGATGCAAAGCGGTCCTCGCTTTCCTTCAAATCCCCCAACGTCGCACCGTTAAAGATCACCCCGGTATCGAGTCTTTAGCAGCGATATGTAGTCTGAGAATTGCCGGTGATTCGAATGGTCTTGAGAAAGTGCTATAAGTTTTAATAAACTGATTGACAAATCATGAGAAGTAACGGTTACATAGTTTTATTTCGCCTGGTTATCGCAATTCTATACTTATTTGGATGAGGAGGAGAATAAATTAAGATACTCGAAGGGCGAAAGATCTCATCAGCCTGTTAAAGAATGTAGAAGTCGCCAATCCACTCTCTCCATCAACTCCTTAAGGTTTTTTCTTTTTATTTTTTATTTATTTATTTTTTTTTAATAGAACTTTATTGCATTAAATAATACATTTCAGTTTTGACAGTGATTTTTTCTTGGTTTATAACAACATGAAACATGTGACGGAGTTACAGCCCATTGGTACGAAAACTGGTACGAAAAATGGTGTACTACTGTCCTTGAAATAGAAGCGAAAAATTAACTCAAAAAAATTTTCAAAACCTTATAAAATCCATTTATTTATTCATATAAGTCAATAATCCTAGCTGACAATATACAATATGCTTTATAAGGAGGAGGATGTCACTCAAAAGCGTATTTAATTTTCGTCATGATCTTTCCATCGAATAACATAACCTAATAGTAGTATCCTCAGCGCTCGTAATTCATATATTTGACTGATTGACGACTAATTTGTGACAATTAGTCCATTTTTGTTGCCAAGAAGCTAAAAAATAAAATAAAAATCGCATTTTTCAACTTTGAACACTATTTTCAACCATTCAGGCAAAAAGAAACAATAATGTAAGCATTAATTAATGCCACTTTTTTAATCAATCGTATACCTCTCCTCATCATCATGGTTTGCGGTTTCATTCATCGGTTAATGACCACAAAGAGAAATATAGACACACAGAAATTATTCAGAACAAATTCAGAATGTATAATAGTGCTATAGTTTTTCTCCAAATTCACCTTCGTCCCGAATTTGAAATTTCGGACAGTTCCAATACTTTACTACGTTAAAAAGGAAGTATTTTTGTTCTTACCGTGCACATGAATTTATCGTTCGGATCGGTAAGAATTGAGGAATTCGATACGAATTTCCAACTCTCAACCCTTTTTACTCCGCCATAAACAACAGCTCTAATCAAGTGTCGATTGGATAGCTACGGCATTATAGCAACTTTTTGTTTTGACGAACTGCCTAATCGAATTTCCAGACTGTTCAATCGACCGAATTCTATAGAACGACGTAATTGACGGTACAGGAACGAAACAAGACGAAGTTCGTCATCAAAGGCGCCGTAACTGTCATTAATTTGTACACCGAGCGTCCACCTAATCGCTTCGATCCATCTTGATAATGGCTACAGATTTGGTCGTTTTTCCGTGCGGGACGCGATTAGGCGAGAACGACACCTTACTAATTCTCGCCTCCGGTCGCACCTTGCGTCTCACATCGAACAAGATCGAATCAATTTGATGGTTAGCTGGACACTCCGAATTTTTTCTGCGTTCTTCGAATACTACTACAACAAAAAAATCACGAGGCAAGATTGTAACTGTTCTATAGTCGCGCTCAAAATGCTTCTTTTTTTATTATTCAATAAGTAATAAACCTTGGAAGTTGCCCGAAAGATTTTTTCCAACCCACCTCAACCTTTTTTGGAAATATCTCCAGAAATTCAACCCTATCTGTGAAATGTACACGGAAAAATCACATTTTCCACCTTTGAACACAATTTTCATCCATTTAGGCAAAAGAAACAAATAATTAAGCATATATTATTGATACGCACATCATCAACTATCACTATACCAAGTTTGAGCAAAATCGAAATCAAAAAAGTTTTCGCGAAAAAATCAAGGGGTACCCCTGCGATTTGTTTGAAACGATCAGTTAACGATTTTTTACTCCTCTCTCAATACTGATAAAAATCTGAAATTTTCAGGAAAGTTGTATCTTACCAAGATGTATTTTTGTGATTTTTTTCAATTCTCGGAAAAATCTGCAAGTAGTCCAAAAAAATCGGTTTTTAAACTCTCGAAAATTGACCTTTAACCGTGCTTTTCGGGGTCAAAATTCATGTGAATCAATTATTTTAATACACTGGAGTCTTCATTTAGATGCCTTACACACGTACATAGCAAAAAATTTGAAGAAAAAAATTCAAACAGCTCCACAGAAATTATTTTCCGTATATCGAGTTTTTAGCGGGCCGAAATTAGGAGCTCCGCTGGGAGAAAAATTAAACTTGGGTTTTTAAGCGATTTCGAAAGCTATTCTTACAGGAAATTTAACGCTGAATCCGAATTTGAAGTTAAAACGACGGAAATTGGACGACAACTGTCAGTTTTTCTCGTTTTTAGTACTACACCGTTTTTATGTTTTTCAACAAAATTCATTGCAAATAGTTACAGGTCTGTTCAATAATATTTTATTACTCATTCTAACAGGAAATTAGACGTAGAATTAGAATTTGAAGTGGAAAATGGCAAATTGCGTAGATTTCATTCATTCAATTTTTTTTTTTAAATTATCCATACTTTTTGAAGTTTTATCTTTGAAATTTTTTTGCCACGTTCGCTAATTTTCAAAAAGTAGTTTCTGTGGAAGCAATTTGTGGAAATTTAATTTAGAATCGGTTAACAATAAAATGCAACTCGATTTTTTCGATGTCGAAGTTTGTTTTGAGATAAATTCGGGTTAGATTTAGTTGTTAGATTTACATAACCGTATTTCATAAATAATCAAAGACCTAAATGAAAAAAAAAAAAACACAGAATTTTGGGTATTAGGGTTTTTTATTTAATTGACGAAAATTTCGTAAAATAATTTTTATTTTGTCACAATTTTGCTCTTGTTTTTTCCCTTAGTCTCTTACCCATCGTCTGAATTCCACGAAACAGAACTTTTCCCAAAACGACGTTTTTCAATACATTTCGAATCTTTTTTTAAAACCAGGGCAAAAATCGAAATTCTAAGGTTCTTTCAGACGGTGACCTTAAATTCTAACTGATCCATAACTTTTCATTCAATTCCATCTAGCCACATCTTCAATCAATTGTATACCTCTCCTCATCGTGGATATGTAGTTTTATATAGATTGTCCAGATTTATGTATATAGATAGATTTTACGCGTTTTCGGGTTTCGTAGCTTGCAAAAATGTTCCAATTTTGTCCAGATTTGTGTCAGTAACTTGGATATAGCCTTTGTATAAATTTATTAATCATATTCTCGGTTATATCTGTTTGCCGACTCGATTATGGAAGTATTGTGTGATCTTTAAAAACCAATTCTATCAGATTAGGTGATTTCTATAAGATGAACGATAATAGAAGTTACCGTTTTTCATAAATATTTTTACTAGCTTTTATTATGCACAGCTTGTTCTGAATAGATCGTGTAAGCTGCCAGTATTGAAAAAATAACGAAGATATCTCCAACATGATACATATATATGTTTGCTCACAGGCAACAAGCAACATACAAGCCCGAGAAAAAAACAATCTCTCATAAATATAGTAGACATGCTAGCGGCATCGGAGGCTGAGATGTCGT
Organism: Tupiocoris notatus; assembly: GCA_037159825.1. Lineage (NCBI taxonomy): Eukaryota > Metazoa > Arthropoda > Insecta > Hemiptera > Miridae > Tupiocoris > Tupiocoris notatus. The sequence continues at coordinate 195,653 of JASJUZ010000207.1, read as the reverse complement.
TTATAAATTTTGTTCAACAAAGCCATACAGTCTTGGCGCAGCGGGAGTAAAATATTCCGACTGTTTCTTGTTCTCTATTTGAAAAGAGATTATTGAACAAGCCATTAAGCTCCGGTGTTACAGCTACTTTCCATTAGCGAATAAAGACGTGATCCGGCGATTTCAATCGCCCACACTTGCCTGATTTGTTGTACAATGGGGGCGGAATGGCAGATGAAGCCGTTCTTCAGCAGTAGCTATAGTATGTAAAAATGCTCGTCTATAGAACACGCAATAGATATTGGGAAAATACAAGTAGTAGTTATTTAGAGTGGGATAGAATCTGTAAAGATAGATTGATAGTTGAAGAATGATTCTGTAGATGTTTCGTTGTTACTTATTTTTTATACACTAAGTCTGGTGGCCTACCACTTTACTACTTGTTGTACAACTGATTTCTGACCAAAAGTGTCCTACAACATTTTTTACGTTTTTAGTATTGTGATCGTACGAAAAGTCGAATTCCGAACGGAGGAGAATTCGGAAGAAATTGTCATAATAGTACTACACTCAGAAACAAGTGACCGTGCGTCCGTCTGTTTGTGGTCAAAAAATTACAAAAGTTGCCTTAATCTCTGTGACAAATAAATGAAATTTTCAGTAAATGTTCTCATTAGTCATCTCAGCAAAATTATCATAGGTGCTAAGACGTTTTCCCTTGTGGTTATCAACCATTTGTTGGAAACGTTTACAAATATTGTTTGGAATAGTTGTGAATTTCTCGTTTTAGTGAAAACTTGAACGTTTCTTATGGTTACCGCCTAGTGGATGGCGGATTGTGGTGACCAATAGAGACATATGATTTTACAAAGTGACCAAAACTCATATGTTTAAGTTTTCAAAAAACACAAAATGCTCTAAAACTCACTTCTATAACACACACGGGTCGAATGACAACCAGTACGTGATCAGGGATATATTCATCGTATCCCATCATAATAAACTCAATATTTATGTTCTATTATCTTCTTTCAGATGTTATTGGCCCTGGTAGCAGGATGTACGGCTCATTATGAGTCTCCCATAGTGACGCCGTTGGCTCTGGTCGGTGACCGGCCTCTTTCCGTCGCCAATACTGTCTCCGACGTGCCGATGCTCCTCGTCCCAAGAAATGAACTATCACTGTATTCACGAGTACACATCAGCGCTGTATCCGATACACAGCCGCTCGTTACCTGTCAACTCAACCGTCAAACTTTGGTAAATGACCGAAAATCGTACAAATTATATTCAGAGCTATTATTATCAGTTTTGAAAGCATTCGAATGGTCATACTGTGATAAATGCTTTACAGCTTTTCCCTGAGTAGTTTGTCAATTGTGATATTAAATTTGTTCTTCTGTTCTTGAAGGATGCAGTGCCAGCAGTAAGAGTCGTTCTCCGTCATCCAGTGGTAGTTGACAGCCCAGATTCGTATTTGCCGTTCCCGACGCAGATCAATGTCGTCCATGAAGGCCTGCGCATGACTGTACCTGTCGGGGCTCTCGTCGTACCCATTCAAAACCATCATTTCCAGGGACCTACTCTCGTCAGAGTCATGTACGCCGTTCCAGCCGGTCCTCTGCAACTACAGTATCCCGTGTACTCCAATTCCCCAGTCCCGTATCCCTTAAGGTAAGCGAGCTCTATTATAATCTGCAGCAGTTACAATCAATACACTTAATCGAGCAATTCGTACTTTATCTATTGTCTTTTCCAGGCCCGAATACTCGCAAACTTCATCCTCGATTCCGAGGCCGACCTTGCAACCGCAACCGATTTCTGTGACGCCTCAGCAATACACTCCTGCCCCGTTCGTGTCGAGACCGATTGCACCATACCGCCCGGCCTACAACGAACTGACCAACATCTACAGCCAAAGACGACCCTCCCGTCCTCTCGTCACCGTTCTCAACTTCCCGTCGGAAATCGCCAGCCCTGAGACGCTCTTTTACCAGCCACCGATCGACGAAAATGGAGAGCTCGGCAATAGGAATCCCCCCGAAGCTGTTATCCCTGCAGGAATCGTCCAATCGACACAGCCCAGACCTACGCTCCAAGTATTCCTCAACTCCAAGGAACATCCTCTGCTCCAATCGTTGAGAGACCAAGCGGAAAACAACCGCGACAAAGTAACGGCGAATTCGATAACCGTCGGAGTCGAATCTGTGTAACAACAACAGTGTCGATATCAGTTCCCGGTGATTTGAGAGACTCTACGTACAAAGAACATGACACTAGCAATTCTAATTCTGAATCACTGCCATAGTAATGTTCGTCCGCGTTGCTTATCGATAAGAAAGCCGAACCTTTTAGCCGAATTGGAAAAACATTGTCAATTTTTTCCCACTACTGTATTTGTAAGAAACACAAGCTGTGCTGGTTGCAGCTGTTTATAATATCCGAATTATCTTAAATCTCTGACTCCACATTTCACTGCCATAATATGTCAATATTTTGCCGATTCCCGATCAAATCTTGAATTTAATTCGAGGCGATTTTCAAGTTTAATTACTCTTTAAGCCATTCGATTAGCTGCTTGTGGAATGGAAGTTATTAAAATAATAACAAATTCAACAGTTTTATTATCAATTGAATTTCAAGTTTTCAAGTTTAATTTAGACACCTGAAACGGATTAGTGCTTAGTGTAGCAATGGAACGGTTAGCATAGGTGAACCTTTGCCTCTTTTCACCTTTGGTCAAGTTTTTAGATGATATCAGTCCAACGATACTTATAATTACGTAGGGAATCCTTGGACGCATATCGTCTCAAAATACCTTCACAAAAATCATCTCATTCTCATTTGCCGCTAAACCGAGACGCTCAAATGTACTTCCCTTGTACCCTGAGTATTCCCATAAAATTTTTCGACGCAAAATATTCTAAACAATGACCCGCCTGTATAGTTACCATTATCGATACTACCGCCCAAGTTTCCATGTTTTCCGATCAGAATCGCCGCTTTTATCTGAAAAAATTTACAAGCTGCGCAACTCACGTGCGAATATCGATGGTCAAATTGGTTTTATTGTATCTTTTATAAAGATATAGAGGGCAGAAAGTGATTTGTCGTTTTTCGCCGTACGCTATAACGAACCACGTATTTGGAATTCCTATTTTGCCGAATTATACTGTATTTTACACTGTTAATGTATAAAACTTGTCAGGGAGTTTGAATAAAGTGCCGATCGCTATATGGTTCGCTCTATTTAACCTGTCCCGATCCTTATCTGCTGAGTAAGTAAAATAACAAAATCGTCGCTTTTACACGAACTCCAATCGTAGCTCCAGAACACACCAAAACTCCAACCAATCGAAGCTCAAAAAGAAAACTCATTTTATGGTGAAAATGAGTTAAACATCGATTCTTATTGGAAATTTCACGCCCGATTAGCGGAGACAGTTTCTCAAGAATGGTACTCGATGAGTACTTATTGTCAGTTTTGCCTAGAGGATAATAGTTAAAATCCTAAAAAAACATGCAACAACTCAGCCCAATACTGAGGAGAAGATACATCAAGATGGAGGAGTTGATAAAAACGAACAGAAAATCGAGCATAACATGTGTATTGCTATTTGCTATAGCTCAACAGCATATTTGGCAACATGCTACAATCATCCCAATTGGAGAGTGCAACTTGCTACTAATCAAGAGTGAAATAGGACAAAATGCTGCGACTCAGCTATTTTTTTCTTATTTAATGCGATAGATGCGAACTTAATAGCAATAAACCACCAACAAAATAATTTTCATTAGGATTTTTACTATACCAGTCGAGTAAATATTTCAATGACATAGATAATCGAGTAATCTGAGTTTAGTCGAATAGGAGAAAAAAATATTTTGACGATAGCAGATTTACTGGAATTATGGTGCAGATTGTATATTTTTGGGGTATGTGACTAAAAACTGTGGTCAAAAACATTATCTTGTGTCGCTTGAGAAAATGACGAAGTGAACAAATCATCTTGCCAATTTACGAAAATGGAGAGAATTTTTTCAATTATTTTTTCCTCAATGCAATAATTACAACCTATTTATTTTTTTAACAGGTTTTAAGAAAAGCTTTTAAGCGTAGAATTCAAGCTCCTAAATGAGAAGAACTCTGAAAAAAAATCATTCTTCAGATAAGATTACTCTTTAAAATAGCTCTTGACGAAAAATAAGCTTTCTAATAGCAACTTTAGCTATTTATATCATCTTTTTTAGACTTACGTCTCATTGAAACTTATTTCTGTTCGGAAAGTTGATAAAAATATAACCAAATACAAAATATAAAATGATAAGAATATAAAGAGATACAAAGAATAGGTACAAAGATAAAAATATTTTTATTTTGAATGATAAAATCGTTCAATCGCTATGAATCATTAAAGTTGAATTGTGTTTTTGAGTATGCATGAACGACTCTTTGTAATTTCGTTAGCCGTACAATGTTCGCCAAGTTTCACGTTCATCATTTTATACCTCAGTTTAGCGAAGTGAAAATACGCTCCTAACGGGTACAATTTCTTTTCTTTCGAACGCTCTCGCTTTAAACAGAAAGTCGTTTCTATTTGCCTCAGCATTGAAATGTTGCACATGTCTTGTTTATGGCCTTCGTTTCTTACAAAATATTTCTCATTATGTAGAAACAAAAAGAGTATTTTTGACGGTATTGGATCCAATTTTGTTCAACAGGTCAATTCTGTCAAATTTTTCAAAAATACCTAATTACTTCAGTGGTTCGCTTCTCCTCCATACTTTCTTCGTATCGAGCAGCCAACTAAATTTCTTCACCCATTCCACGTGATAGATAAAGTAGTTGTCATGCTGAAACTGTCTCGAAAAACTCATAAGACAAGGAACACCGACGTGACTTATTTAAAAAATTTATATACCTCTTTTACGTCGAGGAAAAAAGCATCCTCCTTTTTTTTAAATAAATAAACTACTCTAAGTGATTAAGTTTGTCATAACCTGCTGACCTTCAGCATCAGTCATCAATCAACTTTGTTTTAACGAGTGCAAATCGTGACTCGCGTAATTTCGCGAACTCTTCGATCATTTATTATACAAGTAGAGTTCAAAGATCGATAGGGATTGAAGTTATTTCATTGATGAACGGTCAATTTTAATGATAAAAACGAAAACTATTTTTACTTCAACACAAAACACCTTCTGCTACGACGCATATTTCTAAAATAGGAACAAACCTGAAATACTAAAGCCATTATATTATTTTCTGTGAACTAAGCGACGATTTTTTATGATCTGATGGTGACGATCTGAAAATGCTTGTTATGACATGCTGATGATGCTTGACTTTCATCGTTTGGCACACATGCCACGTCAATTATTTTTCAAAAATATTAGAATCTATTGTTGTGTACTAACTTTCATGTGGCCTTATAAAAATATCTCGATTTTATAGTCTGATGTTGGCCGGCTCATAACGTAATGTGTTTTTTTTCCTCGCCATTTCACTAGTGCGTATTTAGTATTTTGATTTTTACAGACTACGAAAATCAGTATATTAAATTATCAATCTCTTGAAATGCGTCGACTTGATATGTTTGGAATGACAACGGATTTTTATCCAGTGGATCACATATCGTACTTCCTCGTTATTCGCAGATTCGAAGATATTTGGATTTTTACAGACCGCAAAAATGAATATATTTGAACCCGGGGACTTCTTATAATCGAATGCGTTTTGCTGACGAAGTCCTTTTTTTGGTCACAGTTTGACTGGACTACTTTCGAGATAAAGGCCTCAAGGACCAATATTATTAAAACGCTAGCAGACATTTGAAAATGATTTTGCACGATAATTATTTTTTCAAAAAAATGAGAATTGTTGTGGACCAAGTTTCATGTCGTCTTGAAAAAATATCTCGATTTTATAGTCGGATGTTAGCCGGCTCATACTGTACAACCATTTTTTTCTTGTAGGAGTCGTAACCTTAAGGTCATCTTTTATTATTCAACTCAGGTAGTATCGTTAGGACCACGTTGACAGAAAATCAGATGTAGACAGGCGACCCTTCAACTGATCAAGGTCGGTAAGGTATTTTGTTCGGTTATTATCGAATAAATATTCGAATTCTTCCGTCATCTTCTTTTTTGATAACGCAAACAGAACCCGGTTCAAAATTCTCAGTCGCTCAAACAAGCGGGACAAAGGCCTTGATCTTTCATAAATCGATCTTTGTAACTCGGAAGGCTTCAAAGATTTTCGGAAATTCGTCGGACGAATTGTAAAGGGAAGTTTTAAAATGTAAATTTTTGTAAAATGCGTCGACATTATAGCGAATGCAAGTTCAATGTTCACTTTAGCAGAGTTTGATTCAAACGTGTAGAAATTTCCTTCCGATTTTCACGCTGAAATTAAATGAACCAGTAGCGCTCGTAAAGAATATTTTAGGCCATCGTTTTAATAAAATTCCCTGGGAAATTGCCGATTCAACAATTGTATAAAAATAATTGAAATGTTTCGACTATAGAATGGTTTATTAGCGCATTATCATTATCTATAATCTATCTACGATCCTAATCATAAGGTGACGAACTTAGATGACTGTTTAAATTTATTGACTAGAAGATGTCACCTTAAGAGGCCTTGAGAGACGAAAGCGCTTGGGAAGAAAATATAAATAAAAAATGAGAAAGTCGCCCTTATTCTTCTCACCTCACCTATCAACAGATCCGAAGGAAACTGAAGAAAATTATAACGATTATGAAAAACTGTTTATATAGGCTCCAAAACAGAACAATTTTCACCGGTTTTGTCCGACCAACCGTCATTTTTCACATTCTTTCTTTCTTTTTCAGACTCACATAAAATGGTGCACACATTGTGAAAGTTGGGCCTGGAATTACAACGCCTCCCCATCCTGGAACTGTTATCCTGTCATTGTTACCAAAGCGTGAATTGTTACCAATAAATATTCCAAATCATCATTCTACTGTTATTTTTGTGGACCATAATTCTTCGAATTGCAGCACATTTACCTTTTTTTGTTCATTCAAGTGCCTGATAATTTATTCAAAATTCCCATGCGAGCTCAAAAAAAGGCCCACTGGATTCGTTTAGATACCTGTTACTTACTTGGCAATGTATAGTATACTATACATGTTCAAGCTTGGCTCAATCCTCACCTACCGAGCACAGTATAGCATACTATACGGGTTGAAAAATGTTCAAATAAATCCTATTTTGATTATGTTTCTGTTTTCGTGTGTTTTTGGGGGCCTAAGCTTGCCAATGGAGAGAGGACAATTTTGGATATTCCATCGGAATCAACTTTTCCAAGTACAGGGTTAAAGGGGTACGAAAAACAAGAGGATGCCTGGACGAGCGAAAGTTCTTAGCCAGTCAATAAATCCTTGCTTTCTTCCTCACGCACTGGAGTCGAGTCCCAATTTCGAATTTTCCTCCATTCATAGAGAACTTCACCATTTCACTCTCCTTTCCTCTACTCTGTAGAAAATTTCGGTTTAACTCAGTACTGAATTATACACATTGCAGGCAACATGTAGCGAACTCAGATTGAGGATCTTGAACCTCAATGGGCCCACTCGCCGCCCACTTACCTCAGCTCCCACGATGCGAAATAATCTTCTTCTCTTTAACTGAAAATATAATTAGACGAACGTCGGTTAGCTCTGATCGAACGTAAGGACTGACTGACGGCCGATTCTACGACCACGCAAGTACGAAAAAGAGCTCGGAAAAAAGAAAAATCCCCTCTTTCCTTCCTTCCTTTCATATCTCCGATCGTCAACGAAACTTCATTCGATCGCGTGGTCGAGACGATGTCCGTTTGCGGTAGCTCGAAATCGCGTGGGGACGGGCAATTTCGCCATGGATTGGTCGAAAGAAGATTTCGCTGCAGGCTACTGGCGTCTTCTCGACCAAAATGAAAAACGAAAAAGCTCTTCAGACAATTTCTATTAAAAATACTTCCATTAACTACGTAAACATAGAAGTAAAATATGTATTAAAAAAAAAGAAAAAAAAGCCAATGGTAAAAAAATTGGCCTATATTCAAATCTTTTCAAAATGGTCTTATCTGGGTTTCACTGCGAATTCATTTTTCTCAAAAAAAAAAAAAAAAAAAAAAAAAAAAGATCAATTTGAAAACTATCAACAAAGCACGAATACTATTCCATCGTTTTCTCATTCTTTCCTCAAACTCATTCAGAATTCGGTGACGGGGTCAACTTTTCCTCGTTTTTTATTCTTTTTTTTTTTTACTTCGCGAAATTTGATAAAGCCGAGGTAACTTTTCAGACGAGAGACATTATAGACTGGATAGGCCGCATATTATCTCACTATCCTTCTATCGCGCCTTTAGATCTGCGAGGCAGTACAAATAATATCCCGTGACACGGAACTAATCCGAGGAAATTATATCGAATTGGGAGCACTCTTCATCTTTACCACGGGCCTTGGCATTTTCATCCAACTCGGCAGATCCGGCGCGAAACGAAAGAACCTGTGAACAACTCGGGTGAAACAATTTTTTGCGCGGACACTCCAAGATCATTTATGACATGATACAGATAGAGAATCTATACGTATTTAGCGTGAGCTCATATTTATGGTGCAGTTTTAAAGGAGAAGGACGAAATGAAGAGCGGCGCATTTTTAACAAGCATTTCTTTGCGCAATATACCTACTTAAGAAATCAATACGATCTACGGTATGACCATGTATGGAGTTCGAGGTTGAAGCATGGCGTTTTTATTTGACAAGGATGCGCATTGAAACATAGGTGACATTTGGATGCTTCTTTAGATTAACAAAAAAAAAAAAAAAAAAAAAAAAAAAAAACCGCTACAAATACAGTTTGTACAGTTGTTTATTATTCCTTTCCTTTACGTATGATTTGAGAATACCATCCATTTATAATAGTAAATATTCCGAACATTTGTACCAGACAACAAATTGATAACTATAAGGGAAATATTAATCAAAACGTTCATCTTTAGGGCAGAAATCTGTTCGAAAAGTGCTAAGTGTGGATTAGCACAGTGAAAAGTGGAAGTATTCAGAAACGAGCAATAAATCCAAAGGTCACGCTCACACTTTGTCCACCCTCTACATTGTCGAGCTAATTGGAGCTACCGTTTTATTGCCCTAATTAAATTATCCTCCTTCTGTATATTTGAAATCGGAAACCTAGGAAAATTGTCATGTTCTCACGTCATCATAGATATTATAAGCAGCTACTGAACACGTTTGTGGAAACTTTGTAGCGAAAACAATGGGCTTATAGTTTGCCTACATTTTATTTGGCTAAAAAAGAAAATTCTCCGTTTTCCGTCTCTACGAAAACCTCGTCCACTCGATTCCACAATGAAGAAATTCCAGGTCAGTTCCAGAAGAAAACCCACGACTATGATTTTACTATTTGTTTTCAACAGACTAATTATTGTTTGGCACAGTCGTCGATAATTAAGTAATAATTTCCATAATTCAGGTCGCTATTGTTGGTATTAATTCGCTCTTCGGAGGAACCTCGGCCCTTCTTTTGAAGCAATCACCTTTCGTCAAGTGCTTAAAACTTTACGATTCGAGGAATATTGAAGCAGCGCAGGACATTTCGATGATAAACACGCAATGCCACGTGAAAATGTATCGCGGCGAAGATCAGCTTGAAAACGCCTTTAAGGTTTGAAAAATGGTTGAAAATCTTTTCATGGAGAGGTTCAACCGGTTGAGTGTGACATTTTACTCTCTCGCCCTCAAGCAATTAAATATTAAATAAGAGCAACATAGGCAAGATAAATCGGTCTCTGGATTTTCGATTTACTAAAGAGAAGTTTGACATGAATCAAGGCTGTTTCAATAGCTCGTGAACCTATTTGACGAATTTTCAACCCCGTATTCGAAAATTCACCGGACTCTTTCTCTTTCAGGAGGCGGATATTATCGTGATCAGCGACGAAGCACAAGAAATGCTCGATATGGATTCACACTTGATGAGAGTGTCCAGTAAATTCGGAAACTACGCCAAAGCGATTGCTCGCTCTTCTCCTGACGTGAGATAATTTTCACCTATTAATAGCTGAGAATTACTAATATTTCCCTGACGAACGATTTTCTTTTAAGGCTATTGTAGTGATCGCCTCAATGCCTGTCAATTGCCTGCTACCAATGATGAGCCAACTTTTGGCCAAAAACGGTTGCTACAACCACAACAAAGTCCTCGGAACAACTACTGTGGACACAGTGAGAGCAAGTGCATTGCTCGCATCGCGTCTCCGTCTCGATCCAAGGGAAGTCGTCTTGCCAGTTATCGGAGGAAGTTCGGAAAATACGAGGGTTCCTGTTTTCTCGCAGGCCAGACCGTTTTTCTCTATCAAACCGGTAAGCACGTTGAATAGTCATTCATAAATAAATGAAAATTTTATTTAAAAAATTAATGTTTTCACTTATTGAAAAATTTATGCTATTTATATTTTATTCATTGATTTATTTATAATTATTACAATTTATATTTCCCTTTATTTATTATTATTTATATTTTTATTATTATTCTTTTTTACTTTTAATTGTATTCATATATTTTCGCTTTCATATTTATTATGTTTTCATTTTGATTTTATACAGGTATTTATTTTTTATCATATATTTATATATTTAAAAAATAAATTACAGTTTGGTGTTCGGTGTTCATGCTAATTTCTTATATTGGTGTATTTATTTTAATATTTTTTCCCCTCCATTTTGCTGCAAGTAACTGTTCATAACATTTTAAGCATTATTATGTTTTTTTTCTAATTTAATTACTCGGATTGATACTCCAGCGGATCCTCGCTATTTCTGAAACGTGTTGCAGGAAGTAAAGAGCAGCTTGATCACTGAAATCAGACGGGGCGACAGTATGGTACTTGCGAATAAAGGAAGTCCCGAAGTACTGAATCGCGCTCATTCGACAGTTCGCTTTCTGAACTCCATCATGTCCGGCCTTAACGGTCAAAGCAATGTCACGGATATTACTCTTTGTCGGACAGACATGGTTCCAGGGGTTGAATATTTTTCATTGCCGGTCATGCTGGGAAAAGACGGTATCGCCAAGAGGTTCGGCGTTCCCAAGACAACTTCAGCCGAAGATGAGATGATAGAGGAAGCGATCAAGCAGGTGAAGAAAGATTCGGATAGGGCAGCATTCGTTGTGCGAAGAGCTCTCGAGCTGCCGGACAACAAATTTTCGACCGCTTCTGACCGGGCATCGACGCAAAAAGAAATGTTCGACCTTTACGTCAAAAGCCTTCCCGAGCCTGAAAATAACCAACGATCGACGGTGTCGAAGAATGAATCAAAGAGCACCTACTCTTTCAGGACACTTATCAACGCGGAGCCTACAATGATAGTCGATCCTTTTGATATACCGGAGAATAAATCGTTTCAAAAGATGGTCAAGAACAAGTTGAAAACCTTAGCTTCTGAAGAGAGCTTACTCAAGTCCACCGGGTTCTACGAGTCGCCTATGCAAAGGCCAATTAGCATATTGGAGCCCATGGATTGCCCATCGGCGCCGATGGAAGCTTCGAACGATTCTAACTTGGACGATATCTACGAAGAGGCGGGAAAGACAGTTTTGCACGAGAAACATTTGAAGGAAGGTAGTCAAAATGAAAATGGGAGTTCTGGTAATAAACTGAAAGAACATTACATTGTATCGACGGCCAATGTGAACCAGAAAAAACACGTTGACCCGATAGCGAAATTCAAGGAGCAAATTTTGAAATCTATGAACTCTAACGGTCAGGAAATCGAAGGAGAAGACGTCTATTTCGATTCGAAAACAGCACAACCCGATGAAAATATTTTCGAAGAAATACCTCAAAACTTTGAAAAAGCGTACGCAAAGGAAAATCTCAGGTCGAGTAAAAAATCGCGTAAAACCAAACACAGAGAGCAGAAAGAATTCACGTCGTCGGCGGGCGAATTGAACAAAGATGTTCGAAACAACAGAAAACAAGTATCTCAATTTGACGCTGATACCGGCACAAGATGGTCTGACGTGTATGAGCCCAAAGAATATAGAGATAATCAATTCACTGAAGAAGGGTTGGAGGAAGATGTCGATCGGCTTTTTTGCAGCACCGGGAAACCAAAGCACGGCGATTTTGATTCCATGATGGCGACCCATGATAGTAATACGAGTTTCGTTCAAGGAGTTTATTTCCCAACGAAAACCTTCTATCCCGAAAGCACCAGTTCCCATCGTCGAAGCAATAATTTCAGAGAGTCCGCGGTGAAATCAAGAGGTCGCAAGAACGCTCGCGGTCATATTGTTCCGTTCAAATCGCCATTCAAGGCTAACGATACGACTCTCTATGATGTCGACGATGGCAACAGATACTTGAACGGCAGTATGGTCTTTAACAAAGTGAGAAAACCACCTCCGAAATCCAAGCCAATCAGGAGCGCCAAACAACGCGCTGCACGAAAAGAAATTAACAAAAATCACGACAATGATCTCGAGGAGAAAGAAACGAAAAACGAAGAGCTGATTCACGTAGTCTGTCCCAATTGTCAAAATAAGCTGACTTGTCTTCAAAGTGAAAATTCGAAGTTGAGAAGGAATAACAACACTGAGCCAGTTTATTCGTTTGCAGCTGCAGCAAACTTGCAACCTGAGGAGCCGAGAAAGAATTCCAAAGAACAGGAAACGGCTAGAGAAATACAGCAAACCGTGAAAGAAGAATATCAAAACCTCAAGGCTAGCAAACCGATGACTGCTAATGACGACAGTCGAATCACTGCTTCTCTTCATCGTATTCCCGAACCCAAATGCTCCCCATTCGAGCCGCTTCAGGAACAGCGATTGAAAAGACTTAAGGAAAAGATCAATCAAAAATTGATACCGTTGCTAAACAACGATCGTCAAACCGCCAGCACTGAGTTTCAACAAATGACAAGTACCAATAAGAGAAGCCTCGCTCAAACGAAACCGGTCGAAAAGACAGAAGAACGCTTCATGGGCACGCCTCTAGTTCTTGTCGATGAAAGCAAAAAAACTGAAGGAAATAAACCAAGCAAAAGCGAAACTCAAACGGCTTCAGGGGCCAAATGGCAAGGCGTTCCATTTGTGCTCAAACGGGATCAAGAAGATACTCAAAAAACAAATGAGGAAAACCAAAAGCTCCAAACGTCAGCCAAACCGTTGACTAAGGAGACACGTTTGAAAGAAAGGCATTTGTTCAAGGGTCCAATCAAAGTAGAGCCAAAAATAGAGGAAAAAGTTATTCAAAAGAAAGAGGTGGCTAAAATTATCAAGAACAAATTACAGCTTCTCTCCTCCAAAGGAAATTTGAAAGTTTCAAAGATTCCAGACGCACGGGCGCCAGATGATAACAATACAAACAGCTTTAACACAATGAGTAAAGGCTTGAGGAAGACATTATCAAAGCGACTGGGCGCATTTGATCTTGGGTTGGACGATGTTAGGAAATATATGCACGCTAAAACAATAGAAACAACCGAAATTAAGATAAAGCCTCGCAGCGATGCAAGCGATTCTAAGCAGGATAATATGATAAAGAAGTTGGCTCAAAAGTTACCACATCAAGAAAGAAAATTTGCGGTCGCTATCGCCGTTGAAAAGCCAAACGAATCTGTACAGGTTGATAGCTTAAAGAAAACGGCAATAGATACCGAAGTAAAAGTTGCGACTGAAGAGGCGATCAAAGCGAGCGCTACTTCGCAAGCAAAAAGCGATTCGACTGATGGGGATAATAAACAAAACGACGTCCCCATGGCAGAGAAAACCGACAAAGTTACGGTGGAAATTAAGCAAAAGCCAGCACAAGAGACGCAGATTACAGCGGAAGCTGAAGCAGAGGAGGCTCATACTAAAGCGGGAGCAGTTACCAAAGCTGTTGCTGCTCCAAAAGCAGGTGCCGCTACCAAAGCTGTTGCTGCTCCTAAATCAGGAGATGCACCTCTTGCTCAGCTGAAAAACGTGGCAACCCAAGACAAAAACAAAATTGTCGAAAGAATACCGCAAGAAAGCCAAAAGGAGTTGTTGGAAACGATTCTGAAAGAAAGTATCCAAAAGAGCTTGCCGAAAAAGAACAAACTCCATTTACTGACTATCAACCGTGGGACGAAACAGCCAGAGAAAGAGGCGAGAAATGATACGTGCAAAGATCAAGGGGCAGGATTGGCCTCTAAGAAATCGACTCATTCAGCTACGTTGAAAACCCGATTCTCCAAAGACGATTACGACACAAAGTCGGCGGCGGTGAAAATCGCTCAGAGGTTCGACACTAAAAAACCGGACAAGCCGAAAGTCAAATCTAGCGCTCCAGAAAAAGCTACAAATATCCTTGAAGGCCTGAATTTCCCACCGAAGAAAGTACCCAAGGCCAAAGCGCATCCAAAAAGTTTGCTCAAAGAGTTGTCATCAACTTTGGATCACCAAGAGTCAGAGGCGGCTAAAATTCAAGAGCAAACATTGAAGGCATTGAAATTCAAGAGGCGGCCAGTGGTTCCACTGAGTAACGTACATTTGGGCAAACATTTTGACCCTGAAATGTCGCACAAGTTTTCAAGGCTGTTCCAAACTGGCACTGAGTACGTGCGGGAAGAAGATCAAATTGCAAAGCTTGCATCGGAGGTGATCAAGAAAAGAAAGTTGAATCCACCCTCGACCATAGCGCAAAAGGTCGCTGAAAAACAACTGAAAACCGGACAAAAGAGAACAATGAATAAAATTATTTCAAAGAAGACGCCAAAATGTTCACGATACTTGGACAATCTACCAAGGGAAAAACGAATACAAAAGAAACCGTCCAGCATCAGTACAAAATTAGTCTCGATGCCGCATATTCGGCATCAGCCGGAGCATTTTGAATTACCATTGGGGCCAATCGAAGTGCGTCCAGGATTGGCGAGGTTCAATTTCGGCAAAATGGCTATCGGAAGTTGTTTCTCGCCTGATAACTGTTCGGAATCGACACTGTTCAATGAGTACACCCGAACGAATCTACTTCCTAGTCTGAAGGAGATGAGGGAGACAATCATTCTTGAAGATAAGACGGAGCAGAAATCTGAATAAAACTATTTTAAAAAATTATTGGATAAAAATAATGAAATAGCGATCAACATTAATTTTTTTCAAAACATATTTTATTGCTAATACTGGGCTAATACTCGTATGTACCAAATGATTTGATCTTGACAGACTGTAATATCAAATCGCACAAAAACCTGGGAGCATGAAAATGAAATAAGAGAAAAATACAGGATAAAAAATATACATTTATTTTCACCCATCTGAATTCAATTGATATACAGACAGCAAAGCGATCTGTTCAAATATAAGGTAACAGTGAAACTATACAGAGCAGAGCCTGTTCATAGCCTAATATCACAGGTAACATTGTCAATAAATACATATGTGATTTCAACATATTGGCCTTAAATATTTTGCCAAATTATAACTATTTTGCACGAAACCTACTGCACCAATACTAGAATCACTTATGGGTAGTAAACATGCGAGAAGTTGAATACGAAAAATTATTGAACTGTCTCTACAATTATTATAGGAGTAAAAATGAGAAAATAATTTAAGAATAGTAAATTAAAAATCTAGGTTTGGTTCATTTAATGATACAAGCCTAACTTCAATGATTGATAGAAACAGTTATCTCGCAGGCAGAGCACCTGTCTCCCAAGTTTAAAATTTTTATCACCAGGTGCCCCTTGCATTCGAAAGAGCTTCCAATCACCATCAAGTATTAGATGTTACCCAGTCCCATAGACGTGTTATGTCTTGCTTGGAGTAAGAAAATATCGTGTTTTATAGGCCTATGTTCTACTACAATTAGTATGGTCGACATACATACCCCTGAAAGGAATCAATAATCAACCCCTTTACTTCAGGTTTGCCTCCTGTTTAGAAGGCAGGTGTTTCGCTAACACGAATTGGGAACATCTTTCATTAGCAGTGTGCACGAAAAATTTCTCAAGAAGATTACAAAAATTAATAAACAAAGCAACAATAAACAATAGCTCAACCACTTAACAAAAACATCCGATTAAAGTTTCTCGTTTGCAACAACTGTAATATTTTCGAGACGCTAAAGACTACCAGAACCATTCGACTTTATAAATGAAAAAAAATTTAACAAAGTAAGCTGAGAGCATTGAACTCAACGGTGTGCTAGCATTTTGAGCGATTTTGGGGTGAATATGTGAATAAACGAGTCCCACCCGCAGTCAGCGATCTGTCCAGTTACATGATTGTTGAAATCTAACCCGTACACGAATTCCGAATGATGATTAATCGTCTCGATTGGTTCGCTAGCTGCTTTGTAGTCCCATATCCTTAAACAAAAAACAAGAGGGAAATCAGACTTCAAGAAAAACTTAAAAATAGTGCGGCCACACAAAAGCTGCAATAACTCGAGAACCATTAACGATATCAATTCCTTTATAGTCTCATTCGATTCAGCGTTCAAAAATTATAGAAAGAATAAGACATTTTTTCTTAGGCGATTACAAGGGTTCATCATCGAATAATAGACCAAAATGAAGCATTAAAATAAGCACGTTTTTAGCCGCCATTAGCTTGTTTTAAATTGTACGCCCTAGTCTTGATTTAATAGCAGATTTTGCATCTTGACCAAAAAAAAAAAAATCTGAAGTGGTTTAGATTACCTTGTAGTGAAATCGTAAGACACAGATGCTATCACTGATGGAAAATGTGGTGAAAATTGTATCCGTCTCACAGCATACTCGCAGCCCTGAAAATAGTAATTTATCTTTAAATCCAACGTACATAATAATTACAAATTAATTTATCCTCTAGTCTTTCTGTGCATGGTGACAACTTCTATCAAGAATAAAAATCAAATAATGCTCCGACAATCAAAAATCGACTCCCAACACTAAAGCATCTACAACGCTCTGGCAAATCTGCAACAAAACACAGACATTAATGAACACAGCGGATCGAATGGAACAAAAACGGTTTCAAACTAATGGTCACCTTGAGTTGGAAGACAGGTCTTGCCAAACTTCTGAGATCCCAGCCACGGATGAGACCATCAGAACCACCAGTAGCTAGCAGATTGTCATGATACTTAGACCAGCTGCAAGTCAATACTTCAGCTTCATGTGCTTTAACTGTCATCGAGGCTCTATCTTGTATTCGAGCATTCCAAATCTTCAATGTACCGTCCCCTAAAAAAAGAGTACATTGAATTACTGCTTGAACAGCAGAAAACTCTCTTGTACTGAAGTTTACGATTTTTGAGAATAGAGTTTGGAATAGGAATACATTCAAAACTTGCCCGAGACAGATGCAAAGAGCGAAGGAACGTGAGGTGACCACATGGCGTTGTAGACAAGTTGCGAATGCCCATGGTAGGTAGCCACCGAACTGCAATGCACAGGATCCCACTGCAAGACATTCCATTATTGAAACAAAATCAGACCTTGTCGGGTATGTAAGCGGCAAGCTCCAACTCGCTCGTTTTTTTTTTTTTTTTTTTCAAAAATACTGAATTAGAAGTTGATTTTCCATGTATTTTTGTTTGTTTTCATGCTCTTTCCAATGGTGGTCTCATTTTGAAGCATGAGTCACTCGTTCCAATGGATTTGGGCATTGAAAACTATTGTTAGTATCTCAACTTTTTCGTTCCCCTAGTCTGATGGTGGAAAAATTGGGTCATTCCAATGGGTGCTTCAAAACCCAGCTGTTTATCCCGCATGCAGTTTCTAACTATAAGACTTAGCAGTCCTGATGTCAGTGGTCTCTTCAAAAAAGTATTAATAACGGTGAAAATGTTTTAGTTTATTAAATTAATAATAAAATATAATAAAATAAATTATTAGAATTAAATTAATTAACCACTTGCAAATAAACTACACAATCAAAAGTTCATCTCCTAATTTTTCAATGAAGAATCCCCATTACTATAATTACTATGATCCCGAAATGGAAAATGTGTGAGATGGCGGGAAACTCACCAATTTGATTGTACAGTCCCAGGATGCTGAAAGGATAAGTTGCTCTTGCCGGGTTTGACTCCAATCGACGCTGTAGATTTCCTTCTTGTGCTCTTTCATCGTTTGGGCGGTCGCCTGAGCAAAAAAAAATTGGGTTAGAAAACTAATATTCAACAGAAATAGTGAAACAAATGATTTGAAAGCATCTGTGCTACAAATACAAGATGAAAACTAAGTACTGGGGTCATGAGGGGATGGTTGTCAGAGTGTTTATTCTATTGGCTGAAACATCCAGAAAATGGATTCCCTTTGTGTAGGAAAATTCTTTAATACATTTTCTGCTCCGGAGCCAGAAACTCTTCAAAAAGCATGAGAAGTTGTAGGCAGGGGAGAGATATGTTGATCCATATTAACTTTTGAATTGTCTTGCATTAGGCAAGTTCCGCCAGAAGCATAGAGAGATTATTGAGATGATAAATTACTTGACGTAAAGGCAACCACTCAACCGAATAGGATAACATTGCATACTTGGTAAAGCTGTTCCACAGTTTCCATGAGCACATATTTCACCAACGGAAGGGGTTGGTAATTTCGGTGAGAGAGTTGTTGGAAGGTCATTAGCACCAACAGTATTTTACCTGCATTAGCCGGGGATCTTACCAGACTTGCTGTTTATTTTGGGGGAGATATGAAATCTGAAGACTGTTGGGGAAGAGTTAGGTTCTTGAGGAGGCAAATGAACGGGACTTGACCAAATTTGATCTTACTTCCAGTTAATTTGGCATGGTCCAACAGAAGCGTTGGAGGAAAAATTTCAATAGCGGAACAGAGGAAGTAAAAGAAGTAGGAAGAGCTTCAGGTCGACATTTTTTTACATTTCGACCACAACCAATGCATTGAATTTTGGAAAATATCCCATTAATCAGTAACATTATTTGAAAAATTGATGGCAATTGTAGACATTTCACGATTTATAATAAATTACGATCAGCTTACTGCAGGCGTAGTGACGTTCCAAACGTGGAGAGTGCCATCTCCACTAGCAGCCACGACGACGTCTGGATGAACTTCACTCCAGACAACGTCAAACAAACCATCGCTCCACTCGTACGTGGAAAACTCACCAATCTGTCCTTCGGGCGATACGTCCAATACGAAGAGGGTGCCTCCACCTTGAAAAAAAGTGTGATTAGTAGGTACATATTTTTTTTGTAAGTCAAATGCAACAGAAAAATTTAACTGTTCCCATTCAAGATTAGAATACTTATAGATCGAAAATATTTCGTGAAAAAAAGAAGAAAAATAAGCAGCGAGATTCAAGTTGAAATTTCAGAAGAAATTAATAATACCACATAATTCGTAACAATAGTAAACGATGAACGAATAAATGGTTAAAAGCTATCATACCTATTATGGAAATTTATCACCGCTTCAATTCTGTAAATCGCAACATAATAATAAAAACCCACCTGTCAGTCCATAGTGTTGGGATGAAGCGCAGACGATTCTGTCTGGTCGAAATTGCGAAAACCTAACCGAATAGCCATGACGATTAGGAGTGAAGTAGGTAGGCATCGCTCATCTAACTAAATCCGTATCCTACGACGTAAAAAATAAGAGATTAGAAAAAAACTGTTCACCGTACAATGACAATTCAACATGTGTCATGTTGAATATTCGGCAGTATTCAATTCGAATTTGTCAACATTACTAACGCGTTTCATTGCGCGGATCGCTATAAATTTAGGCCGAACATCGATATAAAAACACTTCGTCTTACGAGTGTTGGTAAAACAAATCCACTCGAATCGCGGATAACAAGATCACTCGACGAAAAAAACATACTCGTCAAATGAATCGGATAACCTCGACCGAGGTAACTCTTGATAGATACGGAATCACATATCGCAGTTGCAGGCGTTGCCTATGCCGATGACTAAGGAGTAGAGCGGACGCCTGACAGGATTTTCCGCCTGTACGGTATCGCTATCGATACTTCCTCAGTCTCAAATATAAAAAGAGCATTTAAGAGCATTTAATCGGTATTTTCAAGAAATATTGAGGAATTATTCTTCTCAAGAGTTTCGATATTATTATGGTGAAGTTTGCACAGAGTTTAGCGACAGCCTTGCAATTTGGCCAACGGGCGACCTCAAAGCTTAGTAAGGGTTGTTACGAATTCGATTATAATTATCACAATCATGTTCTATGATTGTTTGGTTCGTTTTCCAAGGCGAATTGACCGAGTCGGCAAAAATCAGAGACATTGGTTGCGGAAAATTTTACACAAATTCGAAATGGGTAACAATGAAAGGAAAAATTGAGGATCATCAAAGCTTCAAAAAATATGCTAAATACCGAACAACTGATGTATGAAAAAAAAGTATATTATAACGAAGAAACTAATTGTAGAAAAATTGCTATTATGATAGTTTTTTTTCTGGCTCTAGCCACCAAATAATTAATAAAAACCGACAATTACAAATTTCTAAAAGCCTTAAAAATATTCAAGAGGATCCACGTTGTCCAATAAATTAAATTCGACCGAAACGCTGGGTCACCGGAGGGAAATAAATAGTTACGTGCGCCTTCAAACGAAATACAGCAGTACCCGCAATACATAGCTGCAGTTGCAGGCGTTGCCTATGCCGATGATTAAGGAGTCGAGCGGACGCCGGATAGGATTTTCCGTCTGTACGGTATCGCTATCGATACTTCCTCAGTCTCAAATATAAATCGAGCATTTACTAGGGTATTTCAAGGAATATTGCGGAATTATTCTTCTCAAGAGTTTCGATATTATTATGGTGAAGTTTGAACAGAGTAGAAAAATTGCTATAGTGATAGGTTTTTCTACCTCTAGCCACCAAATAATTAATAAAAAACGAGAATTACACATTTCTACAAGTCTTAAAGTTATTCAAGAGGATCCACGTTGTCCCGAAAATTCGACCGAAACGCTCGGTCAGCGGAGGGAAATAATCGTTACGTGCGCCTTCAAACGAAATACAGCAGGACCCGCAATACATAGCTGCAGTTGCAGGCGTTGCCTATGCCGATGATTAAGGAGTCGAGCGGACGCCGGATAGGAATTTCCGATTGTACGGTATCGCGATCGATACTTTCTCAGGCTCAAATATAAATAGAGCATTTTTACTCGGTATTTTCAAGGAATATTGCGGAATTATTTTTCTCAAGAGTTTATTATGGTGAAGTTTGAACAGAGTAGATAAATTGCTATTATGATAGGTTTTTGGTTTATTATTATGCAATAATAAACCATTGTAATCGCCCAAGAAAAAAAAATTTCTAACCCCCCCTCAAAATTTGATGTTTTACGTTTCAAGGCATGTAGAATCCGAATATCCAATAAAAAAAATTCTGTCCGTCCGCCGTACGCCGTCCGCCGTCCGCCGTTAGCAGTTTTCCGGCCAAACTGTAAGAGCTAAAAATTTGAAATTTTCACCAAAAATCAATCTCGGTCCTAGGACGGCCCAATTCTTAAACCAACTTGCTAGCTCAATTTTAAGGGTATTTTTGGGGGGTTTTGAGGGGGAGAAAATTCATATTTTCCAAGGTTTTTCAGAAAAATTTGTACGTGGTATCAAATTTTATAGATTTTTGGACGCTGAATCGAATGAGACCATCGCCAGGTCGATAGCTTTATTGGTTCTCGAGTTATCGCAGCTTTTGTGCCGAATTTGGGAAATTTTTAGAAATTTGACATGAGGGTATAACTCGAGAGTTCTTGGAGCTATAAAAATCGTTCTATACTCATTGGAATGGTCGTCAAACACTCTCTCCAGCTGTATCGTTAGGCAATAAGTTTAGCTTTTAATTAGGAAATTAAGAAAAATAAAAATAATTAAAATTACAATAGTTGCTACGGAGTTTTCCCCTATAGTTACCATCTGTTTTTCGGTGGGAACGTTCACAAATGTTCGGAATATTTAAAATTACAAATGGATAGTCTTCTTAAATCAATATTGAAGCGAAATAATAATAAACCACTGTACAATCATTTGCAGCGTTTTTTATTGGATATTCGGATTCTACATGCCTTGAAACGTAAAACATCAAATTTTGAGGGGGGTTAGAAATTTTTTTTCTTGGGCGATTATAATGGTTTATTATTGAATAATAAACCAAAAGTAAAGGACATTGTTAGCTGAGCCAAATAACATAAAATTTATAGACATCTGATGTAAAAACGTCAATATCAATAATTTTTTCCCACTTTTTTCAACGGTGATTTCTTTTTTAACTTCATCAGTGAAGAATGTTAGAAATGAAAAAATAGTGTTTCGAAAATAAAATATCAGAATCTTTACGATTAGTATTTTAAAAGTCAATTTTTAAATTATTTGAATTCTATCAGATTTAATTTTAAGATTTACTTTTAATTTTAAGTATGGTTATAGATAAAAAAAATTTTATCGAGAAAAAATTATAATTAATTGTCAGTAATGAAATTCCGCTGCCAAAGGTTAGTGAAAAGCTATCTAACTAGTGTTAGTCTTTATACCAGTGACGTCATACCGTGCGGGTTAGTATCGGATCGAGCCCACCTGTGTTCTAGTCACCTTGACAGCACGTATCGATAGATATCTGGATAGATAGACCTGCAGCAAACGTTAGAAGTATTGCACGCAAACGCAAAGCAGTGCTGCTCTACGCAGGATACCAGGGACTCGAAAAGTCCGGCAACACAATGAGAAAATTACGCATCGCTTTCTTTTGCTAATGTTCGCTTGTATCCTGCGTGGAAATATACAAATGCTGGCACATCTGAATCCAAAAGTATACTGATGATTAAATTCAACCTTGGCTCGGAACTAAATAATATATAAATAGATATAAACATATAACAAAAATTCAACTGAGGTTGTATACGTTTCTGAACAGTTTTAATTCAATGTTCACCAAGTAAATGAGTCGTCCATTCGGAATGAAGGTGAAAAAATTAACGAAATTCGTCATAATCTTCGCGGAAAACCTATCAAACTTGATGAAATTTTTAGAAGATATTCTCACAATGAATGTGCAAAATTATGCTTTACTGACTTTCGGATAGCACAATACTCCCTATAGTAGAGGGGTTGTGAGGGGGAGAAAAACCAGGCGACTTATTCTCCAGATTTTTAATGGCTGGCCGAGCACTTTCGCCCATTCGGGCATCTTAAGGGCGACGTGGAACCATGAGGTCCACAGCCAAAGGAGTGGAACCATGAGGTCCACAATGGGCGAAAGTGCTCGGCCAGCCATTAAAAATCTGGAGAATAAGTCGCCTGGTTTTTCTCTACTACAATAAATGCGACGACAACCAAACGAAGAATACTCCCTATATTTAAGCGTTCAAAATTTTCTCTCTCGATGTTTACAAGTCATAAGACGCAAACTCATGGTCCTGAAATGTTTTTATTTATTTATTTTTATGGCGAGTAGATGGCGCCTGATTGTTATAATTGTATTTTATACCGTTCATACTCATTATTCACGTTTTGCTAAATTTGAGACTCCTGGCTATAAAGGGCCTATTTTCTTAAAGATTTGGCTTGAGTAAAAAAATCATTAAGTGAAAAGCTGACCACTTTTGATATCGGTTGATTACAAATTTAAAAAAATATCTTCTTTTAGCAATGACGCAATCGCGAATCGAATTTAGTTTAGTGTTACAAATTCCGATGAATCCGATCCGTCGTTGTGTTCTTTGCCAGCAAGGTTGAGTACCCAGCATAGTAAATAACCAATTCAAGTCCAAAAAATGACTCTTAAACCATTCAACTGGAAGTTGACAAAAACCTAAAGCAGATTTTTAAAACAATATTCGGGAACATTTGAGACCTGATTATATTTTTTCTTTACGGAAGAACAAAGAACCTGGAACTGGGAAAAAAATCATTGCAATCAAATTTTTTATGTGTTAAATATTATAATAAAAATATTTAGGAGAACAATATCTTCATGATGAATTAAACTCTGGAAGTTGGCGAACTGATACTGAAAAGGGAGAGTATTTAATAACATAGTCACCGTTAAGAGCGTAGAAAAATAAAATAGAATGGCGAAGAATAAATAGGAAGTGAATACAGCAGTATAAAAATTATACCTGTGAGTGTGAAGTAGTGCAAAAAATTATTATTTAGTAAATTTAAAAATTGTATTTCTTGCAACAGATTGTAAAATGCTATCCCCGCATATAGTAGTACCAATAGTGTTTAATTGCAAGTTCCTATAGTTAATTTCTCACTAGTTTTTAGAGGCTAACAGCTGTTCACACGAATGTACCAGCAGTTCGAAGAAATGCCAACTAACATAATTTTTGGGACTGAAAAAAAATTATTTCCCCTCGCCTGTAACGAAGCGAGTCGCTACAGAAAAACACGCGTAGCGAAATATCAAACCAGTGCGCCGTGACGAAATAAGAACAAGAATAATGACGTTTCGAGCAATGGGAAGTCGATTATATGCGCACGTTGAATTTTTCCAAGTCAATGGATGCAACTCTCACTCAAGTTTAGCATTGATACGGCTTCGCTCGTAGCAGTGCAACGTCACGGACGATTAACGCGTCAAAAGTGGAGTTCACACAAAGAAAGTAAGGTTTCAGTTTCCGCTAATTCAATTGGAAAGGCTTATAACGAGGAAAAATGAGTTACCTAACGGACAGAATGGCAATCCGTTTAGCCCTTAGAATTCAAAACCCATACAAGGCCCTATAAATACAGCTATGGTACGAGTCAATAAACCGACAACGAGTCGACCAGTCTCGCTGATAACTTTAAAAAAATACATTAATTTTGCCATCTGTGAACTTGTGATTAGGTGTTGTTTTCTTGTGAACTAACCACTCCCCGTAGTGACTTTCGTCTTGAAACAGCCGTTTCACCCAACAGAAAAACCGATGAATTTCTTCAACCTTTTCGGCGTCGTCGCAGTCAAAGTCTTCAAGAAAACAACACCTAATGGTACGTGGAAATTGCATCTGTTTCGCTGAATTTATTAAAAAATCATTTCTTAAAAAAAAATTCTTTATACCTGTCATTGCTCGCGAAACTATAAATTGTTGAAAATTATCGTCTCTACGGTTGGCTAAAACTCGGGTGATGAATTTACTTTAAATTATTGCTTGTAAGCAATCGTTCTGTACTAATTCATGAGCAATTGAGCATTGATGGCATCATTTCAATCACAGTCGACAATATTTCTCGTCAATTTCACCGAAAAACAATTCAGAAGAGAGAGAGAAAAAAGAGATTTCCACCTTAAGAACAATTACTGCAACGTTTTTTAATCTATTCTTTGTACTACAACTCCTCGCTCAAGACCGAAAATTTACCAGCTAGTTAAAATGCTAGCTTTGATTTTTTTTTTTTTTTTTTTTTTTTTTTTTTTTTTTTTTTTTTTTTTTTTTTTGAGAATTTTACATTTCTTTTATATTTCTTTGTAACAATAATGACACAAAATTATCGCAAAGCCAATCCTTTTCGGAGGTTTATAAAATTAAGTGGACAAAGTAGGAAAAATTATTAAGCCCAATGTTCTTTTTGAATTTTCACCAGTAGCATAAGATAGAAAAAATATTTTACTCCGATCTGATATTTCTATACATCGCCCCTATCTGAGGTATAATTCTCTCTCCAGGAAAGCATTAATTCAACAAATAAATATAATACGAGGAAAATAGATAAATAAAATAATAATACAAATATTTTTAACTGTATATAATTTGACAACCTAGTGAGAAATTTTTTACCCTTTGTATCAGATAGATAGAAAATCAGACAGAAAACTCGCCAATTTCACATCTGCTATATTTTCGTAAATCGTTATCTGCAGGTAAGCTCACAGTCTACCTCGGCAAACGTGACTTCATAGACCATCTCGACTATTGCGAACCCATTGACGGTGTTATCGTCGTCGACAATGACTACCTCAAAGGCAGAAAGATTTACGGCCAGGTAAGCCACACTCAGAAGTATAAATTCCGTCAAATTTTGAGAAATCCGTTTGGATCACAAATTGGAATTGCTCGAAACTGGAGAATTTCAAAACTCTTGAGGAAGAACATAACAAAACGACCCGTTTCCGGATTTCAATGACGTTGGCTGATATTTTAATCATACATTTTTTTAAAAAAAAAGTACTTTCTTCAATATTTTTTCCGTACGAATAAAATTTCATTTTAACAGTGATTACCTTAATTTGCTACTACATTTCAACTGGACTTCTCTTCAACTGAATATTCTTACTCTTTTTCGCTCCGTTCCGCTCGAGTTCGAAATCATCTTTGCCCGTCGAACTGAATCGGAACGAGGAAATGAGCTTTCTGTTCGCCGTTTACGATCGCAGGAAGTGACGCAATGTTCCATTGATCAACGTGGATAATTATAGTTAGTTGAAAATTAAGACCGCCAGTGTAACCAAATAAGCAATGTCAGAGCAACGCCCATGATATCCAATCTGTTCAGCCTCAAGAAGTTCAACGGCTTGCGGGCTGAATAATCGAATGAACATTGTAAGAGAGAAACGACTAAATATTTATATCTGGTACCAGAAGATATTTATTTCCTCCCGTTAATTTCTATAGTTTTGAAATGTTTAAATTAATTTTGTCCTTTCTCGTCGCAGATCTCTACGACCTACAGATTCGGTCGCGAGGAGGATGAAGTCATGGGGCTCAAATTCAGCAAAGAAATGGTCTTGGCCAAGGAGCAAGTGGTACCTTCCACCGGAGAGAAACAGGAGCTGACTCCCATTCAGGTAAAAGCGACTTCCAATTATTTTCTTCCTTCATCTTATTCTTCTCAAAATTCATTAGTGAAAAAAAGAAAATTACATATTCCTTTGTGAGCTACAAAGTTCACCTTTATTTTGCAGGAGAAACTCCTAAAGAAGTTCGGCCCCAACGCCTTCCCGTTCACATTCAAGTTTCCACCTAACGCCCCGTGCTCAGTGACGCTTCAGCCTGGTGATGATGACCAGGGCAAACCGCTCGGTGTTGAATACATCGTTAAAGCTTTCGTCGCTGATAACAACGAGGACAAGGGCCACAAACGGTCCCACGTCAACCTCGCGATTAAGAAGGTATTTTAATAATTCAGCTTCTGCTAAAATGGAGAACCTTGGAGAAATAGAGTTGATAGGTTTCAACATTCCCTACATTCCCATAACGTCCACTGAAACCCTTCCCCACCTTCCCTAATGCCATTGATCAACAGCCACCCAATGCCACCATGATTCCTGTGAACGTCTCATGCACATGCCTTAGTCAAAAAACAAAGAATATCGTAATCCTAGCTGACCTGTTGTGCGGAACCACAAAATAAAACCTCAACGAGCAGAAATAAAAGAAAATGCTGTGAAGATACCCATGGAACCTATCATATTCCTGAATGCATCATCCTGCCCTTATTTCACAAGTTTTTCTTGTCGCATTTCAGCTGCAGTTCGCCCCATCCTCCCGTGGCCGCCGCCAGCCGAGTTCCCTTGTCAGCAAAGGCTTCACATTCTCCACTGGTAAGCTGAATCTCGAAGTCACTCTCGACAAAGAGATCTACTACCATGGCGAGAAAATTGGAGCCAATGTTGTCATCAGCAACAACTCGAGGAAATCTGTTAGGAACATCAAGGTACACACCTTTGGATTTGGATGTTGGGAGCCTTATTTCTTCGAGAGAGACTCAATTATTTCTGTTCTAACAGGTCTACTGCGTCCAACATTGCGAAGTAACAATGATCAACGGCCAGTACTCGAAACACGTTGCTGGACTCGAAACCCGCGAAGGCTGCCCCATTATTCCAGGAGCCAATTTCAGCAAAGTCTTTTATCTGGTTCCTCTTGCTTCTTCGAACAAGGACAGACGTGGTATCGCCCTGGATGGCCACCTTAAGGTGACAACTTCATCAGTTTGTATTAAAAGAATCTCGACCTCCCTCAGCATGACAATTCGAATGCAACTTGTCAAGATAATTACAAAAAACAGAGCTTCCTAGTCCAATGTTTGCAAAAAAAAAAAAGGACGAGAAGACCCCTCCATTGTTGGATAGCTAACAGTATGAGACGGTGAACGGCTTGTAAGATTAGTATTGGTTAACGCCTTATACTTATAATGCTCTGGGTTTGGAAACATTTGCTCCAACAATAGCAAAATCTGTGCATGTGATCAGTGACCCAAGTGAATCTTCAACGCAGTAAATGCGCTCTTGAACAAAAGTGCGTTCTAATATTAATTACTCTGGAAAAAAGATGGAATGAGTCGTTCCTGGGCCGATCATCATAAATTATCATGGTTGGATAGGTCAAGTCAGAGGTCAATTTCCAGAATCTTCTTGGCTGCATGCCAAGTATCTCAGCAAATTTTCATTTTACCCATAAAAAACTTCAAATTTACCGACGTACCCAAGACAAGTGCTTCAGTAGTCTAAAAAAGTGAGCGACGTATGACTCGTTTTCAGGATGAAGACGTCAATTTGGCTTCATCAACTTTGGTGGCCGAAGGCAAATGCCCTGCCGAAGCTTTGGGTATCATCATTTCTTATTCGATCCGAGTCAAGATCAACTGTGGAACTCTTGGAGGCGAACTTGTCACCGATGTTCCATTCAAGCTTCTTCACCCAGCTCCCGGTAAGACAAAAGTACTCATCGAAGAAGAAGTATTCCTTGTTTGTAATTTGAGGAGTAGTTACAATGCAATATTCAACCAGAACTGGAAATTTTTATGAAATGTATAAATATCATTTCATACAAATTTCCAGTTCTGGTTCCAGATTTTCGAGGAACCAATATCGAATGTTTTCTGTTTTAGGATCAATGGAAAAAGAGAAGGCAACCGCCTTGAAAAAATCAAAAAGCATCGAAAGATCCCGCTATGAAAATTCTTGCTACGCCGACGACGACGACAACATCGTCTTTGAAGATTTCGCTCGCCTTCGCCTGAACGAGCCTGATGAGTAATCACAAACCATTACCAGATTTCCGTATATCAACCAGGAATTATTAACAGTCAGGAGACATTTGTGCGCCTTATTATCATTCCTCTCAAGGCCTCGCAGCGAATTCAATGTAGTCATATTGTTAAAAAGATGCTTTATCGTTAATTTTGGGTTTCGTTTAATTTTCGCGCGGTTCTAACGAACAGCTCTAGCGAAATCAACAGCACTTATGCTTTGTCGCAGTTCATTCTTAGCTGACCGCGCTTTTCATGTTTACGTTCGCTGAAATACATAACTATCTGAACGACGTGTAGTGAATACGATAAAATTATGAACAAAAAAAATTAATACTTCGGGAAGTGATTTTTTGTGATAAGCGATTAATTATTGTTTGCTGCTTTTTAAATGAAGTTCGCCGTTTTACGTTCATGTTTTCGTTTGCGCTTATTTATCAGCAATGTCCTTAAGTTTCTGAATTGTGTTTGCTCTTAGAAATTTTTTTCTCCATATTGTGAGTATTTTTTGTTGTCAAATATACATTTCATGTAACTGTAATGGTTATTTGCACTCCCCTTTCCTTCATTTGAAAAACTTCGAGAAAATGAAAAATGATAACTGTTCTTTTATGCAGAGTGAGAGGGTAAGTAGGTAAAATTTTGAATTCGCAATTTTGTCAGCAAAATCCGTAATCAGCTATATATGTATAAAAAAAATTAGGTAATGATGAAAAAAGTTTTTCCGAGATTACTGACGACAGGCCTTTATAGCGATATAACTTTCATCGAAGAACCTTCTTGCCTACCAAACGTTGAAATCCCTCGAAAAATGCGCATTACAAGGGAACGGTGGCATCGAAGAAATAAAAATTTGTACTTTCTAGAGTGAAAACATAGAATGCAAAATGCATAACAGCAATGATAAATATTTCACTTGATAATTAACACGACGGATAGCCATGCAAATGGAATTATCCGCTAAAAATCCCATTCTTGAGAGCCTTCATTTCATTGAATTATTCATGAGTGAATAATTGATTATGCTTCCCATTCACGGTCCCGTGAATGACCTCTTGAGAAATCTTCAAAAACGAGTATGACCATCGGTCATTTCCTTCCTTCAGTCCCAAATCAAAAAAAGGGCCGACGAAAACACGGGAGGGTGAATTATTTATTTTTTTCTTTCAAGTCGTCTTTTCCGTGAGAACCCCTCGACCTGTGACACGCACCGAACCTGTTTTTAATCTGTAAACTTGCGTCGCCGAGTAAGAGCTGAAAAAGGTGCACAGTTCGTGCTCATTCTTTTTAAATAACGTGGGTGCATATATTTACCTGTTTCGTTTGCAATCGAAGCAATTGGAACGACGGAAATGTTTATTATAAATTTTCAATCCCCCTCAACTCATTTTAAAACCTCAATTTATCTTTTTTAAACCTACATTGGTTAGCTCGATATTTTTAATTCCATATTTACGAATTAAGAAGTATAGAGATCGACTGTTGTCAAGTTTATAAAAAACGCTGAATTAGGATTTTTCTTCATGCTATAAAAATTAATTCTACTCCCAGACTACGTGTCGGTGACTGTAGTCAAAAGTCTTAATACCCTATAAAAAATATTCCCACCATGAATTTCCAAAATTAACTGTTACTATGGAATTTTTACCAGTACTGATGTGACAGAAGGTTTCAAGTTTTTTGGTTTATTATTCAATAATAAACCATTGTAATCGCCCAAGAAAAAATTTTTCTAACCCCCTCAAAATTCGATGTTTTACGTTTCAAAGCATGTAGAACCCGAATATCCAATTAAAAAAAAAAAAAAAATTGTAAATTATTGTACAGTGGTTTATTATTCCTTCGCTTCAATAATGATTTAAGAAGACTATCCATTTGTGATAGTAATTATTCCGAACATTTGTGAACGTTCCCACCGAAAAACAGATCGGTAACTATAGGGGAAAACTCCGTAGCAACTATTGTAATTTCAATCATTTTATTTTTCTTAACTACCAAATTAAAAGCTGAATTTTTAGCCTAACGGTGCAATTGAAGAGTGTTTGACGACCATTCCAACGAGTCTAGAACGATTTTTTTAGCTCCAAAATCTCTCGAGTTATACCCTCATGCCGCATTTCCATTCCATGCCATTGTCAGACCATGAATGATTTTTGGTGAAAATTTCATTAATTTAGTTCTTATAGTTTTGTCAGAAAAGTGTTGACTGCGGACGGACAGAATTTCTTTTAACTGGATATTTGAAAAAAAATTTCTAGGGCGATTACAACGGTTTATTATTGAATAATAAACCAAAATCAAGATACCAAATTATTTATATTGAAAAAATGAATATAGAGACAGTATGGTTCTTCGGCCAATCGACAAGCAGCCATTTCAATAAAAATAAATTCAAACAAATCGCAAGAGTGTGAAAGAAATTCATTTAGATAGAAATCTAAACGAAATAACCTAAAGACAATTTAATATAAATAAAACTAAATACAATTTCTGTTTTACAATAATATAAATAAAATCAAATAAAATAAAACGTGAAAACGAAACAGTTACGAAATACAAATTATCTGGTAGAAACTTACAGTTTTGACGAATTGATGGTTGATCGATGCGTTTTGTCGGCCACTTGGGCTACAAGTGTACAGGATGCACTGAAATGAAAGTAGCAGCCGGACTTCCTTAGTCCTTACTTCCTCAGTCCGTACTTCCTTCACACATAGCACATGGTGATACGATCACGAAAGGTTCACGAGGGCGATTGGACGTGGTCTATCGGAAGGGCAGTCTATGCTGTAAAAGGGTTGGACCTAGCGGTCTAAAGGGATGATCGCGTAAAAAACCTTCCTACAATCACAAGTAGGGAGGAGCTTGAGCAAAAGGTGTGCCAGGGTTGGTCGGGTGCTTTTCTCTTACCTCTGTGGAACAACCTCAGCTGACCAACCCTTACCTAACTGTCCATCTCTTTCGGACGGATGAACATCAATCATAACTGTTGCGGGTCACCCCTTCCTTTGTTTGGCAAAAAACCAACGGCTACGAACTGTCAGTCAAACGACCTTTTCCCATAAGGTCATCAACGAACGGCAACGAAAGCTCGGGGAAACGCACAAGAGGACTTTTAATTAGTGACCGCATTGTTTTTAGAGGCCTAATAAGAAAAACGAAACCGCGAAAGTGATTATTTTTATATATTTTGTCGAATCGAAAAGTTAGTTTTTATATACATGTTTATATCGTTTGTGGGAATATTGTATTGTGTCGATAGTGTTTCAACGGAAATGGGCAAAGTGGTTGAGTACCACACAGTATTTCATAAAAAAGGCCTGTAAAAATTCAAGGCCTGTAAAAATCAGAATACTCATTACGCTCAAGAGATGTAGTAAAAATTATCTAACGTGGGAGTGCGCTGCAGATTCAGAGGTAAGTTCAGAGGTATGCAACAGCTATGCAGATGTAACTAAGGCTCTAATTGAAAGTCTTTGAATTGTCCGATCGTCTTGGAATTTCGAGGAAGATAACGCGCCGCACTAAATGGCAGTTTTAGTGCGATTCAACGTTTTCCTTCATAGATACACGTATTTGCTAGGAGATAAGTAATTACTTCTCTTTCTTCTCCAGGTACCACAGGCCATAGGTACCATTGGTCCTATAATGCCCTGAAGAAGCCCGAACGGGCGAAAGTACTCGGCGTAATAAAAATAAAAAAAAAATGGAGAAGAGGTCGTCTCGTTACTCTCCCCCTCAACCTGCAGAATTACTTCTCGTTGCTCCACTCCTCTCTCCTGAACTATTCGCGCTCCACTTCACCATCACCTCTCTCTCCTTCCACACTCAACAGAGCTGAATTAAAAATGGTAGCAGAGTTTAATTAAAAATGGCGAATGGCCAACAATTGTTTCCCTTGGCGGTTTCCTCTCACGTCCGCGCAACGTGATTTTTCAAAGGAAAGAACGCGTATGTATGGCCAGCTATCGTTTGATGGAATTTTCCTTTCAAGAGTAGGCTGCATTTTAGGTCGCATCGGACTGAGTTGGTCCGTTGCTCGGCGTTTTCTTCGCACACTAAAAATGTGATACCTCATGCAATGGTAAAATGGGTACTAAATTCTACCAAGCGGACTAATGAAAAGACAGAAGGGTCCGGATTAAAACAAAGGCCTAGCCCTCGGTTGAGTGACACATTTTGTTCGTGTAAAATACTCACTTGGAATTTCCGAGGGGGCCAAGGGGGCAGTGGGCTAATGCCTTTGGGAAAAAGGGTGCGGATCCCGTGTCATTTAAGAGAACACTCAGTCTCGCCCTAATTAAGGACCTTGCGATCATCAGAGCGTACACTGTCTCATAATAGTGTCTCTGTTATGGGATAACATTTCAACAGTCTTTTCGCAATTTCAGCTAGATAACGTACGGAATGAGTTTCTACTAAGGCATTTCGATATGAAACGTAACATCTTGTAGAAATAAATAACGTGAAACGTTACAAAATATGTTCCCGTGCTGGAGCTGATTTTCACCACATTTCCCATTACAGTGATAGCAATTAAGTAAAAAATGCAGATGCTGAAAAGATACTGCGTTTGCGATCGTAAATAATTGGGCTGCCCGTATATAATTATTTTCCCTATTATTAAGACTAAGAGATCGTAGTTACGCCTTGAAGATGCCCAATGCTGGCAAAAGCGCTCGGCTAAATAATAAATAAATTATGGAAACCAAGTGATATCCCCTTGACTAAAAAACGGTCGAAAAAATGTGACGATAGAAAAAAAAAATGTGAAAAAATTGTGCAAATCAGATTGTCATATAATCTGAAGAAGAACTCCTTCAATGGTAAAATTTAATTTAAAAAGTTCCGATCCGCTGGTTTTTTGAATCAGAACGAAGGAGAATAGAAATTTATTCTTGTCAACACGATTGCATTCCTTTCTATGGTTTGGTGTTGAGGGGAGAAAAACTAGGCGAATATTTGCTAGAAAAAACTTGTAGAATCAATGCCTAGTATTTTCCCCACTTAATAGCAATCTATGGAGTAGGAATTTATTTAGTGCATTGTACCTCCATCCATACCAAATCGACTCATCCTATATGCTGCTAGGATTTACTAAACGAGTGAATTCAAAAATCGAAGGCTAATATTGGACTTTGTACAAGCTAATGTTGATCGTGGTTTACAAAGTCGCTATTATGGCTGTAGGCAATGGAGAAAATGATCGATTGAAACAGCTGGAGAGCGACAGATAATGAAGGTTATTTGACGGAGATTGAGACCAATGGTACAGAAGGCTGCGGTTCCTTGTCATATGCCGTTCCAGTTTGAAGAGCCATCTGGCATTTGAAGACTTAACAAGTGGATTAAAAACTCCCCACCAGCGGATTTAGATCGAGACACGAAGCAGGATGGAATGCACAACACATTAATATAAGATTTTTCATACATTTTATTTTGTATTTCACTTTTACTGTATAAATAGAAGTTGTATTGAGAGCGTAAGGAAATAGGAACTGGAGGTGAATTCGGGAGAAAATTTCATAGAACTGTATTCAGACACAACTTGAACATATGTCCGTCCGTCTATCTATGGTATAAAAAGGGTTTTAAACAAGTGGATTAAACAACTAGATTCATGGGCAACAAGAGATATTCTAGTTGGAAATCTGCATACTCTCTTCATTCGTAAGGAAGGACAGAAAAATATTCACACTGTAGCATTAATGATTGTAAAGTACAAAAGAACTGCGAATCAATAATCACGGCCATTATCTAGCCCAGGTGATCAATGCAAGCCTTATGTCTGAAGACCTTGCCCACGGATTCAAGGCTCGCCGTCCAAAGACGATTGTGCTCTCATTAATATTCATACGACCATACGATTCCTGCGTCCGAGCGCGCCCGAGTTGCTCGTTGCTCACGGAAAAGCTGCAGGTGTTGAAGTGATTTTTCAACGTAGGCTAACCGCTAAGACCTGGAAAAATCTCAGGAATTTCGTTTTTTTTTTTTTTTTTTTCTACCGCATCACGAACATTGGATCCATCTTTTAAAATTTTAGAACGAAATGTAAAAAATAGCTTATAAGGGAAACATGTGAGCCACCGGCGAAGAATGGATTCTGCAATTAATTTCTGACAAAATTTGCACTATAAAAATTTTTTTTAAACTCATTCCTATCCCTACTTTTTGCACTTTTAAGATTTTTTCGCCATTAAGCCTCATGGTTCCATGGTTGTAGACCTCATGGTTCCACGTCGCCAGCCATTAAAAATCTGGAGAATAAGTCGCCTGGTTTTTCTCCCCCTCACAACCCCTCTACAACAAATGCGACGACAACCAAACGAATAATTTTTAACGTAAACAGTTGATGGAACAATGGTATCAACTGCAACTTGACCATACCTATTATTATTTCTTTAAACGTATTATCGTAACATTACTTATATTATTAAAAATAACATTGTCTTAGTATTAGTAAAAATTTGTATAATCATTATATCATTATAAATAATATTGTCTTAGTATTATTAAAAATTATAATTTTATTTTCCCTTTCGTCCCTTTTTTTTATGTCTAGAGAGTGTGAGGGGCGGAAAACCCAGGCTACTCTTTCTCCGATTCTTTATTTGCTGGCCGAGCACTTTCGCCCTGAGGATGCCCGAAAGGGCGAAAGTGCAAATAAAGTATCGGAGATTGAGTCGCATGGTTTTTCTTCCCCTCACACTCTCTGGGCATCAAAAAATTATATCATTATTATAATATTAAAAATAATATTTTTTTAATATTATTAAAAATAATAATAGTGTCTGAATATTATTAAAAATTGTACTATCATAATATTATTATTAACATAACCGTACGCTAAAATTATAAATGAACGTTTTCTTAAAATACCGCACTGTTTATGGCTGTTTTTAATTAGGTATGAGTAGGTGAAATATTTCGTTATAAAAAATGGTGAGATTTATTTATGCCGTGGGAAATAGACAACCGAGTGTCACCTTCGGCGGCCCTAAAAGGTAAGAACGTAAAGGATTAAGGCAGCAGAAAAAAATTTGGCCTCCGACCAACGGAAACGGGCAAGTGCGCCTGAGCATCTCCGCTGTCAGGGCCGAAACTTTATGTAGATTTTTCACAATTCGAAACAAAAGGGCAAGCAATGCTTGAAAGGGAACTCGGCCGCTGGTGCCATTGTTGACCGGACCCTCACCCCTTCCGTGTTTGTGATTTATTATAGCGGTGGCATCTAACACACCGGGCAGACAGAATTAGGTCCCTCAAAGGAGAAGAAAACAATTTTGAGGATTCGAATCTTTTCTCAGCAGGTAGTAAAGGAACGACTGACCAGCCCTTGCTAAGGGAACTTCTTGCCCATTGTAGAAATGAATGGCGAGGGGAGGGCAAAAAATGTAAATTATATACCAACATAAACATTAAGTAGGTCCGAACAAAACGAAGGCCCTTTCATCTGGCCATTGTCCGCACCCTAGCCCGCAGCATTTTTAGACGCGTAAACGAGGGAAGAAAGGAAATAAAAAACCGAAGGGACGAGTTCGTGTTCTGAAGATGAGAACTGCCCCGTCTCTAGATAAGGGAGGGTTTTTTGGCAGTTGGCAACACTGTCTTGTAATAAGCCTTTGTGTTCGAAAGACTTGTATCTGTTCAGGATTATCTACCGCAAACCAGACTTCCGAATTCACACCTTTTTTCCGCCAGTCATCCTCGGGCAGGCGTCACAATGCGACAACAAAACTGGTTTTCCCCGGGCGAAGACTCAACGAACCCCACGAAACGAATCAGAGAAGCACGATTTAATCGTGAAAGCCGCGATAAAGATCGAGAACATAAAGCAACGTCTTGACTTATTCCGCGTAGAAAATATTCAAAGTCACATCCAGTGTCTTGGGTTTCAGATTATCAAAAGATTAAGTGGTAGCAGAGGGGAATTCTTAGGCGTCTTGAAACGTACAACATCAAATTTTGAGGAAGCGTTAGAAATTTTTCTTACTTCGGCAATGACAAGGTTGATTATTGATTAATATACCAGAATGGGGACATTTCACCTTAATACGAAAAGCAGTTGTATTTTGTGCCTAAATTCCGACACGGAAAAGATCCCGTATGGTAGAAAAGAAATGAAGAAAAAGTCTTGCATGTTAGTAAACACATCTTTAGCTCATAATATGTGAGCACATAAGTTATCTAATTTAGCAAATAATGGCTTTCTTTTCTACATAAATGCGCATTCGATTTTACTTCTTCGTTTGGTTGGAAGAAGGCGCATTCGATTTTATATCAGCGCAAATCTCAATATACCGCCACTACCTGTAATACAAGAAAAAGTTTGAGGAAGTGAAATATTCGAAGAAAGGATTCTGCGGTTTTCCGACTCCGAGGGACCGTGTCAAAGGTGAATTTTCCCACAGAGCGAGTTTCTGTTTTCGGTATAAAAGACTCCTAACCCAAGCTATCGGATCAGTCAAAGCTGCCAAGTGTACAATGCTGTTTATACAAGTGAGTAGAATTCAAAGAGATAGCAAGCCATTTTTTGGCTGTAAGTAGGCTGGGAAAATTTTGTTTCGCTTAAGAAAATCCTACAAAGTTCGAGCAAATTGATTATTAATTTACTCTTTTTCTAGGATAAATTAGGTATATTTTTAAAAAAATACGAATAAGGTGGTTTTAAAATTGAGATTATGGTATAGATTTCGCATTCATTATTTCTGACATATAAAGCATAGGTGACATTTACGAGTGAGACGTCGACCGTTTCGAAATATCTAAACTGCTTTCAGCTTAAAGTTCGGATGATCTTTAAGAATTGCCCAACTGGAGCGCTTCCAAACTTCTTTCGTCGGTTGTTTATCAAGGAAAGTTTCCTGTATTTGATTCAAATTTAATGGGCATCGAGTAAAATTAATACAATTCCAGACATCATGTGTTTCGATCTTTTTGTTTCAGATTGTTCTGATCGTGTCCATCGCTTTTGTGGTGGGAGTAGTTGGCGATGAGCGACTCGAGAAGAAGCGAGTTCCAAAGCAAATCAGCAAAGGTGAAATTCTTCCAGCAGTGAAATCTCAATTATATTTTTTCCCCTTAATTTATTAACAGTTGGTTTGAAAAATTCACCATAAAAAAAAACTATAACTATAACTTATATAACTTATTTTTAAAAGACGTTAAACACAAAAACTAATCCTGAAATATTAATTTATGGATCACTTTTTTGCAGGTTTAGTGCTGGACGAAGACGATGAGGATCGTAAAGCAGAGGGGTCTGGGTTCGAAAATTTCGGAGGATTCGGAGGAAGTGGAGGAGGCGGCGATGGAGGAAAATATTTCATGTGAGTTTTCAACCTTAAGAAAGAAGATTACCTATACTATTAAGTACCAGATAACTGCCAAGATAAATGGTTTTAAAATAATAATTAAAACACCACCTCAGAATTTTAAATTATTTTAAAATAATAATTAAAATACTACCTTGGACATTTAAATTATTTTAAAATAATAACTAAAATAACAACTTAGAATTTTAAATTATTTTAAAATAATAATCAAAATACCACCTCAGAATTTAATACTATAAAAATTCCAAGTTCGGGGGATTATCGAGAAATGATGGTTACCAGGGACACGATATGGGAAAAGCCGAGTCCTGATTTGATAGAATGGGGACACGTATTTGAAAACCCGCACGAATGGGAGCAGAGATACGAGAGGCACAATCTAAAAGCCAACAGGCGTCTGGGTCAGGTACAGATTTCATCAAAACTTAACAGCTTGCGCTTAAGAAACGACTATTGCACGATTTGCTTATAAATTTATACAGCTGCGTCCGCAAGCTAGGAACGCTGGGAATTCAGACTTTACCTCAGAAAAACCGCTTGGAAATAGTAGCTAGAAAACCGGTTCGAATTGTTTAAAGGTGGCGCCGGCTAATATTAATGAGGCCGTCAATTGAAATAGGAAAGTATATGAAAATGGGCATAATTTGTTGCCAACACTTGGGCGTTTGAAAAATTTTCTCAAGTGTTGAAATACGATCGCACGGAAAAATGGTAATTTTGACACAGAAAAAATAGCGTTAACAAAAAATTGCACTTTTTTACATACATAGGTAAATCCAGAGTTTTTACAATTCTTACTCGTCCATACTTTGAGCCCAAATTTTATCAACTCTAATGAAATACAGTTATTCAGTTATTGTTTCAAGTTCCGATATTTTACAATTCAATTTGGTGATTGCTCAAGAACTGCATCAATTAATATACAATTTACAATCATAATAATTATCTGGATCTAGCAAAAATTCACAATTCAAAACGCATTGGTCATAATAACAATTTTTAAAATATATTATTAAATTTTAAAAAAACGCCATTACACAACCCAAGTGTCCAATTTCTTAAATATAGGTACTTCGCTCGTCTTCCGAAAGGAAAACTACCAAATAAAAATTCAGTCATCATTCACCAGTAGTTAAACTCAGATCGTCAAAAATATTTTCATCTATAAACGCTGATGGTTCTCAGAAGGTAGGAAAATAAACCATCGGAAAATCGTAATTTCATCGTACCTCCATGATAAATTGCATTCCTTAACGGAGACGTAATATGGATGACGTCGCTCGAATCACCGAGTATTGAATCGCTTTCAGGTATCAGCATGTACCTAAGAAGGACCATTACGAATTCGGATTCAAAAGGGGAAATGAACACCATTGGAAAGAAAGGCACGAAAAAGCTCATCCTCATGTCGGCCACTTCAAAACCAAGGTAGCCAACAGATAACAAAAAGAGTTTCAGATAAACTCGCACAGTCCAGCACAGCATTCTCGCTCTAGTTAAATAACATAGCTCACTTCATGTAACTCTTTTCAAAACACCTCACTCTCTAGTACGCGTAGATGATTCGATCTTTTCTATTGTTGCGCAATTTCAAGCTATCCACCTGTCAGCGGTCGGATTCGGTGACATTGATTAGACGCCGTTTAGAGCGGAATCGCACCCTCCGTTTGGTTATCGTTATGCAAAAACCCATTTCACGTCCGCCAGATTCTTTTGAAATCTAGGATATCCAAGAACGTACCTCGTTTATTTTTGTCTCGTTAAAGTCAAGGAATTTTTCGTAATTTTTTCTAGCGTTTTTTCAACGTGGGTAGATGCGTTCACGACATTGCGTATTCCAATAGCTGAATCAAATTTGCATACTCATTTGGAGAAGGGAAAATTAAGATCGCTTCGATTACCACTCAAATGTCTTGCAATCCCTTTATAAATAAAAAAAAGTACAGGCGATGAAGCATTTCTAAAATCCAATAAAAATTATATATTTAAAAAAATAAAAATGTTAAAATTAGTTGTTAGACTGGTATTTTAAAAAAAAATTTAAAACGTTAAAATTAAGATATTTAAAAAACTCACATGGGTTATCTTTAGATGAAATAAAAATAATAAACAGGAAGATAATTACCTTATATGAAAATATATATATGATATTTATTGCGGTAGTATATTTAGGATATTCATTGCTATTGAAATTTATAGCTGTATTAAGGAAAAGCAATTGGATAGAAAATCTCCTTCGAGAGACTCAGTGGAATCATATCGTATTTGTCCTCGAGTTATGAAACCGAAGACTTTCGACCCGTAAAACATTAGAAAGTTCATTAATTTATCCATTAATTTGCGTTTATTGGCAATTGTATAAAGAAAGGAACTTCCTGTTCCCTGCAGCTCTATTCTGTGTTCTAAATAGCGCGGAAGCAATTTAACTTCCATGTCAGTGACTTGGTCGCAGTTTTTCTGGGGGCAAATCACGAAATATATTTACGAATTATGGAGAATGGATTAAAATTCCTGTCATGCAGTATAGCTTTACGAGCCATAAAACTGTAGTAACTCGAAATTTGTTAAAAATACCGACACGAATATGATCTCATTCGTATCAGAGTGAACAAATAATACATTAATTTCTATACCCAAAATGCCTCTTTATATCGGATGTTGATGGGTTTTAGATTTTTTTATGAATATAGAACCAACCACCATTTCAACGAACCATTTTTTTTTAAATGAATATTGAACTAAGTATTCTTTAATTATTTGTAACACTTGCTACAAAAAGTCTACCATAAAAATTTTTCTTCCCCCGATTTGTCGAAAATGAAATCGGTTTCCTTATATACGAACACATTAAACAATACACGCAATGTAAAAATGACTTTTTATAAAAAAAAAAATTAAAGTAAAGTAATTATCTATTTTTTTTTGTAGGTTGAGGGGGAGAAAAACGAGGCGACCTCTTCTCCATTCTTTTTTATTATCCAGCCGAGTACTTTCGCCCGTTCGGGCTTCTTCAGGGCATTATAGGACCAAGGGTACCTATGGCCATAGGTACCCGAACGGGCGAAAGTACTCGGCTGGATAATAAAAAAGAATGGAGAAGAGGTCGCCTCGTTTTTCTCCCCCTCAACCTACAAAAAGAAGTAATGCGACCACCTGGAGAAGAAAAAGTAATTATCTAAATACATGCGCGAAATGATGGATAAATTTGTAAACTTGATTTAACCTAGAAATTGTGAATCGAAGAAAATTGAATTTAAAAAAGCTGACGGTGATGATTATGCGCCTTGAACACCGAACCGGCTTTCATGCTTAGGTATAGCAATAAAGCTGGTCACGAACGAACCGCTTATAATGGCGCTTCTCCTCGCTTAGAAGATTTCACTGCATGCCTATATTCTCACCTCTTCCACTTAGCATCCGGCGGATTTTTACACTATTTCACTTCGCTTGCGAAATATTTTGGCCCCTATTTATCAACGTAACGACGAGCAATGTGGTCCTACTATTGAAACACCTCTATGAAATCATATTATGCTGAGTTTTCGAACCCATTGAAAATAAATTAAATTATTATGTGTTAGTAATATGTTAAATTATTATATGTTTTTATCTTTCAACGAAAGCGTTATTCGCCATAATATATTTTATGGAATTCCCTTCGCAAATAAAATATTCAAAAGCGTCAATTTCATAGTAAATCATCTGAAAAAAAATATTTAAATTACGAGTGTTTTGCTAAATTCACTAATGAACAAATTAAACTCATTATTATCGGTAGAATTTTATGA
Organism: Tupiocoris notatus; assembly: GCA_037159825.1. Taxonomy (NCBI): domain Eukaryota; kingdom Metazoa; phylum Arthropoda; class Insecta; order Hemiptera; family Miridae; genus Tupiocoris; species Tupiocoris notatus. The sequence goes on along the minus strand of JASJUZ010000207.1, from coordinate 153,601 downwards.
CACGATGGATGTAACCTTAACTAAATGCAACTTGCATGGTTTGTTCAAAAGAGCTCGGAAGATTTGAAAAAATTGAAAGTGCTTGATTGGCAATCAAGCTTTTTTTTATCAAGTTATAACTGAATGTCATTAAACAAAAGAAAATGTGGTTCTGGAGTATTGAAATGGAAAGTAAGTCAGTCAGTCAGTCAGTTGCCCACCGATCACCGTCGTGAAGGCGTTTTCTGTGTCGAACCCGAAGGTGACCGACCGCTTTCTCGTTTGACTGTCTTATTGGGCCGTAGGTACCGTATGATGTAACAGCCAAGCACTTATCGCACCACCGAACTGCCTCGACAGTGCCTCAGAAGATAAGTACAACAGTCACAGTCGTAGCGTGCCTATTTTTAAAAGACTTGCCAGCTTTAGCGCGCCAGGTTTTCGCCCTTAAAAAATTAAAAAACTAAAAAATTTTAAATTTAATTTAATTTATTTAATTATTTATTTAATTTATTTAAAAAATTTGCCAAAATGCTAATATTGCTTCAAATATTTCACCGCAGTCCATTGAATCATAAAATTGATATTTTTTTCTATTTTGGGAATCGTTTTCACTTTAATTGGATTACAATAAGAAACGCAAGAACGACGTGTTTTTTTTTTTTTGCGTTTTCCGCATACAATTCTTCTGTTTTCCTTCAGGTGAAATGGGGCGATAAACACGGAGGCCACGGTGAGCACTACTGGGATTATAATCACCACGGTCATCACGGCGTAAGTCGAAAAAGTTCAACCTAATACGCTAATTTGACGGCGAAGGGGCAACAGTGCCCAAGTCAATTTTGCTCTTCTGAAGCGAACCAAATTAATTATTGGTGTCTTTATTATCTGTGGAAATTTGAATGGTTTAGCATCCAGAATAGCAATAAATCAGAAAAGATGTGAGCTTAGGCAGCGTTGATGTAGATTACCGTCTTGGGCACTATTGATGGGAGTTTTTTACTACTCGGGCACTGTTGATCAGAAATATTCCTTTTCATAGTGTCGTACAATTCCATATAAATTCGTCTATTGACTGCATTTATTCGAGTCTCAAGATTCATTTAAATACAAACGAAAGAGTTGATAATATTTATTATTTTTAGGATGAAGGAGGCGGAAGCTCAGGCGACGATGCTGATGAGGTAATCATTAAAATAATCCTCATATAGAAAATGCGTCCACTTTTGATGTCGTCCTAAGCGAAAGGTCAATACTAATTAATCTGTGACAAAAAATTTTTTTTGCTCCATTGGAAGACACATTTTTTCTACTTTTAGATTTACATCGTTAACCTTACCTAAAATGACCATATAAGTTCCTTAATTTCTGAGGTCGATTTAAATCCGATTGCACTGCTGGAAAGAGCGTAAAATTTTCCATATCATGAAGAGAAACTTGGTACAAATAGTAAACTGTCATTCTCGTAGCTTGAAATTGGAACCACCTCAATTGTAAATACCTTTTATGGACGTTTGCGGAAATATTGACTCTACTATTTCTCTATTTTCATCTAGAAAATTAAATAGAAAACGCTCGAATTCCTCATAGTTTCTGAGCTCATAGTGATATATATCATCGGGAAATTGATGAGATTTATTTACCTGATTAAAATTTATTTTATTTTGCGATGTAAAATAATGCGGTGAATAAAGGGTTCAAATTTTCCGACCCGGCCGGAAGGATAACTAATGAGCGCATGACGAATGCTTGTATGTAAATCCATGGACCTATTGTGCAGCCAGGGCTGGCCGTAGGCCAGGAACGCAGTAGTAAGGGCGAGATCGTGACTCGTGAAGCACAGTCTCAATTCGTTACGTAACTGCTGAATCGCGAGGGAATCTCTTCTCTCGAGACCCGAATGTCCTGTTTGATCCTGGCTTCATTCTCGTAGCCTACAATTCCTAAAGATCACTTGAAAGTCCAGGAGTGCCAAGAAATGACGTCACCCTTTCAGTACGAAGCATTTGTACGACACTAGTCATTGAGTTTATTCATTCACGAGTATGATTGACTGAATGAACATTTCACGAGAACGTTCAGTGAAAAATTTGTTAGTCTCTAAAAGTTCCAGAAATGTCACCGGTACGAGTTGGCTTTTTTTCGGTATAATTGAGGTTATTTTCATATAAAAATACACTCGATTGATGCTTTTCTATGAGCCTTATTTTTGTAGGAGTCGTCGAATTTAAAAGGGGATAATTATGGGAAAACGTAGACAACGGGCCCGATACAGATACGTTTGAGATAAAAAATAAATAAATAAAATTCACTTAAAAAAGGTAGGTTTTTGTCGGAGATTTAGCGGAGTTGAGGTTTTTGAAATTATTTTGTTGTGAAAATTACTTTCAGATTCAACGCTCAAACCTTCAGTGAGTGAATTTTTGAAAAGAAATAATTCCCATGGCGCGATTTTCTTAGGATGAGTACGAGCGTGTATGGCCAGCTAAAAAGTTTTCCTTGAATTGAACACCTGCAGTTCGTTCGAAAGACTATTCAGCGATGAAATGTATGCTAATAATATAGAGGACTCACGCTGAGATCGATTTACGTAGAAAACGAGAAAACGTTGGAGACAGTTTCTACCGTGGGTTCTTTCGATTACGAGTCACCTAATCGCAAAGTGATGCTGCAAGAAAGAAAAAATTAAACCTCGTTTATGCCCGATTTCTCGTGATTAAACCAACCTTTCACCATTTACAGGCAAGCGAACGCGTAAATAATTACGAATCTTCGACAACCGATGATGAAAAGGAGTTGGAATTGAAGAAAGTGTCGAATAAAGAAGGCAAAACACGACAATTGCTAAGCTCTGCTAGTAATAGCCAACCTACAGCAGCTGAAGCAGTGATTCCTGATCTCGTGTACAACCTCAGAGATGGCACAGTAATCGATAAGAATAGTCAGAAAGTATATTTGTTGTATCCGGTCGACTGAACGCTATAAAATGTATACATTACTATTTCAAAATAGCGATTTATTTAAAATGTTGAAAACATTGAAAGGGAAAATTTAAAAAAATTCCTTGAAGGGTCTTGAATTTTTTTCAACTCCTTCCGATCAAAATTTAATCAGTTCAATGTCTCTCAACGAAATTTTGACAAAAAAGAATAGAATCGTAACATCATTAAACCACAATCGGCATAAATAAATAAGATAAAATTTGAACGAAAAATAACAAATAATTTTTTTTAACGCGACGAAGGAAATATTTAAAAATTAAAACTTCCTTGAAATGTTGGTTGTTAACGGTTTTTCTTGTACATCCAATATAGACTTTCATGATCACAACGTACGTAAATCATTCCGTTCTAATCCGATTTTTTTTTTTTTTTTTTGCATCGTTCGACGTCGAAAATTCCCATACTCACAATCTCCAGGTCAGCCTCGAAGGACAGGCGGGTCAGTTAACTCGTTTCTTTTTTATGTCGCATCCCCCTTCTTCCTGTTCAACCAGTTTCCGTCCGGTGCGGTGAGTCGCTTCACTTCCGGTTTCCGAGATAGTGCTACTCGTCTTCCTCCCCGAGGAGACCTCTGACCTCGGAACTGGTCACCTTCGAGCAACCGGATATCTTCCATAGCGATCCCGTTGTTCCCTTTAATCCCGACCCAAAACAACTTCGATTCAATTTATTATGTGAGAATTGTTGCCCATAGAATGGGGCACGTTTTGAAATTCGAAACGTTCGACCGTCCCCGGCCAAACCCGTTTATAGGCTTCGTTTCATTTCAAACAATTTGGTCGGTATATTTTTTAAAATCTTATTACTATATTTTTACGAGAAATGAAAGAATTGTGGAGTGTTAATAATTTACTACAAATCCATCAAAATGTAATTTTGGTCTTTTTTTCTTTCCTTGGTCACGTTGCTTTTCGTGCGCGTGTTTGTCGGAATTTTTTCACGCGTTTCTGGATTTGCTTTAATTTCTTTGATTGTATAAATATCTTCATGTAAAGCCAAGAGAACCCGGTCTCAATCTATTCACTATTTACCATATCAATTCTTTTTTCGGCGTAACCTTTGTGTCGAATGCAGATGTTCTAATTATGGATTGTCAATTTTCGATTTCTTTCATTTGTATCGTCAATAAATGTATTTACTCTATTTCCCTCTCCGGTTTCCATTTCTTATAATTATACGACCTATTCAGTTATTCACACTTTACGAAAATTGATCGCCCATTATGCATGATGGAGGAACAAAATGAACACAATTCCATTCTTTGTGCTGAAATTGCAAAAAATTGTCATCATATTTTGTTTGTGATTTAGATAATTTTAACTTAATAAAAAATCTCTATTTTACGCTAAGCTAATAAGCGTTTTTGCTTTTTCGGGCATTCTCAGAGCAATTTAGAACCCTCTTCAGCCAAATTCGGCTCGGTTTTCTATGAAATTGTACACCGAATAAGAACAAATGCCAATGGCACGGAATCACGGTTGGAAAATTTCAACGATCGCAATAACTTTTTTTCTTTTTATTGGAAAATCACGGCGCGTGGAACAGTTGACGAACCCGCCTACGGAAGCAACGTAAAGAAATAGTTTGGTGAAAAAACGTTTTCCCTTCCCTTTGGATAATGCGGGAGAAGAAAAGCGAGAGGGGATTTGCTTGGAGATGACATGTGAAGGGAAAACGTCAGTTGTCTGTATGACCAGATGTGATGATTTTGTAAAGGATAGCACGTAACATCATAATTTGAAAGTAAAAACGCTGCAAATTTTTTGTACTGTAGTTTCTTATTCCTTAGCTTCAATTATGATCAGAGAAAACCAACTATCCTGACCATGAACCTGCGACCTGTGAACAACCTATTGCTTAAAACCGTACTTAATTGACTAAAAGTCGAATTAGACGCCTAACGATATAGCTTGAGAGAGCTTCTAACTAGCAATAAACTATTTTTATAGCTCCATAAATGCTTGAGTTATGCCGTCATTTCAAGTTATTAAAAAATAAATTCTCTCTAAAAGTATTCTCGAAAATTCCACACAAATGCTTCAATAACTCAAGAACCGTTGAAGTATCAACTCCGTTATGGTCTCATTCGATTCAGCGCCAAAAATAGTTATAAATTGACATAAACACATCTATTTTTCACAAAAATTGAAAAAAGACGAATTTTCCCCCCCTCAAAACTCTCAAAAATACACTGAAAATAGCGGTATCTATTGGCTGAAAAAAAAAATCTGTCAACGTTAGGTGGTTAAATTTAGTCGTTATAATTTCCTCAGAAAAAATCGGCACATGGCTTCACAGGCGTTGCGATTTGCGTTGAATCTAGCAAAACATGGAGGGAACTCGCAAGCTCTGCCCATCCGAATGCAGCAGTTCATAAACAATAATCAACGCAGCGCTAACTGAAATAACGCTAAGCGGCTGATGGGAAAGTTTTTAGAAATGCTCTTTCGTTGCTATCAACAGCAGCTAGTTGCCGAGAGCTGATCCGGGAAAGTATTTAATGATAGAATCGTTTGCGTCTGTGACAAAAACGACGCCCACGCAATGAGAAGGCCGAACGCACTGGCGCAGAACGCATCAACGCATTTGACGGAGGCCTGTGAACCCTGCTTGGTGGACACATCTAATTTGGAGTGGGAATCAGGAATTTTCTCTTCTTGAGCGATTTCAAAGGCTTATTATTGAATAATAAACCAAAAGCGTTCGTGCATATTATAGAAAACGTTAAATAAAACTCGCACACCAACTGGTTCAACCATAGTTTTCCCTTCGCAATTCTTCCAGTAGTTAATCCCTTCTCGTACTGCGTTTCAAAATGCTCAAAAGGAAAACAAATCCTTCTACTGACTACACACTTTTTCCCTAGGCGTTTCCGCTCACATTTACAGGTGCCGCGCAAAATAAAGAACTTGCGTGTATGGCCAGCCCTTGAGCGTTCAAATATACTTACGGCCTGTAAAAAAAATTCAGGCGAAAATAAAATGCCCCGCTAGTAAAACGGGCCATAAAACTCGAAAAATGCCTCTTATCTAAGTTGTAAAATATATCTAACGGAAGGCGATTGACGAATCCAACTCTTGACTATGATTAAAAACGTCTTCAAAAGGTCATCAAGTGTCACGCTCTCACGCGCTCTCTCGACGCAATGCCGCAATATTTTTTGCTCAAACCGAATTCTCAATGTACGCAAATGCCCCGCTGATGATTGTCTATGCGCGAGTTTTGCAGCTGTTCCGTCGTACTCTGCTCTTCCTACGACTTGAGAATCGTGAAAGTGCACGCGAAGGAAATGTCAAATCGCGTACATGAGACCATACTACTCAGGACGATTTGCAACGCATTTTTCGATTCTTCGGTTGTTGTGTACGCCAACTAAGTAGACTGAATCTAAAACGTAAAAAATAAAAATAATAGGTAATAAAAAAATATAATAAAATAAACTTCATTATCTTTTGATGACCAGTTCATTTTGCAATAAACTGCTTACGTACTGTTGATGTCGTACTTTCTAAAATCGGAAACCAATTTTTTTTCAACAACTTGGAATGTTTTTAAGACCTGATAAAATCCAATTTAATCTGGATAAGAGAAAAAACATTTCCAAAAAATTTCGAATTTATCTGTTTTGACGGTCAAGTGAAAAATACAGACAAATCGCTTTTAAGAATCGTTATACGAAAGTAGCTGAGATATTTAAAAATATCGCACATTACGTTCGACTCGGAAGGAGGAAAAATTGTTGATAACTGTTTTTTCTCGACCGATCGTTGATCTTCCGGTTTTGAGTCCTTTCATTTTCGTTTCATGGCTCTAACAAGAAACATTATTAGCGAATTCTCGTCAATTAGTGATCGGAAAAACTAGTGATCAGAAAGCTTTCAAGTCTTCAAAACCGCTAACGGCGTTGAACCGTTATAATGAGATCCCTCCAAAGGCACGGACTTATAAAAAATATTGTGTTATAATTTATACCGGGGTTTTTGTAGGTATTGTTCTCAAATTGTTTTATAATTTAATAACTCGAGAATTCTTGGAATTATAAAAATCGGAAAGTAATAATCTAGGAAGGGTTGAGAAGGGGTCGAAAATGATTGAGAAAAATCATGTGATGGACAAACGTCGATAAGTTAACAGTTTGAACTCAAGGGGAGAATTTCCCTCAAGTTATATATATATTTTCTACCAATACATGCCAGAAGAAAATGTCTAAATTTTAAATGAGAAAAAATCTCCTCTCGATTACTCCTTTCAACCTAAATAACAATTTTTTTCAATTCATTTCAGGATAGTAAAATTTGAAAATTTCAGCACAAATTGTCCGAAACATGTTCACCTTATCATCAAAAAAAGTGAATTTAGTAGTTTCCCGGGAGAAAAGACGAGAGAAAATAAGTACATAAATGAACAAAAGAATCAGGAGACAGTCGAATGGTTCAATAACCCACCCGTTCAAAATATTGTCTACATCGATCGAATATGACAAAGTCATCGTCACTCGTCGTACAATTCCAACAAAAGTCTGAATTTAAAACAGAATTTTGTGAAACTTAGAAACAAATAATGAACAGAAGTATATCCGCAAATTAACTCCGGATGACGAGGGTTTAATATTATCTTCATTAATATTGTATTTTCAATTTCTCAAAGTGTTTCTTGACACTGTAAATTTAAAACAATGAACTACAAATTGATCAAAAGTCAGAAGTTTTATATGAATGATCAGGGTCTTGAAGTAATTGGGATGGCGATTGAATGACGACTGATATTTATCGTTAGGGTCACACACCGTGCATCCGAGCTATTTCTTCTTACAAAAATTAATTGATTTGAACGTTTAACGTGTTTTAGCTTCTTTTTTTTAACGTCTATTTTCATTTTTATTTTTTTATTGCTATGAGCAAATGCGTTATACCTCATAGCAACGTGGAAGTGAAAACTAGAGGGCGATAACGATAACTCGGTTATCTCAATCTGTTGAAAACGAAGCCTACAAGGTTTCGTAACAGTTAGGCTTTTCATTTCAGTTTGACAATAGGAAAAAGAGAAAAATTAAGAGCCGTGACCGTATCCTTCCATCAACAGATCTCTAAAAAGGAGCGCGTGGCTTGGATTTTAAATGGGACATAGGTACGTTTTTCCTCCCCTGTGTTTTATTCTTAAGTCAACTAAAGTTCGAGGGAGCCTTGAAGAAAAAATATTTCTAACATAATATCACGCCTCAACTAAACAGTAAACCCGAAAAGAAGCAGGAAATTGACGAATCGTGAAGGTTGAAGGTACAGTGCCATTAAGAAGATCCGGACTTGCGGTCGTATAGCACGTAAGTCGAAGTTGAAGGTCGCCGATCGTGGTGTAATCGCTAGTTTCGTTGTGGCCGCTATCAGGAAATCGGACGAAGTGAAACTGATTGATGTACGCACTATTATCATGCTCCGAACGTGGTCATTTCGTTTCAAAGTCGAGAAAATCAGTTTTGCGGCTTCTCTCATCTGTTCAGCAGAATACATCTAAAAAACAGTGAGCATAGATTGTTTTGAAACAGTCGTATCGATGCTCAGGGCCAGGAAGTAATCGCAAATTATAGCAGCGAGAAAAATTATTCCGTCGGTTTATTTCCGCTGCGCTCAAGTGAATAGGGGTTTTTTTTTTTTTTTTTTAAGACGCTTTGTGAAAACAGGCTGGGAAACCGAGGACTGTTTCAAAATATTTTTTTGGATAGGATGATCAAAAAATTTTGTATTTCGATTTTTTAAATTAATTAAGTAATTTTTTGTAAATTATTTAATAATTAATAATAATTTAAATTAATATTTAATTATATTTTCCCGTATTTTTATTGCTGGAATATTTTAGAAACAAAACCGTCATGAAAATACAAAAAATTAGTTAAAAATGCACTAGATACGACTGTTCGGTTCGAGCAGTGTTTTCTGTTCGTCCAAATGATGTGCAAACTAATACAGAAAAAAAAAAAAAAAAAAAAAAAAAAAAGCTCAACCAGGAGGAGGAGGAGAGGTAAACGATTAATTGAGAAACGGCGGAGGAATTGAGATTAAAAAAAATGGGTTGCTTAAAATTTAAGGCCAATTTATTTATGTTATATCACCGTCTCATCCGTGGTCTTTTTTATTTTCAATCGATTATAAATTAAATTTCCTCAATTTGCTCCACGGAAACTAGTTTTTCAAAATTAGCGAACGTGGCGAAAAACAATTCCCAAATAGAAACTTCAAAAGATTGAAAATCAATAAAAAATTAGTAAATGACTCGAAATCTAGGCGATTTGATAGTTTGCACTTTATATTCAAATTCCACGTCTAATTCCCTGTAAGAATGAGTAATAAAACAATATTGAACAGTCCTGTAAGTATTTGCAATAAATTTTCAAAGCTGATAAACATAAGAACAGTGTAGTACTAAAAATGGAAAATACTGATAGTTGTCGTTGGATTTTCGTCATTTTGACGTCAAATTCGGTTTCAGCGATAAATTTCCATGAAGAATAGCTTTCAAAATTGCTGGAAAAAAGTTTAATTTTCCTCCCCTGCCGATGCCGGTTAAAAACTCGATATCAGGAAAATAATTTCTGTGGCGCTATTTAATTTTTTTTCACCAAATCTTTTGCTATGTACGTGTGTAAGGCGTTCAAATGAAGACTCCTGCATAATAAAACAATCGATTCGCATAAATTTTGACCCCGAAAATCACGGTTAAAGTCTAATTTTCGAGCTTTCAAAAACTAATTTTTTTGGACCACTAGCGGATTTTTCCGAGAATTGAAAAAAATCACATAAATACATCTTGGTAAGATACAACTTTCCTGAAAATTTCAGATTTTTAGCTCTATTGAGAGAGGAGTAAAAAATCGTTAACTGATCGGTTGAAAAAAATCGCAGGGGTTCCCCTAGGATTTTTCGCGAAAATTTTTCTGAAATAGATTTCGCTCAAATTCAGCACAATGATAGTTGATTATGTGTATATCAATAATATATGGTTCATTCTTTGTTTCTTTACCACAAAATTGATGAAAAAATGTTTAAAGTTGAAAAATGTGATCTTTTCGTGTATAGTCCACTTATATTGTTGAATAACTGACAAACCGTTGTAAAATGGATAGGTACATTACATTGGTAAAATGTGGACAGTTAAATTACCAACATTTTGGTATATTCAAACATCTCAATTGACGACTTTTTGTTGATGCTATCACTTGTGCAAGTTGCAAATCGTGGAAAACATTAAAAGTTGTTATGTTTACTTCGGCTAAAACTTTACACATGTCGGTTTATGATACAAAACAATGAAAACACCACCACCTACCTACTTTTGACCGCGTAAAACTAGGTTAAAGGTAAATTTATGTGAGTAAAAAAAACTGATTTTTCGGGATTACTACCAATTTTTTCCTGGAATTGAAAAAAAATTGTTTAAAACTTACCTGTTGGTAACATACAACATACCTGCGAAAATCGGAATTTTATCTGAATTGACAGACATTGAAAAGTTGCAGGGGTAGCCCTTAGCTTTTTTTTTCAAATTTTTGATTTTGATTTTGCTGGGGCCCTTAGCCCCTAGTGACGTAATAATGACACCTCTCGTCTGAAGCAAGTAATTGGTAAATAAAGAATGTACGAAAATATTAGATAAAATCTATTCATGACTGAGCGAAGTTATCACCTGTCTGTCCATTCAATAATACCTTCCTTTAACAATCAATTGTTGCACTGTATCCATATTCGAATCGGCTTGAAATGCAGAGCTCCCGTAATTTCCGACCGGTTCCTCAACTGCGTAGATTTATATCCTATGCGGCTCGAGCTTTAGTGGCTTCATGTTCAAGGTTCTTACTGCTTATGACTGAGAATCTGCAGTAGCCTCTTCATTATAATAAATTATTCATACCATCCCGATCGTCGAGAGATACGTCTCTTTTACAAAACAGGTACGTAAAAAGTTCTCTTACATTTTCGATTGTAAAAGTTCGATTTGGTTTCTGAATTTTCTGTTAGTTACCGAATTTTAATCTTTGGTATTTTATTTATTTTCAATTTTGATTGTATTTTTTCTTATTTTTTCTTTGGTATTTATTTATTTTATTTACTTTTTAATTATTTTCAAATAAAATTCTATTCAGTATATTTGTTTTTCTGATTTTTTATTTTAATTATTTAATTGATTAGTATTCTATGCTTCCAATACTGTTTTTATAGTACGCTTATTTCACAACATTATCAGATTGTCTAAAACTGGGGCACACGTGAAATCATCAGTTAATACGCTATGGAAGTCTAGTTTTCATTAAGCTCAGCCGACCGATAAATGGGCATCTTTTTTATTCCATCGTCGAAGTTCTTGTAAGATTTCACGAGGTACGCAAGCGTTATTTAACTTTTAACCCTGCGAGCTTCTATAGTTGGTGGAGTAAGGAAGGGTGAAAATGAGCGAATTGTACCTCTCGACAATTAAAGAGCATAAAATAGCGTAGAGACCAAAACACATCGAAAAGAAACAATATTATTGTAAAATCATCTGCTGCATTTTTTAGAGAACCAAATAAACATAAAATCGGCTTTATTTATTTATTGAAATATATTTCTAGAATGCGAGTATACAATGTTAATGTATATAATTTGGGAACTATTCTTCCCTCTGTCGAGTGTGGAAATAATTGATAATTCAATCGCCAGATATTCGAGCGATGACCAGCTGAAATTCAAAATTCATTGTAGAAACGTTGGTACCTATTAAATAAACGCCTTGCCCTCATGCAATTGCTAAAACAAAAAACAAAAAAAAAAAATCATCCGAACAAAAGTAATTTGTTTTCGATACGAAGTGTCCTCCCATTACAATTTAAGACCATTGGCGCAAACGCCGAACGTGAAAAAATACTAAACGCAATAGCAAATATGGTTATGAAGCGGAAAAATTACGATCACTACGGTAAAATCGCCATAATCTGAAATCGAACTACTCGCTACCTGGTCATTGTCGATATTTTACGCTTCAACTCCGCTCTCGTATCTATGCTAAGGCAGGAAGAGCAACACGGTACGTGCTTCTCCTTCTCGACCAGGTTAGTTCTTATTGTTGTTTTTCCTCGGTTAGCGCGGGGGCGGTCTCGGGTTTCGCGAGAGTCTGCAGGAGGAGGACAGGATAGAAATCCTATGCTCGGAGAACAGCTGGAAAACCGTGACGTGAGCTATAAATAGAACCCAAGCTCAAGTTCAGCCAGTCATTCTATCAACAACTTCCACAATGCGAACATCGACGATAATTACGGTAAGTTTGATGACAGTGATTACAAGTAAACATTTTCCAAAAACGCCGGGCGGGTTTTCAGTGGAAGTGCAATATTCGATGAGCGTTTGTGATCAAGTGCAACGGACGTGCGAGGTTCGAAGTGGATTTACAACGGGCGCAGTCGAAGACAAAGAGGAAATAGCTGGGTTGTTTTCTTTGGAACGAGCGAGAAATGACAACGAGACGACATGAGGCGACAAAATGACACCGAGAACGAATAATAATGAGAAATTCTAAGATACATCTCATATAGAGATAATCCGGGGTGGCTGAAAGTTTTTAGGAAGCAGGAGATGGATTTAATTGAGTTTTAAGGAAGCAGGAAATGGATTTAATTGTAGGTGCCCTAGGAATTCACCGTTAGGACCATCTTCTCCGTGGGCTGAAGTACGGCTCAAATGACCACAAAAATTATAAATACGTTTTTTCCTGCTCTACACTTTAAACTTCATATTACTTCCGATTACTGGCCGCAATACTCAATATATTTGAATGCTCAAGGTCTTGAACTGTCCAGGGGGCGATTTAATGACGATTGATTTTTATCGCATGGGTCACACACCGTCCTTCGCATATTAACCATTTTTTGATTTTTACAGATCGCAAAAATTAGTACATTTGAACGCTGGGGACTTGAAAAGCTTTTTTTTTTAACTTTTTTTTATGACAGGCGAGTGTCACTTGATTTGTATTGTAGGCGTCACACACAGTACTTCCTCATAAACGCATTTTCAGTTATTTTATGGGAACGCATGTTTATTTTTGAGTCTCCTTGCACCCCATTTCACAAAACTTGTATCGTTTGGTTCACCTACCGCACTTCCGCCTCGTGCGGTTTTTTCTCACTATTTTGATTTCTACAAGACGAAAAAAATTTGATGCTTGAAGTCTTTAATTGTTTGTAATGGTGAGTGATTTATCGTTAGGTTCACACTCCATACATCCGAGGGATTTTTACTTATTGTTTGTATTTAGACATTTTCACAGTCCCCAAAAGTCGATCTATATGAACGTGTGTACTTGAATTGCGGTCTTTGTATGAGTTTCTTGATTTTATAATAATTATACTTGTATCCGACTCAAACTAGGAAATACTGTGTGATCTATGCACACCACTTGTTTTGCTTCAATTTTTGTAATTTTCCTGTGCTCAGTGAGTGCTCATTATTAAATAAAGGATTGTACGAAAAGTATTATTTTTCATTCTTCTTCCAAACTGTCTGAGTTTTTTATTCTAAAAAATATCACTGTACGAGCAGTCGATTTTTGAGTTTTTCGCTCCAACCTCGTAGTATTCTAGTTGAAAATAGGGTCCACGCAGAAATGAGCATTTTGTTGAATCGTCTAGCAAGGCGTAATGTTTTCACAACGGAATCCTCAGTTGAAGTGCGGGAATAGTATCCTTTTCAGCATTTGATTTTGAATTCACAATCATGACCAAGTAGAATATCGCGGAATAAAACTTAGGCTGTACTAACAATCGAATACTATTGCGCTCTGAATTTGGACTTGAATGTTTGAATAATTACATTTTAATATCGTTTATAACCGGTGCTCGCACAATAAGCTAAACTTCTGAAATTGATTCGACGACTAATTTCCGATTGAAAATGTTAGGTGTGTTTTTTTTTTTTTAACAGATTATTTCATGAGTTTTTTCAATATAAGATTTTTCTCGTGGTTTCTACCCAGGAACATTGAAACGGTCGAAATTCCCTTAATTTTATAAGTTATATCAAATCTGAGGACACCATTTGAATATATAATTTCCTGTCGAAATAGATACCGTTTTTTTTCTTTTTTTTTTGCTTATTGAGGTTAATGTAAAAACGAAAGAGTTTAATAAATAGAAAATTATACAAAAGCTTGGTTATCTAAATGTTTCCCAGTGGGAATCTGTCTAAGTGAAAATAATTTCCAACGTACAAAATCGGTATAAGTTTTATAATTAAAATAAGTTATAGAGGAGGAGAAAACCGTTTTTAATACCAAAAATGTCAGATTTACGAGTCAAATCGGGAATAATTTCACCTTTTGTGCCTAAAAAAGTTGTTTTACCGGTTTTTCACGAAACATTTTTTAATAAAGATAGTTCTACCCTTTAACGTGGCCTTTATATGAAAATCTTTATTTTATAGTTTTATTAGAGGTTTCTCATTTACTTCAACTTGTCACATAATCATTGTTGTTTAATCTTGGATTTATTTTACAGAGGCTAATTCTTATGGCATTGGTTTGCGGGCTTTGTCTGGCGGTTACCGAAGCTCGATATTACAAGAAATCCCCGCTCACTGACAACTACAATGTCTACGGTACGATAATCTTTTTATTATAAACTATTAATTCGATTATTTACAAAGAAATTGAAAACAGTAGAAATTGAGTCTGGCGAAGCTGAGCTGAATGATTTGTATTGGTTTTTCATCGCTTGTAATTCGTGCAGATTTTTGGTAGAAACTTTTATCGTAGAACTTCGCAGTTGAAGCGACTATATTTTTTGTGGGTCAATTAGCGCTTGTAGATTAATCACTTTCAGCTGCTATCCGAGATCGCATTAGAAAAGATTGTACAACATTAAGCGAGTCATCGTGACAAGAACAACGAATTATATTAAAGGAACGAATCCTTTCATTTCGTCGCCGGCTAGCATTGTCTGATGACTTTTAAACTCTTGAACTTATTACATAAAACGCATTCGAAAGCTGGCAGACCAAGGGCGTGGGTTTCGCTCCATTGGTCCAAGTATATAATCATGCTATTCTGAAAACTCATTGGGGAATTTCCGGTCGACCCGTTTCAACATCATCGTATAAATTAGGTCCCGATTATTCAATTTCACAAATAAAAAATTGTCGCAATTTTTTTTCAAATCGTTATGGTCCTTCCTGAATTTGCTGATGGAACCTCAAAACTTGGTTCGAAAGCTAGATATCAAT
Organism: Tupiocoris notatus; assembly: GCA_037159825.1. Lineage (NCBI taxonomy): Eukaryota > Metazoa > Arthropoda > Insecta > Hemiptera > Miridae > Tupiocoris > Tupiocoris notatus. The sequence goes on along the minus strand of JASJUZ010000207.1, from coordinate 138,381 downwards.
GTAATTCCAACGAATTCATTACTTTCGCAAGTAATTGCTATCTTTTGGCTCATGACTGATTCGTACAGGATAAACCGGTTAGAAATTGTATAATGTCAAACTCATTCCTACAAAAAAAAATTATTTCGCGAAGATCTCTTTTTTGTAATATTTCGGCCTTTTGAGACACATTTTTTCACTTGTCTGACCTTGTTCAAAATAACTAAGCGTTATAAAGCTGCTGGTAAAAATTTACAGTCAAATCTGACGCTCGTAAATGTTCATCCTGTTCAAACGCTTAACCCGAAAATCGCTTACGGTGTCGATAAACCAAAGGAGGCCAAGGATCACGCAATTGGTCCAATACTTTCGTAATCTCCTTGAGAAAAAGAATAATAATAATCGTTTTACTTGCGTATCAAACAATCGTCGCCCCGATTTCTGACTACAGCTGATAGAAAGTAATTGTTTCGCATGAACGGTTCTCTATTGAAAGGGAATCCGAAGACGCCAGGAAGAACCCCGTCGAGGCTTAATTACTCCCGTGACGTCAGTGGGAATAGGACGTAACGTGACGATCCAAAAGCTCTACTTCCTGGACAGCCTCTTGAGCATAGTACAGATTAAAAGCCTTTATTTTGAGATTTCGATTGAATAATGTAGGCAGGCTCGCCACATTCGTTTGCCGTTTTTTTTTTTTTTTCGCTCAGTAACTGCAAAAGTTCATTTTCGTACAGTCACCTAACGCATATCAAGTTCACCGATAATGTTACTCGCATAATTTTCGGCGTTTCGAACATTTCCTTTAAATTACATTGGTTTCAAGGTATAGCGAGTGCCGTCGAAGCAATGCATATTACTATGACTTTTTCACTTTTTGACCACTGACGAAGAACAAATTTTCATAATTTAAGTCTCGGTTATATCGCAAAAAATTAATTTAAAAACGAATGTTTTCAGGTTCATTTAACGTTTATTTTTTCAATTTTTGTAAAAAATAAAAATGAGAGATGTTTGTGGAAACCAAATTAATATCGGATTCTAATTTATTCAATTTAATGGAGTATCAATTTTGTTCATTAAAGCCATATATTCTTGGTAAATCATTTCAGGGTATTTCTTAAGAAAATGTTGCTCACGCTTAAAATCCTTATCTCAAAATGGAAAACAATGACGATTTCGACATGCTGCCTTTCAGGGTACTCTGGTATAACCCTCATACGAACTCACATTAATGGGATTATTAAAGCATAATATGTTAGTATTCATCACAACCCTCAGATTCCTCATATTAGCCGTATGACTGTCCGTAGCCGCTATGACTGGCGTTAGTCAATTGATGCCAGCTACTCGCCTCGTGTGAACTTCACCGTAGTCTAGTTCCAGTCCAGTGATAAAAATTTGGTCCAGTGGACTCACTGGTTTCACGCCAGTCCAGTTTCCACCAAGAATAATACGTGGCTTGTCCAGTCGGCAGTCCAGTTGGGAACACTTCTCAAGCGCCCGGGTCTATCTATTTTTTGATGTCGAGAAAATCCAGGCGACTTTTTCTACGATTTTTATTCACTGGCAGAGCACTTTCGCCTATTCGGGCATCCTTCGGGTAATGTGGAGCCGTAGGCTCTACTTTTTGTCCATTGTTCAATGGTAATCTAATGTAATTTCCTACCCATAAGCTTACCCATTTGCGCCATGATTTTGGCTTACCTGGTGCCAGTCATCTAGCTTCCAGTCTGCCCCATTTGACCAGTGCTAGTCGGCTGGACTGCCTACTGGCGTCGTATAACTGCGGCATTACACAGCCCTCTTAGGTTATTCGAAAGAAAACGTTCAGTCTTCGCTTTGCCATTATTGCTTCAGCTTGTAGACATAAATTCGATTGTAGAAAGTAGATTGCTTCTGTTGCAGTAGATTGGGTCAGGGCCAAAAGACAACTGCAATCGCACCAACCGCATCCGGACTTGACGCTTGCAGTATTGAACCAAAGTCCGATCAGCGATCCAAGCATCAACGAAGCCTCGCCTAAACGAGCAGATATTCCAGAAGCATTGCCTGCGCCGGCTGAATACCTGACGCCGCCAGCACTTGATGCACCATCGACACAATTGGAACCATCTGAAGCACAGTCGGCTTCGACGGAAACCAAATGGAGTTTGGGATACGACGCTGGTGAAATTCTAGTGCCACCTATGCCCGATGATCAAGCTGTGCAATACGATACGCTGAAACTATTTACACTCTTGCCAACGTCGAGTCAACCGCTGAACGGTATTGGCGTTAATGCCGGTGTCGGCGAATTGGCTCTGGAACAGGACACAGCTGCAGACACGAGGTCATCGCTCAGGGAAAACTATCCTCCCGGTTACAACCCTACCCGTCACGAAGAACCTACAGCTGCTCAGAGCCAGACAAGCCCGAAACAACCGGTGTACACGTTTGTGAAAACGGAACCTGACGGATTTCTCCGTTGGGGAGTGCACATAGGACAAAGGCAATGATGCTAGTCAATATTCATGCTCGTGAGTCAACAAATGGAAGGTATTGGCCAATGAGATCTCTGTCCCTTATACGAGCGATCCGAAAGTAAGTTCCGAAGTAGGAAGTGGGGAAAATTGAAAAATGTACTGCATTTCAAAAAAATAACAAATAATGTTAAGGGTGTCACTTGAACAGTGGCCAATCTTTTTCCTACGTGTTCAACAAAAAAATTTGCGACCAAAAGTGTCCCGTCGTAAGGTTTTTTTCTGACTACGCCGTTGGAAAGAACGTTAAATTTCTTGACTCTTTAAAGCCTGAAAAAAATTTTGGGGTGGAATTGAGAGTGAAAATGGGTCTGAAAGGTGAATTCTGCCAAAAGCTTTCTTTTTTCATTCAAACCTCGTTTTCTTTCTGAAATTCCAGAGCAAAAATAAATTTAATAAGTAATTTAAAGAACAAGTAATTTGAAATAATTAATTAAATAAATAAGTTATTTGAAATAACAAATTTGCAGTAATTTGATTGATGCTTCTTTCAACTTCTCATTAATCCAACGCAAATTTATAATATTACCAAGCGTTTGAAAAAAAAAAACAGATTGTTTTGAGATTTTCACAAAATCGCGTTTCAGACACCAATTTCACGTCTCAGTTGCATCCCAAAAATTTTATTAAGCATTATATAGTAAGGAAATTTACCGATCTTCAGAGTTCAATTCACATACGAATTAAGGGAGTTACGATAATTTTAGTGAAGCAAGGTCGAAAACACGAAAAATAATTTCTGTGCGAAAAAAGTGGCATTTCTAGCGGACTAAAAAAGTTATTATTGGACATTTTCGGTCGAACATCAGTTGTACAACATCATTCACGACTGAATAACCTGAAAGCCATGTAACCAAACCATCCCACTCACGCAGTGGCTATTTGCCTCGTCGGTATCATCTCATCACTCGTTGCTCACAAGTTGCCGTTGAATTTCAGGCTCGGAAACGTTTTGGGCGACGAGAATCAGTATATGGCTAGAACAGGCCGGGGGGTGCTCCTCTTTCAAACTGTTATCACAATCACTGCTCGCTACGTTTACTTTCAAGCTCCCAAAAAAATTCAAGATTCACGCTGAGATTCAGCGCGAAATATCGTCGTTATTCCAGTCGACGATGTTTACCCACAGAATTGAAAAATGTCGGAACTTACTTTTGGAACGTTCATATTACGTACTCTGCTTTTTTTATGCTATTGTGATGGTGAGGGATTTGTAAATGCGTTGTTTTCTCGTTTGTAAGGTTTATTAGAGCGCTTTTTCCTTTTTCTAGCGTTTATAAATTTTCAGTTTGCTAGCTGGATTTTTTAATTTTACTTACGCACCACGTGCAACTGCAGTTGTAATTATTTAACATCCTATTTCAGAAGACGCTGAAAACGACTCTGCAGAGGTTGGACGTCACTCCGATTTTGAGCCAGCTGTTATTATTGATCCGGAGCATGGTATCGGTAAAATTGGCGCTCCCGATCGATACAATGGTGCTAATGGGCGTATTAAGCGGAACGGGCATCACATGGGGATCACCGGTCCGGTGCATACTTATCAGAAAACGAATAAAGAAGCGCATTTCAAATGGGGCGTTAAACACCTAGTCGGCCACCAGTTTGCGGGTTAATTTATTCAAATAAAAAAAAATGTATGGCCTCGCTAATTCATCAATAATAATTGTTTAGTAGGAAAATAAGTTTTTGTCAGCGATTATAATATGATAAAGTACTGGCTATTATAGCCAAAAGGAATCGACACAGGGTAACGTGTATTTTTTCACTTTGTGTGTTTGTGTAGACTCAAATGAAAAACAATTTCAAGCGAATAAATGTATTTCACAATACTATTATTAATATGCCTTATTTTATCCATTAGAAAGCACATCCACACACCACCTTCTCTACAATCATCTGATTTTAGTATTTTTCGAATGGAATATTTTCTTCGTTAGCACTACAACTCCGTCTCGATTGAAGTGCAAAACCATAGCAGGTACGATACCATAACAGATACGAAACTGGAGAGATATTCCTTTAAAAAAATTATGGAAGACCGTTGGGAATAATAACTAGATCAATCAAGTAATCAGGTAGTCTAAATACATATTTATAGTGTCCTGAAATTATTGAAAAGACCTATCATAAAGAATATAGTGTTAAAAAATCATCACGAAAGGTAAGTCAATTTTTTTCAAATCTGCTTAAGTACACAGCATCGGAGTATTGCGAAGAATGAAAATGTCTCCGAAAATAACCATTTCACTAGCGTGTTAATTGATTTCACTCTGCTCCAAAACAGCTACAAAAAAGTAATTAAACCTAAATAAATAAGTGCCAATGGGGTGTAAGGGGGAGAAAAAACAGTCGACTCATTCTCCGATTCTTTATTCGCTTGCCGAGCACTCTCGCCCGTTTGGGCATCTTCAGGGTGACGTGGGGACATAAGGTCCACAGCCTAAATAAATATTAAATAATTTTTAGATGTATGAGAAGATGACCAAATGCAGAGCTCCCTCATTTCACAATTGACACTGAATTAGTGTCGCAATATTTCGAAAATTGTCTCAACTTTGAAATTAACCACCGAAATAGAGAAAATTGGCATAAACCTGTAGAAAGCTCGACATTTTCAAAACGTTCAAACGTTTCAAAGGTTTGAAAAAACTTCTTTACCACTTGAGAACGTTTAAAAATGTCTGCACCTCTTGTAAGTTGCAAAACCAAACGCCCTAATCAACTCTGGAAGAAAAAGCTGTTTCTAGCGGTATAAGAAAATAAAACCAAAACTACTCCCCTATTGTCGTGAATTTTCGCTTGAAAAATTCGGCTTTGACATTTCGAAGTAGTAAGACTGTTTTCACAAAATCGTGATGAATCAGCCAACAGAATGCAGACAATTGAAAATAGACCGTTTTTCAAAGGCTCGAGAATCGATTTCAATAGCCGTTCAGCAGGTTCGAGTTTCTCAAGAGATATTCGAAAAAACTGACGAAACTTTGCGTCGTTAAATTGGGAGGCCGGTTTTTATTGAAGTACTCGCATTACGAGCGTAGTCGTAAAATGACTTGAAATCAGGCCTTGCCAAGTCAACAGGGGTCGAGCTAAGTCCTCTCGAACAATATTAACCTTTTGTTCGAAACGGGGTGAACTCAACGGGGTACAAGATCATTAACTTGAGGTCGAGGACGATGACAAATCCGATGGAATACTGACAATGAACCCTCGTGGGGTAACGTGACTTGAAGTGAATCGTTTCGATGTGGTGTTTTCCAAACGTCTATAAGAACTACTATTTTAGAGAAGAGTTGATCTTACAAAGATAGAAGACTAAGAGATTGGCACAAATCCAGCAGATTTAAAATAAGTTATGTTATTATATCTTAGGTCAAACAGCGCAATCGATATAACTCATTCAAAATCAGATGGAAATTGTGACTATCTCTTTATCTTCTATCCTGGTAAAATGGGAGTCCACAAACTCAACGCAAGCGATAAAAAAAAGTTGACCATTTTCTAAGAAGCTAATGAAGGAAATTTTATATTCCAGATAAAAACTGCGTAATTTCAAGTTGTAATAGGGCTTGTCACAGTAATGTAATAAATAAAATTCTTGCAGTGAGTAAATTCGAAAAGAGAAACCCTTGATATTTTGAAACTTCGAAACATATTATTGGTATGTTGCAACTTGTGCCGAGGGTCGCATTTCGAACAAGTATAAAATAATGCCGATAATAGTTATTCATAAATGCCAAATAATAGAAAGTTGAATGCACTCTACAGTATACGGAGATACCCTCGACGAAATCGAAAATTCAGGACATTATTGTCGCCCATACGTTCTAATAAAAGTGCTGTACGCAATAGTCCTGAAACGAAGAACGCCGCAAATAATTGTACAGTGGTCTCTTTTGCTTCAATGATGGTGTAATAAGACCATCCAATCGGGATAATAAATTGCCCGAACATTTGTAACCGTTTCCTCCTAACAACAGATTGGTAAATATAAGGGGAAACTACTTAGCAACGAAAGAGTAATTTTAATCATTATTATTTTTCTTAAATTTTAATTAATGAGGAAAAGAATTTATTGCGGGTTGGTTTGATGGCTGGTTATGCAGTTTTCCACTTTTGACCAACCAGACGTTGATTTTTAGTTCTAAAACGAGACCGAACGAATCGTATTCAATTCTTGCATCGTACGATATCACAGTCTTCAAGAATCAGTACACCGTTGTTCCCTTCGAGTTGGTGCAACAAGTAACGAGCGAAAGGTCGTCAGACTGCAGCTCGGGAATCGAGACTGCCGGTCTCAAGGCCTCCCCCTCCACCAATTCACCCTGTACATTCAAAATAGGTACACTTACCGTTCAAATTACGTCACGACCTCCAACACTTCATCACAAAATACTCTCGGTCAGCACCTGAAGAAAGTTAATACCGAAAGCATTACAACACGTTCGTTCTCACGCGTCTTGAGCGGAACGATCTTCATTTATAATCATTACATGTCATTGGCGTCATTTGCTGAGCCTAATGGAATGTCAGTAATCGCTTGAATTTCCGCAACGGTAACGTTGGTAACGGAACGTTTCAAGGCACGTAGAATCCGAATATCCAATAAAACGCAGCAAATGATCGTGACTTGGTTATTTATTATTTTGCTTCAATAATAATGTAGGACCATTCAATCGTGATAATTATTACGACGATTACTATGGTTTATTATTGAATAGTGAACCAAAAAATCGATTAATTATTATTGTTTTGGCCGGACGGAATTGAAAAGTTTTCGTGACGATAGGCTGGAAGTTTTCGTGGAATTTTTCGTTGGACCGATTTCGTTCCAATTTTTCCGCCAAATTAGTTTTTTCTTTCTTGTAGATTTTACCAATTAGGTCAATTAAATACTAGAGGATATTTTATTCGAGTAATTGAGGACTGAAGGTGCGAATAATTTACCGTTCAATTAGATAAATATAGTTGAAACTACTATACTTAGTTGCGAAGCAGTTTTCCTTATAATTACCAACCTTCTGTTAGATCGAAACGTTCACATATTTTCGTGATACTTACTATCGCAAGTGGAAGATCCTCACAAATAATTCGAGCTAAGGGATAACAAATCACTGAGCTATCATTTGCAGCGTATTTTATTCTCAATTCGGATAGAGAAAAATTAAGTTTACACTTATTTCGCACTGCAATGAAAATCAATCCGCCGCTCAATAAGTGCTGCGAGGTTGTCAACCGCTTTACAATAGGCTAGTCTCATCGAGCCGGAACAAATTAAAGAAACGAAGTAAATTGAATTGGCTCGGTATTGCCGGTCTTTCAACATTCGAGCAGCGAATCGGATGAGTGCTCTTTGAGAAGTAGCTGCCCGAGGCTTTAATTATAGGTAACTGATGAGTTTGTGACTCATGTGCGCGAAGAGGTGACCGTGACTATTGTTGTCGCCGAATCGCTTCGGCATCATACGACACTTTTTCGACATCTACAATGAGAATGTGGTCATTATTTGATAATATTCGAATTTTCCGCGCAAAATAGATTTTAAAAACTAAAGATCCAAAACAAGTTTTTTTTTCTTCGCGAAAATTTCTTTTTTGTAAACATGGCTTCAAATAATGACCACAATGTTTTACATGCCTAACACAGAAATAGCAAATAAACAGAATTTCACCAAAGGATTGCGCCGAACGTACCAGAGAAATCAATTGGTTTATTGCTTGTATTAAAACTCTAAAATATATTACGACTAGGAGCTATCCTGCAATTAATAATTATACTTATCCATAATTAACAAGACTGATCGCTCAGATTGTAAATCTCGGCTGAGCTGTTTTGCGGAACAATTCAACCATAAATTGCGTGCTTTCTTTTGCGCAATTGATGCGCCCTAGTCGCAATGCTCTCTTTATTCACTCGACCAAACTAGACAAGTCCCATCCTATTCTTCGCCGTACTTAGCCGAAGTAGGACAAAGAATTGAAGGCAAGCGATGGTAGTGACCGCAGTTTTCCTCGCATGTCCCAACTACGAGGCGAGGTTCGGCGATCATTCTTTAGGTCGACTATTATGTCAACCCTATTACACGTACCACGCTATCCGATTGTTCTCTTATTTCAACTTGGTCGCAGCGGTTTTGGGCCGAGGTTGAGAGGCAAAAGTCGGTTGAAAAGCGAGGGAAAATGTGACGACTTTTGAGCGAGCAGAGATGTTTCCTGAAGAGGCCCTAAGAGGCGAAAGCGCTTGAAAACGATACGAAATGCAAGAGAGAGTGTTTCGTTTTGTCGCTAAACCTCATTTCGAAAAACGCATTTTCTGTCACTAAAAAATGCAACAATAATTCAAACACCTACCTGATATAGCTCGTTCCATAAAATAGGCCATCGAATTCCAACCTGCAAACAGAAACAAAATCCGTTTGTACGCATCTGAGAATGGAATCCCAGAAGAAAAATTCTGTACTCAATGCTTCTTTGTTGGACTCTTATCGGGCAGACCGATGTGAACTTAATAACTTAACAACTTAATGACGAAAGTTATTTGAAAGGGCTTTTTGTCACAATAACTTTTGCCATTTTCAAGAAAAAAAATCTGATTTTTAGTAGAAAAACGCTGCAAATGATTGAACAGTGGTTTATTATTCCTTCGCTTCAATATTGATTTATGAAGACTATCCATTTGTGATAGTAACTATTCCGAACATTAGTGAATGTTCTCACCAAAAAACAGATGGTAACTATAGAGGAAAAATCCGTAGCAACTATTGTAATTTTAATCAATTTTATTTTTCTTAATTTCCTAATTAAAAGCTAATTTTTTTGCCTTACCCTACAGCTGGAGAGAGTGTTTGACGACCATTCCAATGAGTATAGAACGATTTTTAGAGCTCCAAGAACTCTCGAGTTATACCCTCATGTCAAATTTCTAAAAATCTTCCAAATTCGGCACAAAAGCTGCGATAACTCGAGAACCATAAATGCTATCGACCCGGCGATGGTCTCATTCGATTCAGCGTCCAAAAATCTATAGAATTTGATACCACGTACACATTTTTCTGAAAAACCGTGGAAAATATGAATTTTCTCCCCCTCAAAACCCCCCAAAAATACCCTTAAAATTGAGCTAGCAAGTTGGTTCAAGAACTGTGCCGTCGTAGGACCGAGATTGATTTTTGGTGAAAATTTCAAGAACTTCGCTATTATGGTTTGGCCGGAAAACTGCTAACGGCGTACGGCGTACGGCGTACGGCGGACAGACAGAATTTTTTTTATTGGATATTCGGATTCTACATGCCTTGAAACGTAAAACATCAAATTTTGAGGGGGGGTTAGAAATTTTTTTTTCTTGGGCGATTACAATGGTTTATTATTGAATAATAAACCAAAATCCTTCTCGGCAAAAGTAATTATGAGTTATTCGCCAGCCCTATCAGACCAGAGACTGGTGTTCAAATTTGAACTTGAACTTGCCAAAAAAATTTAAGAACCGATGAAAGGGGGCAGTTGGAGAGTTGACATTTATTTATTTTGCCGTTTTTTCAGCTCATACGATACTATTTTCAGGATTCAAGAAATTTGAGCCTGTTATGCTGAATAGGTAGTCGACTACCTATCTGTTGCAATAAGCAATCCAAATTAATCTCGATCCACAAAAAAATTAAAATATGAAAAAATTAATATAAAAATAAGTTTTTTTTATTACAATAAAAAAGAAGACGAGAGCAATAATAAAGTTACAGTCAAAATAGATTCTGAATCCTATCAAGTAGGTACAATGTCGCAATTGCGTTGGTAGTCTAGGGAAATCCGCATAAAATTAAAATAAAAAAATATCTGAACAACTCTCATGTCTATTTTGAATTTAAAAGTTTTTATTGTTATTTAAATTTTCTCATCGGCACTTTGCCCACACTTACTAGTTCATAAACAGGAACATTCAAAAGTAAATTAAAAATTTCTCCCAACAATACACTCTCGAACTTTCATCTTTGTTAACTGGAATCATAAAGACATGAACATTCGTCGAATTGCAGCGATCATCCTCATCTTTTCAACGCCGGAACGTGTAGGTGTGTTGCATGAAGAAAGCGCCAGCCTTGCACAATGATGCAGTTCGCGTCGGTTTCAAAACATGACAAAAACGTTCACACGCGTCGCGGTTTTCTTTGGAAAGTGACGGAATTCTCACTGTTAACCGATGAAGCGGGCGAAGGTTTACAACCGCAGTAATAAATTATTTATCAAGCGAACAGATAAATCTGCATGAGAACCGAATGGTAAACCTCCTCGATTCAATCGTACGAACCAAGTGGTTTTTTGTCTTGAATGAAAGCCGAAATATTTATCTGACTCGATAGCGCACAATTTTTCTCATACCTCGAATTATGAAATAGGATAGCAGCGTATTGGTGTGTTTTACAAATTCCTCCAATAAAAAAATAAAAACATTTATCTTCTCCAGGTGGTCGCATTACTTCTTTTTGTAGGTTGAGGGGGAGAAAAACGAGGCGACCTCTTCACCATTCTTTTTATTATCCAGCCGAGTACTTTCGCCCGTTCGGGCTTCTTCAGGGCATTATAGGACCAAGGTACCCATAGGTAGGGGCCATAGGTACCCTTGGTCCTATAATGCCCTGAAGAAGCCCGAACGGGCGAAAGTACTCGGCTGGATAATAAAAAGAATGGTGAAGTGGTCGCCTCGTTTTTCTCCCCCTCAACCTACAAAAAAAAAATTATTTATGAATTCTTTTTTCATTTAGATTATTTTTTCTGAAAATAATTCGAAATTTATTTTTTGCTCCAATTCCAACAATACTATTCACAAGTCAATGCTCCAGCAACTTCTGTTTTTCGATGAAAAAGAAGTGATAATTAATTTAGAGCTGGAATAACTGTTCAATAGAACGAAAATGTAATAATTTTTACTGTTTAAGGTTTACTAACTTGATATAAGCTTTGAAAATGCCAAAAATAAAGATAATTGCTTGTGGAAAAAACAGTCAATTTAACTCAAAATTCGAAGTAGGAACAAAAACGCAAAGAAAATCGGTTGAAAACTTCATAACACATAGACAATCAACAAAATTAAAATGTGCTTCATTTTTTTTATGAGACTGCAAAAAACTTTTTTTTGCAAAAAAAAATTTTTTTAGGGAAAATGAAACCCGATGTATTTTGCTAAGCGAGTGTTGAATTACCGACCTCTGATTGACCTCATACGAGGCTTTCATTGGCTAATCATGATGGCTAAATACTGCATTATCTTACGTATGAATAACGTATTCTCTGCCCCTTCAACTCATGAAATCGACCTTTTCAAGGATTTCAGGGTCGGACGTGAGCGGAGGGCATTCGAGATCGTCGCGTTTGCGACGGGAGTCGAAGTTAGATAATCTTTGTGCGACTGATTTGAATGAAACAATCACCTGACATGATCTCCGTTCGATTGATCCGTTGCGACAGAGGCATGAAGGGATAGCTATGCAGTATAGCCTATACTGAATAAATATTTTCAGTCGCCCGATAGAAGAATATACAGCTACCGCACTGACAAAGCAATAACAAGCAATGATGAGGCATGACGAAACAATAAAATATAATAAAAATAAATAAAATGTTAGTTTATTGAATAACGTGAAACAACGACTTGTATTTTCGCGCGTTCCTGCTTTAGCAAATTGAAGGATAGCAATTGTCATAAAAATCGAATGGACGGAGGTGATTTTCTGGATACTCGTCAAAAACAATGTCTCATCTTCATTAATGAAATTTGATGAAATTGTCAGAAGAATTTTACACGCCGGTGGTGCAAAACCAGGCGTTATAGGATTTTTGAATAACGCAAAATACTTTACTGTTTCAATTTGGATTTCACTCGCCACTACAAAAGAAGTCCGAGTATCCATACTTGGAATCACGCTCCGTACTTTCGCATTTTTAATAATTTTCCTTCGGCGACTTTTACTTCAGGAGCTCAAGGTAAAAATCGGTACATTTTCCGATACGTTTTTATCTCAAACCATTCGAAATGTATGATATGGCCATAAGCTTTGGTTGGATTGAACTCAATTTAAAAACCGCTTTCTTAAAATGACTTTGCAATGGTTTATTATTCCTGTAGATTATGGCTGAAGATGATCATCTACTTGTTATTGCATTTTAATTGTTTCCATTTACTGTAGACTTACTAATATTAAATTAAAATTAAATCGATGGAAGAGCGATCCAGAAGACCAATTAATTCAGCAGAAAACGATTTTTCATCTCAAATTAAATTTATTTAATAAAATTATCGTCGGTCTATAAAAAAGGCTACAACCATACATAAACAAATAATATTTGTTTAATAGATATTTTCTCGCATATATATCTCGCATATGTTGCAATTACATTCCCATTTTCCCCTTTTAATTCAGTATCAGGGTCAGTACTGTTTACTGATACCATGTCCCATTTATTTATTTATTTTAGTATGTGTTCCCCATACTACCATTCCCATTTTAATCCATCTAAATCAATATATATTAAGTTTTACTTAATCCGATCAAGATTTATTACCTATTAATTGTATTCATTCGATAGCCGATTCCCGCGGGTTTTTTCAATGCCCAGTTCTTTAGTTTCCCAGCGATCGATAATTTTTCTCACCACTTCATATTGATTTTCCTATAGATCCACTAATTAGGATTCTTAGTCGAACCAATAACTCCATTGTTCCTATGGTTGTCAGAGGGGATGCACACCCCGAGGACTGAGTGGGAGTGAAGGGGCGCGAAGCTATATAAGTGAGTGGCATTACCGATAGAAGGACATTCGCTGAGAACACGCGAGGAAAGGAGAACTTCGACTTTAGTGAGAGTGAAATTGTGAAAGAAACCTCCGGCCCGCGGTCGACGTTGCATCTAAGGACTTGACATCGCATCAGTTATGTTGAAGGCAAGTCGTCGACTTGAATTCTTTAGTAATTAATCTGAAAAATATTAATACCTACTATTGTTTTTACCCAATTTTTTTTTACCCAAACAATTTTTTTCTAAATTTTGTTTTATCACTTCTTTTGTACTTTCGGTTTTGTGACATTTTACTTTTCACTTCGGCCATTAGAACAATAATCATTTATGGTAGGTACTCATGATAGCGCTTGAGCTACCTGAGCTTACTGTGTGTTTTAAAATCAAAAAACGCTGCAAATGATTGTACAGTGGTTTATTATTCCTTCACTTCAATAATAATTTCAGAATACTATCCATTTATGATAGTAATTATTCAGAACATGTGTAAAAGTTTCAACCGAAAAACAAATCGGTAACTATCGGGGAAAATTCCGTAGCAACTATTGTAATTTCGATCAATTTTATTTTTCTTAATTTCCTAATTAAAAACTAAATTTTTTGCCTAACGGTACAGCTGTAGAGAGTGTTTGACGACCATTCCAATGAGTATAGAACGATTTTTATAGCTCCAAGAACTCTCGAGTTATACCCTCGTGTCAAAATTCTGAAAATCTCCCAAATTCAGCACAAAAGGTGGGATAACTCGGGAACCAATAAAGCTATCGACCCGGCGATGGTCTCATTCGATTCAGCGTCCAAAAATCTATATAATTTGATACCACGTACACATTTTTCTGAAAAACCTTGGAAAATATGAATTTTCTCCCCCTCAAAACCCCCCAAAAATACCCTTAGAATTGAAAGAGCAAGTTGGTTCAAGAATTGGGCCGTCGTAGGACCAAGATTGATTTTTGGTGAAAATTTCAAATTTTTAGCTCTTACAGTTTGGCCGGAAAACTGCTAACGGCGTACGGCGTACGGCGTACGGCGGACAGACAGAATTTTTTTTATTGGATATTCGGATTCTACATGCCTTGAAACGTAAAACATCAAATTTTGAGGGGGGGTTATAAATTTTTTTTTCTTGGGCGATTACAATGGTTTATTATTGAATAATAAACCAAAATTGTTTCTCCCTTTAAACGAAGTAGTAAATAAAAAAATTAACAATGCTAGTTCTTGTGCATAGTTGTAGAAAAAACATATTTTGTTGGGATAACTTCCTCCCGTACGCTTCCCTCTTTCGGGAGAGCAGAGAATGTTTCCATCGGTTTTGAAAGCTTTAACTTTCAAGAATTGAATACCTACCTTAGTGAAAGTTCAATTATTTTGAGCATTTTATTAGTCTACAACCACTTCATTCACTATTGCTAGATTTGTTTTTTCTTCTAAAATTGTACATTATTTTAATGTCCGGGGTTGAGAGGGGGAGAAAAACAAGGCGACTCATTCTCCGATTCTTTATTGGCTGGCCGAGCACAACCCTCGGAAATCAAGAAATGCGACGAGATGGGAAAGAAGAATTATTTTAATGTTACAGTGTACTAACTTCGATTAATTCAATCTGGATCGAACGCTTCTATAATTCCGCACATTTCATTTTGGCCCTTTGTTATATAAAAGTGCTTTAGTATTAATAGTAAATTAGCTCTAGTAATTTTTTTAACGGAACAAGCGATTACTGCGGTAGAAAAAAATTAAAAGTCGTAAAATTATATTGTTCTCTAAAGAAAATAAATTTTATCGATGACCTAAAAATCGTGCGGCATGTTTTTTTTTTTTTTTTTTTTCAATTTTAGACTCAGGGGTTTTTGTATCGCCCTGTTTTTAACGAGACAGCAGACAGACGAGTATTTCCGTATCTTTCCTCAACACAAATATAATGACTACTGACCCATATTCTCGAACTGGAAGGTCTCAATAATGACCCTATACGATACAAGGTTCAGGGAAAGTAACGTCTATGACGTAACTTTACGGCCGATCTCGATCCGACTCGAGTTCGGCGATTTCAGAAGTTTCAAACAAATCGTTCGGCGAGTTACGATGTTGAAATCGCCGAGAAATCTCATCGAGAAACGGACGAGATGAGGAAATGATAAGTTCATTTATATAATTTAGCTACGAGGAGCTAGAAGGATAAAACCCCAGAATCCTTAAAAATATCCTCTAGACCAACAGTAGACTAACTTGATTGAAATACCGCGTGTACTAAATGGAAAAGTGACTATACCTTTTCGTTTAACAACCTATGTTGGGCTCTTGCCTGTACCAGATAAAGAAAATATAAAAATTAAAAGCGACTTATATATATTTTACTATGTATGTAGTCTAGATAAAACTCGTGTTGTGGGCGGTCAAAGATACAAGTTTTCCTCGTAAGAGCGTCGCTAACCCGCAGTGCGTCAGATGACAGCAATTGAGGGACGATATATATTGGAAAATGTTAATTTCTCTGGGTCCATACCGCATTTCAAAGTTGCAGTAATTTTTTAAATAGGCAATAATTTCTTGTCAATAATTTCTTATTTCGAAGATTTTCTTTTTCAATTCTATATCCCATTTTGGACGAGGAGCGACTGAAAAAATAGCGAATTCTTACTTTCCCATGATGTTAGAAAACATATTGAGAAATATTACCCCACAATTTTTTTCATACGCCAGTATGATTATCTCCACAATTCGTACGTTGACTTGATCGAAAAAACTCATCCTACCGCTTTCACATAATCTGCGAGGGAAATCGTCGATGTTTTGAAACTTCTACTTCCGCCAGCGTTTATTATTATTGCTCTTCCCTCTTACCGTCCCGCAACTTGGAATTCTCAGGCGGTAGTTACGAAGGCTGATCGATCTAATTGCAATCATCGAGAAGCTGTTCCCTAGCTGTTCTTTGTGCACGTGTTTCTTTGAGTCTTCGGCAAGTTTCTCTTACCCGGTTGGAAACTTAATTGACGCGCATATGGGACCATTTTTCCTCCGAATTATCAAAGCAAATAGATTCGCTTGAGATCGATTAGACGTCAAATTATAGGTTGGCCATCTACTATAGTGAAATAAATCATTAAACCAATAATATAGCCTATATACTCCATCGTTACATTCATAGTGACGAATGGTGGTAAAAAAATATATTTGCGTACATCTACTGGGCAATCGGAAAAATCACGCTACCTACAAACTAGCTACATAACCTCTCAACCTCATAACACAAACAAATTATTTATGTAACTCCATCATTATAAAACGGATGTTTGTCTTTCCGTAAATTTTCACTCGCGAACGAAAGTTGTCCTCAACCGATGAAAGCGGAGGTGACAGAACCAGTTTAATTGACCAATTCACTGCAACTTGACGAACTCGTATTTGCTAGAATTTGTTCACTCTGCATGCGACTAACTATAATCGCCGTGCAACATATATATGAGGGTTCTAACATCCCTGGTTCGAGCCAAAAACCGCTCATCCCTTTTTAGTCCAGTATGCAGAGGATTGCGACCTTCAAAAGGTGGCGTAGACGACTACATTGTTTTAAATGGTTCATTTGGGTTCTAATCATATGGATTGGAGGATCGCGCGCAAAATATTTGCCGGCACAACTTTTGAACGCCAAAAACCTCGACAATTTCTGCTTTTTTAATTTTTTTTTTATATTTCTACTAAAAGTTGGCAGCAGTCTGTGTCTCTTGAAATTCTGTTTGTTAGAAAGAACAGCATTTTTGTCGATAAAAAGAAAATAAATTCCAAATCAGTCCATAAACGACTTTTACGGGGCAAACAAAAAATAAACTTTTCAAAAAAAAAAAGGTTAGATCGTTTCTAAAGCGTTTTTCTTCTAGAGGAATAATATACCCCCAAATAATAATACCAAAAATCTGAAATTTTGCCAATCTTTTTAAAATGTAGGTACTATTTTTCCAAAAATGGTTTTTTACCAAAACAAGCCACAGTAGGTGTTAACATTTCAATCCTTAAAAGTAATAAAATCAATCATCCAGGGCTAAAAAAGTAATGCAATTTTCACCTGTCCCCATTTTTGGATTCTGCAGGTTAGTTTTGGTTCTCATTTGTCAAAGACCGACTTCGAGGTCCTTAATTCAATTCATCGTCAATAAATCAAGCCATTTATCAAAACGAGAAGTAGAGTCAATATTGATCTATAAATTGGTTTTATACATCCTTTTATTCGTTAATTAGTAATCTTCTTTATTCAACATTTAATAAACTAAGAAAAAATTTTACTTATTGATTATAGATAATAATATAGCTGAATGCAAAAACCTTACCTTAACAAATAAACTGTTTTTCCTGTTAATGACCCATGGAGAAATTGTCCCTTTGTCGTTCGATAAAAACGAAAGTAAATAAAAACCGGCCGGCATAACATGTAATAGCCAATACGCCTACGATATATATATTTTTTTTTTGTACTCTCTGGACGGCGTTCGGTGAAAGGATCCGAGACAACTCGATTAATCATTTTGCGAAACTCGCCGCCTAATGTCATTACGCTCACTGACCTTATTTCGGTCCTCTATTCCTTCCAACGCTTACATAATCGTTTTGTCATCTGGTTTAACTTGATACATTGTGACCTACAGGTAGCAGGAGTGGTTTGGGTGGCGATTCTAGGCTGTGCAGCCGCCTACCCGGTGACACAGGAAGAACTAGCTCAGTACGTAGCCCGACAGCAAACGGCCGGTCTTTCGGGTCAACAGCAACCGCAAGTCCGACGACAGGCGTACCTCCTACAACCTCAGGCGAAAGCCGTTTACCAACCTCAGCCTAAAGAGCAGAGCTACCAGAGCCAATATAGTCCGCAACAGGTGAGAATATTAGCAAAATTAAATTTTTTTAAATTGTAGTCGGATCTTAAATTTGCCGAGCTGAAATGTTGATGAATCGAAACAGTAGACGAATCCTTTGATTTTCATCCAAACACTGAGATTGACTTCCCGTATTTAAGTGAGCGAATTCAAATATTTTCTTGGCGTTGTAGGCGGCAAATCGAAATTATGAGGTATAAAATATATTTTTATTCAATCGGCAAAATAGCGGAAATTAATAAAAAGGAAGGATGCAATGTAATTTCGAAAGAACGTACGCGAGGTAGCTGAATGTTTCCAACTCTCCTATAGCG
This sequence comes from Tupiocoris notatus, assembly GCA_037159825.1. Lineage (NCBI taxonomy): Eukaryota > Metazoa > Arthropoda > Insecta > Hemiptera > Miridae > Tupiocoris > Tupiocoris notatus. Next base: position 119,912 of record JASJUZ010000207.1, on the reverse strand, counting down.
TCGATCTAATGAGCAGGAAGATGCCCCAATGGGCGAAAGTACGAAGCCCAATTGAGGAAAGGTAAAAGCCTAGTGAATTTATCTCGTATCTTTCAACTTGATTGCATTCATATACTGCAGGACAAGTCCCAACTATTTTCTTCGTACTAACATTTTTTATTCATAATTATAGTCAATATCTAAACACAATTACTGTAGAAGAAATAATTTGAAGGAACCTTAAAAAAAAATATCGACTATCAATAAGAACTTGTCAAATATCAAAATATCAGTATTCAAATAACAATCTGCTGTTCAATGAGAATTTCCCAGGAAATTCCTATACCTTTTGAGAAGGTTGCGAAATTCATTTTCACAGAGATCTTAATTTTCCAGCGAAAGTGATAAATCGTAAATGTTTTCTATTTTTCACGTCATGAATTTTCTTTCTCCGGAATCAGAAATAAAAAATAGCATGGCAGTGAAAAAACTCATGTACAATTTGTCTCAATAATTCAATGTTATAGTCTATATCACATTACGCTTTGCTTTAATATTTTATTTTTCACCGTTTCAGGTGGTTTACCAGTCGCAGCCCAGCGCAAAACAATACTACACGCCCGCAGCGCAAGAGCCGCAGCAATATTATCAGCCGCAGCCGCAACCTCAAGTACAACAGTACTATCAATCGCAACCGGGGCCGCAACCAGCGAAAAAATTGCTGAGACCGTTGCCAGGGCAGCAACTGCAGCAAGAGCCAGAAGACTATGACGTAAGCATTGCAAGTCTACTGTTGAAAATTCCAAGAAAATAAACCAAAATTAGATTCTCTTGAGATAGAAGCATCCTAATATAATCACGTTATTCAGTAAAATTAAACAAAACTACAATTACATCCTGTTTCTGGAGCACGAGCACATTATTTTCATTAAATAGACTTTTGGTATAAGTCAAAATTAACAACAAAGTCAGTCGAATTTAACGCTAATACAAGGTCTGTGGGAAGATCATTTTTGCTGGAGAATCCAGCGAGATTTATTTTTCCAACTCTGAAAAATATAAAGTCGTCGTTCTAGCAAAAAAATACAAAAATTGACGGCAATTTATTGTTGAATTCAAATCCTCAACTTCTTAAGGCGTTAATTAATTATTCCCCTTTAGAAACGTAATTTTCTCGTTCCCAGCCTAATCCTCACTACCAGTTCGGGTTCGATATCAAGGATGACGAGTTCACAAACTACCAGCAGAGGAAGGAGCAAAGGGAAGGTGACAAGATCTCTGGAAGTTACAGCGTCGTCGACTCGGACGGTTACATCAGAACTGTCAAATACACCGCTGACCCGTTAGAGGTAGAGAATAATAAAAACACTTCTAATTAATTGCTCAGTTGTATGCTATTTTTAGAATTGCCAATCTAAACTTTCGGAACGAATGGAAACACAATTGAACGACAATTGTACGTGAAAAAAGCGCGATAATCGAGGAAAAAGGCAAATTAAAACAAAGAGGAAGTAACAATTTATAGGAAAACTATAGACCAAACCAACAACAGAAACTGAGTAAAGAAAAATACAGAATAATTATTAACGATCACAAAAGTAACTACAATAACCAAAACAATAAAAACTCGAACAACTTTAATTTTAAAATTTATGGAACTCCGATTTTTTGAGTGGAAAAAATTGGACTCGCTCGACATTTTTTTTGCAGAGAATTACATAAACCTGTGATAGTTACAACAAAAAAATTAATTAAATCAAAAACTTCTTTAATAATAGATTAATAATAATCATAATAGATTAATAAAGTTTAATAAAACGAAAGTTGTAAAAAAGTTTCAAGTATAAAAAAATGAGATAAGAAAATTTAAAATAAGACTCTTGGAAAAATTTGTCAGTTTGAGTCCACAGATAATTTGAAAGTCCTAAATTGAATTAAATTAAGTTGAAAATTGAATCACAAAAAATTAGTTAACAGCAAATGCAAAAAAAAAATTAAAATTAAAAACACACAAAGTTTCCATATTCAGTTTTATTAGACGTCTTCAATATATCTTTGTTAACATAACTTACAGCACCTACTTATTTCGCTTTGTATAAAATCAAAAATCAATTCCTGATAATTTTAACATTTATATTTAATGCATGATAAATATAGTTTTATCTGACGTTTTCAATATTTTCTCTAATTCTTTGGCGATTTTGCATCATTGCAGGGATTCAAGGCTGATGTCGTTAGGGAGCCGACTGACATTAAAATCAAAATCCCCACCCCAGTGCAGTCGTCGCAGCTCCAGCATCAACCTGACTACAGCGGAATAGCTTCTGCTGCGAGGAAACAGCAAACTCAGCAATACCTCGGGGTGAGCTAATCGCAATTAGAGCTAAAACGAGGTCGAAAATATTCTAAATATCTACTGAAAACGTCGAATGAAGAAACGGGCATTAAATTAGTCGAAGGGGATGAATTAACTATTTTCTATCAATACTTGACGATCTTGCATCACATTATAGAGCAATATGAGAGACGTACGCATAATAATTTTCTATTAATGCATAAAATTTAACCGGATTATCTTTCGTTTTCCAGGCTTCCAAACCGCAGGCCATCCTCAGGCCTGAACATACGCAAGTTTACTCGCCTAGCCAATCTCAACTGAGGCAACTCGCCGCTTACACGGGAGCTACTCAAGTTCTCGCCCCTCAAAAATCATCTCCCTACTCGCAACAGCCGCAACTGTTCCAATCCTATCAGGACCAATAGAACTGACCCCTGTGATCATATTTTAAGCGTCGGAATTGTGAAGCCATAAGCGAGAGGAACATATTGAGACTCTAGCAAAGTGTCATCCTCTCAGAAGGCCGATGAATCGGGCCTTTTTTTAGGTTATTTATACAATAAATTTTTTTTAAATGGTCGTCCAGTTTTTTTTAGCGATTTCCTCTTAGTTACTTCGATTGGTGGCAGAAACAAGGTACAAAAGCTGGAGAGGCTTACGGTTTTATTTTTGGCTCGTATTTAGCAAATTGAAGCAAATTCATTGGGGTTATTGGTTTTGAAATTAAAAAAATGAATCAAACATTCATTCCTTACTCTTTTGCTATGTCCAAAATCACTACAATTTTTTTTTTTTTTTTTGCTTGGTTTATTTAGTTATTTTATCTACCTTGATACATTAGTCAACCTAGGTCCTTTGTAATACCTTACGGTTGTACAATAAACGACATTTCATTTCATTTCATAGTCAACCTAGGTAAGGCAAGGTGGAATCGCGAAAGGAAACTCGTATTAGTAAAGTCAGTGTAGGGCGGAGGTTCCGCATTTGTCGTCACGTATATCTCGACCTTTGACTTCAGTCCTTTCCATTCGTGCGTTATCCGTGGGCGCCTGAGTTCAAAGTTTCCTTCATTTCCTGGAGAACAAGCAAGGTGACTAGAACACAGGTGGGCTCGATCCGATACTAACCCGCACGGTATGACATCACTGGTATAATGACTAACACTAGTTAGATAGCTTTTCATTAACCTTTGGCGGCGGAATTTCATTACTTACAATTAATTATCATTTTTTCTCGATAAATTTTTTTTATCTATAACCATACTTAAAATTAAAAGAAACAAAAATAATCTGATTATATAGATTATTGGACGCTGAATCGAATGAGACCATCGCCGTTTATTATTGAATAATAAACCAAAAACCTATCATAATAGCAATTTATCTACTCTGTTCAAACTTCACCATAATAATATCGAAACTCTTGAGAAGAATAATTCCGCAATATTCCTTGAAAATACCGAGTAAAAATGCTCTATTTATATTTGAGCCTGAGGAAGTATCGATCGCGATACCGTACAATCGGAAAATCCTATCCGGCGTCCGCTCGACTCCTTAATCATTGGCATAGGCAACGCCTGCAACTGCAGCTATGTATTGCGGGTCCTGCTGTATTTCATATGAAGGCGCACGTAACGATTTATTTCCCTCCGGTGACCCAGCGTTTCGGTCGAATTTAATTTATTGGACAACGTGGATCCTCTTGAATATTTTTAAGGCTTTTAGAAATTTGTAATTGTCGGTTTTTATTAATTATTTGGTGGCTAGAGGCAGAAAAAACCTATCATTATGTAATTGTAATTTTTCTACATTTAGTTTCTTCGTTATAATTTCTTTTTTTTCATAGATCAGTTGTTCGGTATTTAGCGTATTTTTTTAAGCTTTGATGATCCTCAATTTTTCCTTTCATTGTTACCCATTTCGAATTAGTGTAAAATTTTCCGCAACCAATGTCTCTGATTTTTGCCAACTCGGTCAATTCCCCTAGGAAAACGAACCAAACAATCATAGAACATGATTGTGATAATTATATCGAATTCGTAACAACCCTTACTAAGCTTTGAGGTCGCCCGTTGGCCAAATTGCAAGGCTGTCGCTAAACTCTGTGCAAACTTCACCATAATAATATCGAAACTCTTGAGAAGAATAATTCCTCAATATTTCTTGAAAATACCGAGTAAAAATGCTCTTTTTATATTTGAGCCTGAGGAAGTATCGATAGCGATACCGTACAGACGGAAAATCCTGTCAGGCGTCCGCTCTACTCCTTAGTCATCGGCATAGGCAACGCCTGCAACTGCAGCTATGTATTGCGGGTATTGCTGTATTTCGTATGAAGGCGCACGTAACGATTTATTTCCCTCCGGTGACCCAGCGTTTCGGTCGAATTTAATTTATTGGACAACGTGGATCCTCGTGAATAATTTTAAGACTTTTAGAAATTTTTAATTCTCGGTTGAGAATAAGCACACTGAATGTCTGCCACGAGTACAACAAGCAACAACATAGCCTCATCATAATGATAACGATAAAATAATTATTTGTGCTTCCAAAGCTCAACACTTGAATTTCTTGGGAGCTTGATTAGTGTAAATTACTATTAATATTGTTGTAATATCTATTGAAAGGAGAAACGAAGACAAAATACGCTCCAGAACAGTAAGTACATCATATTATTCTGATTCATGTGAGCTATATAGAGCTACTGGTACTCGTAGAGCGTAGATCATTCGCCAATAAATTAACACAAATAACCGAGATAATAAAGTAATCGTGATAATAATCGTCTTACCACAATGATTCCGGATACTTGAGAATAACCTGATGATTTCAAATGTATATAAGCCTCCCAAATGTGTCCATTGGTTTTTAGCAATCCGTGGCTTTATTTATTTATTTTTTTCATGAGACAGGCGTGAACCTATTATACAACGAGGGAAAAATATTAATAATAATTCGATTGGGGAGCACAGCGTCGTAGGAGAAATACGATGACTAATAAAAATAAAATACTACTGAAAAACTCGGTTCATGCCAAAAAAATAGTCTCTTCGGATGAGATAGCGGCGAAATAAAAACGCTGCAAATTATTGTACAGTAAGTAAGTACTTAGTTTATTATTCCTTTGCTTCTATCATGATTTAGGAAGACCGTCCACTTGTTTTAGTGCCTAACCTAAACTCTTGTGAACGTTTCCACCTACAAACATATTAGTAACTTAGGTAATTTAAAATTTCCATAAAATATTTTTATTTTTCCAATTACTTAATTAAAGTAAAATTAATTGCCTAACGATACGGCTAAATAGAGCATAGAACGTTTTTTACAGCTCCACAAATGATTTAGTCATACCATTTGGCTAAATATATCAAAATCTCGAAAATGTCACATGAAAACTGCGATAATTCGAGAACCATTAAAGCTATAGAATTCATTATGGTCTCATTCGAATCAGCCTCAATAAAATCGACATAAATTGATAGCAAACATACCTATGTTTCCAAAACGTTGGAAAATGTGAATCCCCTTTGAAATCCCTCCAAAAGTACCCTCAAAACTGAGTTAACAATTTGGCTAAATAATTGTCAGACCAAGAATGATTTTCGGTGACAATTTCTAGAATTTACCTAGTATAGTTTCCTCAGAAAATGGTTGACGGTGGGCGGATAGAATTTTTCCGTTGCATATTCGAATTCTAATTCCCTAATTAAACATCGCTAATCATCACTAATTCTAAACATCAAATTTTGAGGGGTGATTAGACATTTTTTTCTTGAGCGATTACAATGGTTCATTATTGAATAGTAAACCAAAATCTACTTCTAAGTATGATTGTAGAAAAAGGTCAACTTCTTGGCGCATTCAACTAAATGGGCAATGGTATAGATAGTTGGTGGAGGAAAAATCAACAGAGAAAGAGTTATAATGACAGGGAAGAAATGGGGAGCAGACAGGTTAGGGCAGTCGAGCATACTATTCGAGTTCTTTGTTAGACTAAAAAAAAGTTACTATCGTTCCTACCTCGTCTCTTTTACAGGGACCTTAGGCCACACACTTTCATTGACCAATCATATCTATGCCTTCCCGAGTAATACCTAGCTTGAAACCAACATATCCTAAAAACTTACATTGGATCTTTTCGATCAGATAATCGATCGGGTTCGATCAGGTCAGTTTTTAAATTCTGATGGAACTGATGATTTCTCAATTTTGCAGAATCTGATGGAGCGCATCCGCACTGATTAAACATGGGTTACCCTCAATGGTGGTACATCGATTTTGTTGTGACGCCTGCCGGAAACAACCCTCATTTCGATCATCTAGATGCAATCACGACAAAAAGCGTTTTGCTTTCCAATCTCAAGGTAATATAAGTGCTCTTGATCATAATAGAGAATATAAAATTCTCATTTGTTAGATTTAGTCGCAGAAAGAATACTTTTGGTGTATTATTTTTTTGTAGTGGTGGGCGTTTTTTGGTCAGCTATTTAAATTAACATGACAGTTACAGTTGCATGAAACAATTACACTGTTTGCCGATTAACATAAAATAAAACCAGACTGATCTATCCACAAAAAAAAAGTTTCGATAGTTTCATCAGGGATGTTAACGTACAATACAACTGATGGAGCTTTTGAGATCTTTGGAGGTGTATGGTACGGCTTCCCAGTTGGGAATTTTGGGTTGCGGCAGAAAATATTTTTGTTCTTCTATAACAGATTCAATGGTTTTTGTGGTTCCATTTGGATAAAAGCAAGTGACATTGCGATTCTGATTTACGTGACAAGTTGGGAGGGTGCTTGATTTTATATAACAATTTTTTACTTAGTCTATTTGGATTTAAAAATTTTATTCAGTTGACTTCTGATCCACGAGTCGAGTTGCAGTTCTAGTTTCCCCCCCCTCAGAGATGTAAGCTAAGCAAGCATCCATTTTCTATTTAGAAGGGTTTAACCATTTTCTATTGACGATCTTAGCCAAAATTATTTTCACTAGAATAAGTTCAGGTATTTCAGTGTTGCAGCCTGAACGATTTGAAAAGTTTCAACATTGAAACACCTGCTGGGTTTAGTTCACGTTGTATCTGCTAGCGCCATGATCGCTGTATTAGTTACAAAATTTGTATTGGAAGCGGGCTTGACCAAAAACTCGGACTGCTGGCATTATTTGATGAAAAATGCCATTTTATTGCGTTTGTATCTAGCCGTTTCTTTCATTTAATAGATATTCTTCGGCGATGCAGCTGCCAGTTTGGGCTTCGACCTCCTCGGTTTCCGACCTGCCCAGATGCGCGGTGTCATCCGCTGTCCAGCCTCTTTGGTCATCAAACTTCGCTCAAGCATGACTCTCCCCGTCGAATTCAACGGGGAAATCCTCTCTTTCTCGACGATAAAAGCGTCACCTTTGCTCACGTCGTTACTCGCCAATTCGCGCACCTACGAGCACAAGAACTATTTGACAGCCAAGCGAAAACTCCAGCTCGAAAGCTACAGCGACGAAGTCGACACTGACGGCTCGTGAGCTTTCAAGCAACCAATATCAATTACGCGAAAATTAATTTCTCGTCGAATATTATCTCGAAAAGGACAAAAACTTTATTTCTATTAAAAGTTCACGCTAAATTTTTTCCAAATTATTGCGTCATCCTTATTATAAGAATGGAATATAGGAAGAGCCTTGCGATGCTCGATTTTTACTACGCTTTTGATTTCTCATGTATAATCCACGCCGTGAATTGTAAAATCGCCATTTAGAAGAGTCGAATTCTCATTGGACGGCTGACTTTAAAACCTTCCAACTTCAATAGTCGAAGAAACAGGAGCAAGGACTGTAACCAGGTTAATGAAAATAAACTTGGATGAAAATCTTTTTTATTGTATGTACGGTCATCGTGGAAATCATAAAACTTCCATATTTTCTAAGTAAACTCGAGATATAAAAATGTCTTTGGGCTCGCACTGTTTTACTTCGATATCAAACATTTACCCCCTGAGAATAATGCTGGAAATGCCAAATTCAACCTGAGGTCGCCAGATTCTGCATTATTCGAATCTTACAGCCAGTCGAATCGCCAACAAGAAAAACCATCTTGAAAAAAATTGAGACCAACGAAAAAATCTCGAAAACGAAGATTTATTATCTTTCTCATCACAAACGGACAATAATAGGTATAATTAAAAAAGAATCAAAACATCTTTGGTATAAAAAAATCGTCGTCTTGAAATAAATTTAATTCGGAATAGTCTGTAGTAATCGGTCAACAGGTGAGATTAGCTTTTGTTCGGCTATAATACTGTACGGGTCAAGGCTAATAAAACGGAAATCAAGGTTAATAAAAGTTTTCGTGCAAAGAAAATTGAGGAATTAGAGACTTGAGCGTGTCACTACATAAAGCTGAAACTTAAGTGTTGAAATATTTACTAAATCATTGATCTATCCTCCAATTCTCTACTGCCACTCCTTTCACTGGACTGCTAGATGTAATTTTCCGGACCAAGATTCGTAACTTGGCAGCAAAAGGTTATAGTGCTAGATCTCAGGTTAGGTTTTCATTAGATCCCCGGAAATTTTCTCGTGTTACACTCAAGTCTCCAAAGTCCAGTCAAACGGAAGTTGGACGGTAACAAAAAAAATGTATTCGACTTAAAAAATATATATATTTCTATTAGTTTCGGTGGAAAACACGAATCTGAAGGAATCCTGCAAAATCTCCTGGTCCGTTTTGATATTAACGAAAATTTTCAGCTCGTTTTCCAGTTTTTGGGCTTATAATTCCTAAATGACGCATCACACAGAAACTTGTGAACCTTCATTTTTTTAGGACTGTTGAATTCTGCGTCGAATCGTTTTCTATTTCTTTCGGTATAGCCTATTGGCCGGTATATTTTTTGAAAAATTACCATTTTTACCACTTTTGCCGTTACTTATAAAAAACTTTGCACATTTTTGAGAAACAAACTGTCATAATTTTGTTTGTAACCTTCTAGAAGCTGATTAAATTTCTTATCAGATCAAATATATGAAATTATGATTAAAGGCTAAATGCTAGAATGGCAAAAAGGCGAAACGTTCAGACAAAATCCCATTTTTTCACCCTTTTTGCACAAATAACATAAAACCCACTAACCTGGAAAAAGTGCCGAAAATTCGGATTGTTCTATCTTTAAACGAACTAGAGAATTTTGTTAGATTCTTCCGGTACCGTGTTTTGCACCACAAAAATTTTGCGTGTTTAAGGAGTCGAATAGATTCATTTTTGTTGACCAACGGCCTTTTTCGGTGACGGTTTCACCGGACTACCTTGCAACTCAGAGCGTTCAGGTGGCTAGGGTAGGAACCTGAAAAAGCTATCTTCAGCAAGTAGTTATCTACCACGTCGAATGAACCTCTAACATCGGAGACCAATTTGGTGTCAATTATTAATGGTAATTTTGCAAAGCTGGGTGGGTCATTAAATCCTCCAAATGTGGACACTTATTAAAATGTTTTAGTTATTATTTCTAGGGTTCGATATTCATTAGGAACAAATATTACCAAAATAAAAACCAAACAATGGCACCATCATATAAATAACCCAGAGTTGTTTCCCTTTTTTCTTTAGAAGGTTCCAACAAGATTTCCCACTTATTTTACTTTGTCCAAATGATACGAAAATATAAAATAAATCTCACTTGAACGCTCTGGTGGTAAATAATATTTCGACACCAAATAGAAACAATCTAGTCAGTATACGAGTGATACACAGTTCTTCATCATATTCGGCAACAAGTTAAGCTCTATATTGCAAAATTAGAATATCATTACAATCATTTGTGTTCGACGGGCAGTGTTGGTTTCTAGGAATGGACATGATGACGAATTGTCAACGTCGCTGTGCAATTCAACGCACGGAGCGGAGTAAATTTGCTTAAAATTCAGACCGGTTAGAAAACAATGTTTCAGGAACATGCATTCGGTGTACGAACATATAATAGGCTCAATGAAAACGGGCACATTTTAAATGGAGTACTTATTTTACAAGAAACACAACAAGCAGCAAGAAACTGTAGTTTGGAAACAACGATTAGTGTAAGAAGATTACACAGGCAAAAGATATCAGCGACTGGTTATGTCATTTGAGAATGCTTGGCTCTTAAGTTATCGAAACCGCAGGATAAAATTTAACAATAAAATAAAAGAATCACTATAGAGCGATGAAGGGGACAAAATCGGGCTATTTAATCTCTGAACTTTCATTCCAACTATTCAGGCATCCTCGGGGAACCGTAGGGTTTCCAGTGAATAATGTTCAGAGGAGTCACATGGTTCTTCTTTCCCACACCACTTGAGCACATCAATTAATATTTAGATACTTCTCTTTCTTGACTTTGCATTTTTCGATCGTGGATTGTGAGGGGGAGAGAGGCCAGAGAATAAACAATTGGAGAATGAGTCGCCTGGTCTCTCTCCCCCTTACAATCCAAGATCGAATAATTAGATAGTACAAAATGAAATGTACATTTATGCAACCTGAACTCATCAACTTGCCAACTCCTGCTCTCATAACTCATAGCAATTTTTCTGCAAATAAAGGAAAAGAATATTAATTCGTTGAACTATAGGAGAGTCTTGGAGAAGCACCCCTTGTAGAGCTACCTGGAAGATATATTTCGAACTAACACCGACAAGAATAGGAATGTCGAACTCCTCACCTAACAAAATACAAATAGAGGCCGGCAACGTCTCTGCCTTCCACACGAAGAGTAACTAGTTAGAGGTCCAGCAAATGTTGAAATATTTATTCTTCTGTGGGAATAGACGCAATTGTTTTCATTGTGGATTATTCCTAGCTTCTATTTAGATATAGAAAATAAATCAAGCAGTCTGATTCTGGTTTATCTGTTGAGTTGGATTAGTTGATTATTTTTTGTACCATCTTAAATTACTTTCAGTGATAGTTGAGATTTTAAAATTTTTGCGTTGGTTTCATTTGGATTCAATAATGATGTTCAGTTTTCTCCTTCTAATATTTCAATGATAGTTGAAAAACGCTGCAAATTATTATAGTGTTTCATTATTCCTTTGCTTCAATAATGATTTAAGACGACCATCCATTTGTGACAGTATTTATTCTGAACATTTGTGAACGTTCCCACCGAAAAAAAGATTGGTAACTATAAGTTAATAATCCATAGCAACTATTGTAATTTAATCAATTTTATTTTTCTTAATTTTTTCAAATTAAAAACTAAATTGTTTGTCTTACGGTAGTTGATTTCCACAAGGTCAACGAGCCCTCCAAGATCCATTGAGGAGACATTCCAACTCCTGCTAGTGTTAGTTCAAGGTAGGATTCAATAGGTAGAGCTAAAAGGGGCCTACAGAGGACTCTCCGCTGACCCATTTATTATTACGATTGAACGATCGGTACAATCAACTCTGCTCTTGCCAAATCGGCCATTGAATTTTCATCCAAGTAATCACCACACTTGAAAAAATTTAAAGCCCTTTTCAGCCGGAAAAAATTAATCCTATGCACGTACAGTAAAAAAGTGAGATCGCCTACAAGGAAAAAATGGAGCGTTTGAGCAGAAAATAGCTGAAAATAACGACAGTTAATTGCATTCTCAAATGTTTAACCGATCGGACACGTTTGTAACTAAATATTGGGCTCGCTCATCATCATATTTCTACTCGGATGCAATTAATTATGAATGATAACAAAGGAAGACAGTTACAGCGAACAGAGCACAAAAGCACAGTAAATTGAATGTTCGGTAAAACGGCGGAAATATTTAACCGCTCTTATCGGAGAGAGACGTAAATGAATTCTTTATTAAGGACAACAAAATGATCGGCTGAAGCTAACCGTATAGACAAATGTGTAAAATTTCAATTTACTTTATTAATTCTAAATTCTGTTATATCGGAGATGCAGCTCATGTAAATGAAAAATCACTGAAAATTGCTCGAATCCAAACTCATAAACTGGAAACTCCAACCGAAAGAAAACAAATCATGAACTGAATGATCACTATTAGAATTACCAATCATCAGAAAATCGGCAAATAAAAAAAAAACGACAACCGGCGAACAGAGTTTGATAAATCATGTTTCCTAACTGCGGGAGCATAGAATTTTTTCTCGAATAACATTGGTCCACTCTTTGACATTTTTAGGCTTCAATCCTACTCGAAATCTAAATGTGAATCGTAACTCTATGTACAACTTTCTAACGCATTCAATTTGCTCGAGACGAGAAAATATGCTGCACAATATAGACAATTTCTTCAAGTTTTGATCAAACAATTTCCGGGAAACAAAATTTAAACCATTTTTATATTATCATTATTACGGTTGTTAATCCTTCAACTTGCAACATTTGCGCTTTACCAATCCATTTCTCATTCTCAAACAACAACAACAACAACAACAATAATGACAACGAAACAAATAACTGCAACTTAAATTTCAGAAAACCAGGTCAGGTCCCAATTGAAGGGGAAATTTGTCAAGACGCCGTTCAATTCGACGTTGTAGAACGATCAATTTGTTAATTAACTATTGAATTCGCAAGCCTTAACTTTACTGACTGAAAATACCGAGTAGTTACAACCCATCAGGTTGGGGAAAAGGAATCGTTCGCTAATCCTACAAATATCCAACATTATGATAATCACAGCCATTTGCCTATATTTAGAAAATAAATAAAAATAAAGAGAATCGTTGAAATGGGGAAGAATAAAGAGCATGGCAAAGTGGTGGTATGTGGAGATGTCGGGGGGAAATTGGTCACGACCACTGATTGGAAAAAAATTGGGAAATCAAGAAATAAATTGGAAATCGAGTCGAATTTCTCCTTTGAGTAATTATCAGTACCAATCGACGTTTTTGGGAATAGCAGAGGTAATAAAACAGAAAACATGGGATGGATTTTTGTGATATTTTATGACGTCATCCATGCCTATTGGAGTAGATTTCAAACACAACTTTCCTCAACTTTTATGTAATTACCAAGGTCGGAAATAATTTCTGACAAAATCCCGTCACCATGAAAGTAGGATTATTTTTTTAAAACATTTTAGCCATGCGTTGAACTCGATCAAATCAATCGCACAGAACAATTAATTGTGCACATTGGTCGCAGTAACATAATACATATATATGCTTTATGATACAGATAAATGCCACGTTCGAGGAATAAGTTCTGAAATACAACAAAGAAAGAATAACCCCGGAAGAATTTTCTCCTTAACTAGGTACTGAAGAAGTTTAAAAAATTACAACCGATCATTTAAAACGACCCCTGTGAGAGCCGATAAAACATTCAAATCGCTCCGATAGCACATAATTTGTTCAATTCCAAAGAAACTCCAATCCAAATTTGATCACATCTCCCACCACTATTAAACGGATTCTCCAGCAACTTGAATTTCCCGATCATCAACCTACAATTAAACGAAAATTTCGAAACCGCTTCGACTGAAACAGCACCAGGGAAAAACCGCATAGCAGCGTGAGGTTCAGAGGGTTAAGAGAACGCTTGCTTAAATAATAAAACTAGGAAAAACGAGAGAGGAACTTAGCGACTCGGTATCAGAGTAAAACTATTGTTACAGACTAAAAACCAATCCGTCACAATGCACAAATCGTGAATGAAATGGAAGATAAAATGCACCCGGCATCAATATGCACTTATAAACTATTAGCTTTGGGACTGAGCCTGGTTTCCCTCTACTTTTCGTCAAATAAATAGCAATTTACACGAGAATAATGATGAATAATTAGGTAATAATATTGTAAATAAATGACGCATTTGTCATGAGCAAAAACTAATGAAAAACGGCGACAATTTTTTCCTCCCTCCCTACAAAAAATAAATGCACTTTTTTAACTCATGCGTTTCAGAAAAGAAATATTCTCCCCTCTTCCCTTTCCAGCTCAAATTACAATGAAATTCTCTCAAACGACCTGCTTTTATAAAAAAATTTTAGAACACATTACAGACTAAATAAGTTGGAGGCTAGCCAAAAGACGATAGACAATCATCTTGGAGAAAGGAAAGCTTTCCTTCGATGCGATTTCCTCTCTCTAAGTGTGATGTACTCTTGTCGCCGCGAGCTATGCCTACACTCTAGGATATGGTTGACTTTGTTTACTATTTCTTTAGCAACACTACTTTCACTTTCAAAGTCTTTCGTCTTAAATTTACCCGTCTCACTGTCGTTCCGATCTCGTTTCACTTTCCAATGTACAAGCCTGGAAACAACAAGCGTAAATGTGACATGAAACAGAGCCTGTGACTCGTACAAGTTAATAGTAACTGTGATAGGTAACTAGTTATTTGTGACTAGTTACAATTCCAATGACGACTAGCTGGGACTAGTACTTAACGGGAAGCTGTGACAAGACAGCAGCAACTGAGACCAGTATTTAGTGACTGTGGCTAGCAATTGAGACTGTAACTGTAACAGTTGCTTAGCTCAATTAACTAATTATTCGCACTAAAATTCTTTAAATATAAATACTCACATAAACGTGGAACGACCATTTGACTTGTGTTCAGTCAGTTCGCACGCGACAACGTCTGCCATGGAGTAGGTTTCCACCCGTTGCCGACCCCAAAGTTTGACGCTGAGCATGCGAGCACTGGAGAAATGCGGCTGTATCACCGGCACGATCTCCAATTTTTCACCAGAAATTTCTGCAATATCAAAGAAGAAACATATACAAAATGAACGGAGGAATATTATAATTGTACCGATTATGGGAAGGTTTGCTAAAGAAGCAATGGCTGGCTGAATCTATTTTTCAATTGTTGAAAACGAGGTTTTATAAAAAATAATAATTATGAAATAAAAAGGGAACAAATGAACTTGTCTATATGGAAATTTTCTGATCTCAAAGTACTGTCAGTAGAGAGCAAACGGTTGTATAAATTTATAGAAAATATCAATATTTACTCAAGCCGGTATTTTCAAATGAATGCCAATTTATGTAATATGGTCTTAATCTGATTTTTTCCACTTTCAATGTAGAAACATGGCGACTCAACACATTTCATACGATTGCAATCCGTTCCTTAATATAATTTACCTAGATAAATTTCAGTCTTGACGCGGAACTTGTTGAGGATATGAACGCTGAACGACTGGTAAAGAGGCGCCTCCAACGCGTTCATTTGGCCCCTAAATTTCCTTAAATCTTCCTCTTTCTGTTGCTGAGCTGTAGAAATAGATTTGAAATAGTGGTAACCAACCAATGCAGAGAAACACAGGAAATTGTAATTGAGTGACAATTGCTAATTATTACAATAAATTGTTGAAAAAAAATTATTGCATTTTAAATATTTGATTTCACCTCTAACCGACGTAGGCTCAGGGGGCTGACGAGGCTTTGTCTCTATGCTGCTGAAACGTGAAGGAGTTTGTGAAGAATCGAACGGAAGAATATTAATACTCTAATGTTGGATAATGAGAGTCAAATCTTACACTAGAGGGTACGATTCGTCTTGCACGTGAGAAACCGACTCTCGATCGACGATTGCGAGGTATGAAAAACCAAATTTATTTATAACTTCTCTCGAATCGAGACAAGGGAAGTCCCAATCGACGTCTCCGTCGTCTTCGGCAATGTAAAGTCTGTAGTTGCTAACGTCATCCCTGCAGAGAGCGATCGACACTTTAATGTCTAAGAATAGAATTAGCAAGGAAAGGAAGCTAAGGTAATGATGAAATTTGGGAAAAGTCACTGTTCAGAAAAGTTTGAGAAGCAAGGACAGTTCTGTTGAATGAAAATGTTGACAAGGACTGTTCATTCCTTTTCATCAACTGAGATAAATACGAATATGAAGAGGACATTTTTTAAATGACACCATTCCTTTGACATACACTTGCACTTACTTCAGTGGAACGTCGGGAAACTCCGTAGAGCATTTCCAACAGATCAATCCAATGAGATCGCTAACTTTGGCCGAGGAAACGATCGTCACTTCCATTGGGAACTTCTGTATTTCTTCGGGGAGCATCGTTACATAAATTCTATACTTCTTAGTAGGAACACCAACCTGCGCCTGTAAACAACACGTGCTCATTTTCTGTAGCAAGTACCAACATGAATAAATTCCAGTCAGCTTATGAGCCCATCAACAGAATAATTCGCTAATGTGTTATTTGTCAATTCGCACGGCGTGCTTTGCTAATCAATGGATTTAGTTACATTCGAATAACTTACATTGCCATCAAGCTTGGCGTAGTCTTTGAATGGGTTTTCTGGTAAGTTCGGGTATTTACTGAGGAGCTCCGACAACAAGGATACCCTTCTTCCAACATTCTCTTTCCGCACCATTTCAATATCCGAAATTGGAAAAAACACGTCCAGCTCATCACCTGAAACACGCAAACAAATATTATTATTCCTTTGCTTCAACTACGATTTAAGAAGACTATCCATTTGTAATAATTAGACCTAACATTTATAAACGTTTCCACCTAACAACAATGTCAACTATACGGAAAAACTAATAGCAACTATGGTAATTTTAATCATTTTCATTTTGCTAAACATTCAAATTAAAAGTTAAATTATTCATTCATCATAAATTATTCGCCTAACCGTACAGCTGAAGAGAGTGATTGACGATTATTCCAACGAGTATAATAACGATTTTTATAGCTCCAAAAATTCTTGAGCTACGCCAAATTTCGAAAATTGTACACGCAAGTTGCGATAACTCGAGAACCATTGAAGCTGACCCCGCGATGGCCTCATTCGATTCAGCGTCCAAGAATCAGTAGAAATTGATACCAAATACTCCTTCGTTTAAAAATCGTTGAATAATAAGAATTTTCTCCCCCTCAAAACCCCCCAAGAATACCGATAACAGTTTGGTAGCGATTTGGTTTGGAGCCATTGTCACACCAAGATCGATTTTTGGTGAAAATGTCCAGAATTTATGTTTTACAGTTTCGTCTGAAAAGTGTTGATTAGGGATGGCGTACGGACAGAATTGTTTTATAGCATATTTGGATTCTACAATACTTGGATTTGTACATGCCTTGAAACGTAAAATATCACATTTTGAGGGGGTAGACATTTTTTTCTTGGCAGATCACAATGTTTTATTATTGAATAATAAATAAAAAATAAAAATAAATTACAAAGTGAAGAACCTATTTATGTAAACTGAGCACAATACTCACCGTTGAGCGGCCGTGGAGGCATGGACCATTTCACGTTTTTCACCTTAGGCGTCTTTTTCTTTTCCGCCACACTGCTAGACCTTTCCATCCGACCTTTTGGCCTTCTTGGCCCAAACTGCAAATCTGGAAATTGCACATAAAAATAAAATAAATGATAGGGGAAATTGTATTCGATACGGGTAATAAATGAATTGATATTAATGTTTAGACTATAGGGCTCCTGATCTACCCCTAAAACTGATACATGGATCTAAGCTCTTTCACAATCGATTCTGAATCGATTTTTCTTGGCTGATTCCCATTTAACCCGAAACATGGGCGAAGAAAATCTTCAACTCTATCGACAGTGAAAGCGCCCTTACCAGAGTTGAGGTCAAACGAGTGTGACATGATTGCATCTTCTTCTTCCTCTTCAAGAACGTTAGGATAGCAATCATACTTGCTCACCGGGATTTGACGTGCGAGGTTGTCGCAGGTCATCACTACCTCAGACATTCCTGCAAGACAGAGGCAACGTTTATAATATGAATAAAGACAGAATAAGGAGATAATATAACTGTTTCTAAATATGATAAGATCGAGTAAATTTATTCTTTACATGGTTAGACATTTTGACAAGAATTCACACTCCTAATATTTTTCTGCTTTCCGCAATATTTTTGTAAGGACTACTTCCTTCGCCAACCCCATCCCTCTCGTTAGCTGTTTGTTTTCCCAATAAATGGGTCAGACTTGCGCGAATGGTGAAAGGCTGGAGGGATAAAGGGTTTACGTTCCCTGGGCTTGTAAACAACATTATTTAAAGTAATCCGTGACCAGAGCAGGTAACGAAAAACATGAGGGACAATCGACTGCGTCGCCGCCATTGGTGACTATGGGAGGAAAAGAGATTCAAGAAAACTGAGATTCGTAAATCATAATAAGGATTTTTGCAAACTCATTAGACTTAGATAATTATAGTAATTCTCTACTCTAGATACTAGATACTATTTTTAGATTAAATCGTATTCCAGGGAGCATAGTCTGACGATTTATTGATGAACTGACCTTCTGACCAAAAGCTCAAAAACTGCTTTAAAAAATAATAATAATAAAAACCGCCGAAGCTATTAACATCTGTTCAGCGATGGAATGATATCTGGGGGAAAATTAATTCATAAAACAGTGCAGGTGTGCGAAAATTGAAAAACTCTTCGCATTGTTAGAGCACAATTCGAGGAATTATTTTTTTGTTGTATTTCTACTAATGTGTTACTACATAATCAATTAAAATTGTCGTTAGATTCGACAGCGGATATTGTCCTCGATAAGCTCGACTCCCGAGTGGAAACCGATGGTAAGAACAAACACGTCTATCAACTGAACTAACACTACAATGATAAAAGTGACCTCCTTTTCGAACAAAGACGGCCAGCCCTATCTTGAAGCTAGTCTCCAGTAAATAACGAGCATTTATACCTGAACCTCGCAGGGCACAGGTAAAAACGACCCAACGCATAAATCAACAGTAGCGACCGCTCGGGGATCGGCAGTTCCGGAGTTCACTACACTCCGACTTGAGCCCCAACTTGCGGCGAAAATCACGAATGGATAATTCGGAAGCCCTTCGAATCACAACAGATTCAGAATAATGTGTTTAGACAAATGAGAGAGTGGAATAGCGCAGATTCGAGGCATTTGAAACTCGCTCTACGATCAGTTTGGATGATATCGCTACTTATGTACGGCGAGGGCGAGAGAAACATTGCGACGCTTTCTCGTATAATCTTCCATCGCTTTCACCGAATTTCGGTTTGCTTGAAGCAAAATAAGACGCCGCTTGTGAAGAGGGAGTTATAAAGTGGTATATTAAATTCCTTATTGAGAAAGAATTGCGATAGAAGCGGTAACACGAATGAGATTGACAAGTAGGTACATAAATACGTCAATACTTCGCCACTGATTTTTTTTCCATCGAAATTTTGTCATTCTGGAAGTCATCCGGCGGAGCAAAGTAGCGAGCGCCACGCCCTCGAGCCGCTAAGTTTGTCAACATAAGCTAGGCTTACGACCATAAAAAATGTTACGATCCGATCAGTCCGTGAGATAAAAAAAGCGAATTTATAAGTCGGCGAGACAGGAGCAATGGAGGGGGATCACGCAGGCAGCTAATGACTACCCCAACACCGTCTAGGCCACATCCGCTTTAATGAGGGCATCGACCCAAAAGACTAGACAAGAGGCATTCCACGGATTCCGCGAAAAAATCGTCGCACTCGCATTGCAGAATTTGCAACTTAAAGAGCGAGTATTACATGAAAGGACATGGTAGACGGCATCGGTGATCGTTCGAAATTAGGAGGTTACGCATGACAAAGCAAGGAATCCTCGCATCTGAACGGCGAGGGGAACGACCTGCCTCAATGGCTGCAGATATTTGCAAAATTTGCGAGAGGCTACTTAGGCGCAAGCCAAAAAGAAAAGACGATCGATCAAGACGAGCGTCGGGTTGGAAAATGCTCAAGAATCGTTCATCGAGAGCGGAAAATCATATACGATGTACATAACCTGATGATAATGCACGAGAAGACAACCAGGGTAAAAAGTCAAATCGCTTAGAACGGATTTCCACTTACCTGAATCATCTGAAGTGATAAATGAGTTCCGTATATGCGACAGTAGATAATGCTTGTTGTCATAAAGAGCCATAGTTCTAAATACATTGCAAACACCACGCGAGGAGACTTGTAAATTTTTACATCGGGGTTCGAACTCTCATCTTGCCGTTCGAAAAAGCATTTATTTCAACGCCTAAGAACGCCAGAAGAGCGGAAAAACTGCGCGAACTGGAATTTCGAACTCGACGGCGAACCGTTGATCCGTGCCCGACGCGAATATAGGAAAATTGTCTAGGATCGAACGGGGATAGGGTGGAATAACCTGTAATATTTACCAACAAACTATTTGGGGGATGAAACCAGTGCCTTATTAATCGTCCGTTGGGGGCCCTGACGCTTGGCGGAAGAGCATGGAGGCATTAAGAGCATTTCATTTCCTCTGAGCGAGCAAGAAGTAAGCTTTTCCAGTTTATTAAATTTTGAACAAAAAAAAAGTGTTACAAGTATTTAAATATGTCATGACATCAATATATCTCATGCAAATAGAGTAAAAATACATCTTCAACTAGTTCGATACATTTTAAAAAGTATCGATTTATTTGCGACTTGAATCGAGTCTAGGACCATGTGTGGTTTTTCCAATGTTACAAAAAACTGTGTTCAAATTAGGATGAGTAGAAGCTAGGTGATTAGAACATCTATACACCTTGGAGTAGAAGCCCTTTTTAGTTTCCGCAAATAAGTTAATAATTATGTCTAACGTTGCCTAAAATATAACCTTCACTAAAGGTTTCCTTCGAACAAGGTTCGATTTCGCGCCTGTTCTTTGTTTGGAAAGCGGGCTACTAATTATCACAATTTAGACCTTCGCTTCGTGTTTTGTCATTTTATTCTTTTCCCATTAATGTAAATTTCACCTGGTACTCCTCTTTATTTGTTTTACCGACAGTTCCGAGTTCAAGTTCGTCTGCAAAATGAGTCTATGGGTTGACAAGCATCGGCCGACGTCCCTTCAAAAACTCGATTACCACCTCACACAAGCGCAGCACCTCAAAAATTTGGTAACGGACGTTAAAATTCATGGAAATTCATCCTGCTGACGTGGGATGATTGTAACTTAGGGTCACTTATTTCTGAACGCTGTATAAGGTAATTTTTTACAGGTAAACCAAGGCGATTTTCCCCACTTGTTATTTTACGGTCCGTCCGGAGCAGGCAAAAAGACGAGGATTATGGCTCTTCTCAAAGAGCTCTACGGCCCTGGCGTGGAACGACTTCGGATGGAGCAAATGACTTTCATGGTAAGACTGTGTACATCAGAATTACAATTTGACGATTAAAAGAGTTTCCGAGCTGAATCTGACAAGTCAGAAATCATAGTGTCTTTTTAATTTATTTTTCTTCCATACCCAACGATTAGTCCAGTTATTCTCTAAATTCAAATGCTCAGTAGTCTAGTTCTCGGTTAGGTTCTGTCTAAAATTTTCGGCCAGTGTTCTGCATTTCAAAATACTTATTTATTACTTACCTACTTTATTTATTTTCACCTGGCTTATTATTTAATTATCAATACTTTCTTTATCAACTTATTTATTACTGTCTACTTACTAAATTACTTATTCTATTGACATTTTTGCAGACCCCTTCAAACAAGAAGTTGGACGTCATGACGGTTGCAAGCAACTACCACATTGAAGTGAACCCTAGCGACGCTGGCATCTATGACCGAATCGTAGTCATGGAACTAATAAAGAATTCGGCACAAACTCATCAGCTCGACACATCTGGCCAAAGGGAATTCAAAGGTGCGATTATAGGGATATCGAGAGATTGCACCAGGGAGCAATTTATTGTTGGTTACCATCAACATAGCCTGTCGTTCATTCCTTTGTTTTATTATACTTACATCGCTCTAGTTACATTTTACTGTCTGGCTTCTGTAAATAGTGATCCTCTTGAGTGAAGTGGACCGTCTCAGTAAAGATGCGCAGCACGCGCTTCGCCGTACCATGGAGAAATACGTTGCCACTTGCCGCATCATTCTTTGCGCCAATTCTGTATCTCAAGTCATACCCGCTATCAAGTCGAGATGCTTATCAATACGAGTTCCCGCACCGAAGCATGAGCAGATAGTCGCAGTCCTTCAGGTGACTTTATTTGATTAAAGATTGGTATTTGATAAGAGATGCCAATTATTTTCTCATACCATGGTTAATTTGAATTTGAACTGCAATATTTTCGAAATTGACGGATCCGAGCCATCTTCTAATTCTTTAATAGGTACGCTCGTATGATGGTCCCACACTGATTATTGACTTAACCTTAAGGGACTAGAAAGAAATAATTGGGTTCAAAGTTAAACGGCATTTGACGCAAGCTGGCTGGAATTTTTCCGATTAGCGATCCTCGGTGAAAGTGTTAGTTGAAATTTGAGGTTATAGAAATGAAACGAAGTTATTGAAGTAAAAAGCGACGATGGTTCAACTGATATTCGAAGAGTTTCAACTGAATTAAGAATTTATTAGCATTTAATCTCAAGGTGTATTTTTTTTCTCAACAGCAGTTTTTTTCTTGGCCTCATTTCAAGTGTATTCAGTTAAATTTCTGTAAAATCACAAAATCTCTAGCTTCTATTTTTTTTCTATCATCACCGCTCAAATAATTTCTAAATTTCAACCCTGCGATTTTCTAGAACATATGCAAAAAGGAAGGCCTCACGCTCCCTAATGAACTGGCCCTAAAGATAGCGCAAAAATCCGAGAGGAACCTGCGCAGAGCGATTTTAATGTGCGAAGCCTGCAAAGTTAAACAGTGAGTGACTTAAATTATGGTGTGATAATACTCTTTTCCCTTTTTCTTCATAACTGGCCTGATAAACACTCGAGAATGATTCAATGCACCATTGTTTCTAGGTACCCGTTCGCTCCAGATCAGGCAGTCGTTGAAGCAGATTGGCAACTGTATCTCAAGGAGACAGCGAAAATCATTCTTTCAGAACAGACGCCTAAAAAGCTAATGGACGTGCGTAGTCGTTTTTACGAACTTCTCGTCCATGGTATTCCCACAAACGTGATATTCAAGGTGATAAGAACTAGACGAATTCATTCCTCTATTCTACCGTCAATTCTCAAGAGGTTCTCATGTTGTATCTGACAGTACTCTCTTTGAAATTAAAATACCACTCCTCCGATTGTATTCCATTTATTCACTGCGAGCTACCACTGTTTCAGAGCCTTCTGACGGAACTTGGGAAAAGTGTGGACATGGAACTAAAAACACGGATTGCTGAGATGGCAGCCAAATTTGAACATCAAATGCACAGCGGGTCAAAAGTGATTTATCATCTTGAGGCCTTTGTCGCTAATTTTATGTCGCTTTATTTACATTACATAGAAGACGGCGTCAACGCCATGTTTTGACATTCATTGTGTGGAATCATACGCGCACGCGTTTGTTAAGTTTGTGATATTTTCTGTAAATAGGAACTGATGTGTAAGGTTATTTCTATTTCCTCCTTTCTCCTCTATTGAATGAAACCCCTATGGAAATTTTTCACTCATGAAAATTATTCTCTCCCAAGTGCACGATCCCCGAGAATGTCATAAAATTTTGCCATGGGCCCACAAGGGTGCCAGTCTGGCACTGCACATGGTGCAACAATGACCTGAAGGTTGTACAAACGGGTGAAAGAACTCAGCCAGTCAAAGGTGAATGCCACTTTTGCACTTCCGCCCTAGGGATACGCTATCATCAATGAACAAGCTTTCGTCAGTTAAAACGCTCAACTATTTTTATTGTATCAGGAAACATAAACTTTCAGTAACATTTATTGCTGACTTTCAACATTATAAAATTGCTGATAATATAATCACAGAAAATTCGAGAGAATCTTTTTCAGACTTGGAAAATGCAATTGTTGCAAGTGCGGTTAAATGTGAGCAATCCACAAAACCAGTAATTAGCCAAACATGTCGTTATCAGTCTTATACTGTTAACGAGGTCACTAGTTCTCACCAAAAGGGAAAAAGGAAGCACTTCTTTTACCAAATTTAACAGATTGGCCTACCTAAATCACCTTTATCAAATATCACTTAAGGCAATCATCAACATCAGCTAATCTGGTAGAGATATAAGATGTTTCGAATTTTAAAAAGTCTTCAGCTAGTGCAAATTTTCCCCCTCATAATTATAGCAAATAAAAAAAAAATATTATTCCTCAAACGTACAATGTAATGAACATTCAGCTAAGAATAAAAAATATTCTCTTACAAAATTTGACAACTTGGTACTTTCAAGTTTCAAGAAAAAGCTTCTCAATGTTATAGATAAGAAAATTTGCAATAAACCCAAATTTCAACAAATTAATAATTTTCAGTCTTCAATACAAAGCAGCGCGGTAAACTGGTAACCTTTATGGTACAAGTCTTAACTTATTCAACGCTACAAAAGAGCAAGCTTTTAAGCAAAATAACACAACTAAAGATCCGCTGCAGCTGCAAAGCGATAACAGTAAGCCAGCTGCAACTGAATGGAATTCGATACAGTCAAATATAAAAAGCGGCGGTTGGTTGAAGAAACTTCAAAATCGCTTTGCACTCTTCAACTTTTTCCATCTTCTGAAATTAAAAAAAAAAAAATGGATAAAATAGCTGAGTTGTGCAATTGATATTTTTGGAGAAGAATAATCAATCAATTTACGTTTTCACAAAGTCGTTTAACTTCATAACGCTGAACAGTCGCCTGAAGATAAGCTCGTTGGAACAGCTTGCCATCTTGATAGTGGACCGGATTGGCCTATTGAAGAAAGAAAAAGAATCAGGGGAACTTAAAACATAATATCCATTATGTGCGAAATACTGCACAATAGCTACATAAAGATTTATACATTTTAATTTGTAGAAGTAAATGGTCCTATTCAAAGTTGTTTGGTTTTTTCTTATAAAAATATACAACTGAAGAAACTATTATTATACACGTTTAGGTGTGTAGTAAGGGGAAACAGATTGACAACCAACCTCCTCGATAGGTATGGGATAGCCACAAGCAGCGTTGAGAACAAAAACGAACCGGCACATTTGGAACACAATGGTCGCCAAATGAACGCCTCGAGGTTCAACGTTGGTCGTTTGGATCGAGGAAATATCATCTTCGTGGTAGCTTTCTACGAGTACAGCAGACGATACAATGGCAGCAAGTTCCCGAGTCTCAAAGTCGATTTTTTCGTTCTAAAAAAGTGACCAATCTTCAAGGCTATTGATACTTTCCGCAGGAGCCAAAGAGCTGGTTGAAGGCTCCCAAGTCAAAATGCTAACAGAACATTTGGCGTTTCACGTAGAGATCAAGAGAATTTCTGATGGTAAAGCAGAGCCATCATGACTTATCAGGATAAGAGCTCATATGGAGCATTAGTTCAAAATGTGACAATTAAAACTACTTCGTTTTATTTAGCTCTGGCGAAAATTTTGTTTGAACGACTGAGTATGATACACTTACGATCAAATACTTCAGCGCCAAAACGAAGATGTAGAGATGTTTCGGAATTGACGATCCCCTCAGTGTCTGAGGATCGATGCCAATCGGCTCACACAGTAAAGCCCAACGATGCCTATCCATTGTTTTATCACCCTCCCAAAGCGCTTTGAGTCCTGGATGGTGAGCTAAAACAAAATAAGTCCAGTGGTAGATGAATTGCTTTCCTGTTTGTAAATTTATAATGATTTCTTTCTAATAATAAAAAATGATAAACCTCTTGGCATGATGGCAGGTACTTTGACCAAACCCTCGTTCAAACTTTGACGACTGGTCACCACCAATTCCCGTACATGGTGATTGCCTTTTTGAGGACTCTTCTCATAAAGCATGATACCATATATCTTCTGTCGCAAAGGTTTTGCTATCTGCAAACAAACCAGTCGAATAGGTACAATCGCAAATTGATACATTATAAGATCATCATGAAAAATAGATGGTTTCAAACCAGTGAATGGCAAACTGGTTTGAAGATGTTTTATCAAACCCAACCTCTATTTTAGTCATGCCTTACCAATTGATTCGGAGGTAGAACCAAGCGCTGCGGTGTACTATATTCTTCCATACTGTGAGGATACGTGTACAATCCTTTCACAGCTGAGCCGTAGAGCTCCAAAGTGTTGCCTTCGATATGCCGAGATTTTATCATTTTGCAAATCGCGTCCCATTGCGAATCGCCGGAGTCCTCATCTGTAGAAAAAATATTTCCCAAGCTGTTTAACAAACCTGGTGGTGTATGGAATACAATTGTTTTCTCATTGCTCAACTCCTTCCCGCATAACTACTTTTTTTTTTTAGAAGATTATAGTTAAAAAATTCGCGAAGAATTTTCAAATCTTTTTTCCAAGAACTGTCTAAATATACGAATTTTTCAAAGAATTCTAATTTATTATTTTAAGAATTTTCAGACCTTTTCTTTTTTAATTTTCTCAGCTCAGCACGATAAGGGCTCTAACGCATCAATGAATCTCTTACCTTTTACCAGGCTTGTTACGCTGTAGGATCGTAAGCTATCTTTAAACAGCCGGATTTTCCTCACGTCTCGACCAAAAACTTGGTTAGCCACTTGTTTCGTTATATCACCTTGGGAACGGTTGCTACGTATGAACTCAGCCACAGCATTTACAAGAGGTGCAATATCATTGCCTCTTCTTGGCACTAGTTGATTATGGAAGTCCTGTTAGCCGTTGAATACACAAAGTATTAGATGACAGAATTATAGGTGTTATCCGCTGACAACCAAATGAAAGAGGTCGTTGAGCGAATCTCAACACCTTTTGTGAGCCACCAAAAACCAAATGAGACAATATTTCTCGTTTCTATTGTACTAATTTCCTACGTACTTCAGTACTAATTGCATTATAAAAATAATTATTACCTCAAGCTCATTTCGCTGAATCACATCGTTGCCAAGAAGGCTCGCGAGAATGGGTAAGTGTTCGACATCAATGCGCAAGTCTAATGCTATTCTCTTTTTATCATAGCGACAAACCCTCATGTGGTGCAAGTCGAGTTTGCCAAGAGACCAATATTGCCAAGTACCGTTGAAAATTATGAAGTCGGAATCCTGAGCCAGAACGGCCAGGCAATTTTGATTCGTAGCATACCTCGCAATTTCTCCGTCACATTCTTCGCACGATCTGATCACCTTAGCAAATTGATAATAAATTTAATTCATTGAACGAATTAAAAGAAATTTATCCCAGAAAATAGACATACAGGCAAAAATAAACACTTTATACCCGTGACCATAATAATACAATTACTGAGCGGTCAAGGGTTTCAGCCGGTACGAGTCCATGCTATCTTCTGCGCCGGTTCTTTGGAGCATTCGATCATAAGTTAAGTAGAAACATTAAATGGTCGACAATAATTTTCCCCCAAGCGCCTTGCCTTTATTGTAACTCCTAAACACTCTCACAGCTAATGGGGAAAAAAGGAGCAGGATGCTAAATAGTATCGTCTTAAATGGATGCTTCGAGACGAGCGACTGTTGGTGTAAAATGGCAGTTTTGTTCCTAGCCATCAATATAGTTCCTTATAAGGTTTCCACCTAGAAATTTTTTCTTCACTATATCTTGCGTTCTTGACAAGGAAGCACGTCTTTGTATCAAACGTCAACTGCGACCTTCCTCGAACTGAAGAAAAAATATATAACGTACGACATTTTTCATTCAGAACAAATGCACAGAATCAATGGACTTACTTGGCAGCCGCATTTTCGAAGCGCCTGGATCGCTGCGTAGCCGAGATTTTGAGGCAGAACTGAAAACTGACCACAGGCTCTTTCAATGCCATGTATGTTTCTACCTTGTCTCATTTGGTGGAAAACGTTTTCCACTTTTTCCACCCCATCTTTCTTTTTCTTCATCCAGTGTGTCACTTTTGTCTCATCAAGAGACCCGTCGATATAGAAAACCAAGTGGGCTCCGAGAGATGTGAAGCTGTCTGCAAATTCTTTCACGCGTGCGACGAATTCTTTCACTTGGCCACCTGGAATCCATGGAAGTTCGCCGTGCATGGTCCTCAGGCAGGACATCATATCCACAACAATTGTCGGGTTGAGCTTTCGTGACCTGGGATAAAGAAAATTGCGTCAAGGCTGTTTTGTTTGAATATGAGGTTCGTTGAAAATAGTATTTGCAATTAAATAAAATGCCAAATAAAATATTTTTTTAAATTGAAGAAAACGTAATTATTTTTTTCTTCTCCAACCCTAGGCAAAATATAGGGAAGGGGGGAATAACCAGACGACTCATTCTACGACACTTTGTCGGCTGGCCGAGCACTTTCGCCCGTTCGGGCATCCTCAGGGCGACGTTGAGCCAAGGGTCCTCAGCCAACACAATTTGACCACAATTACGATTTTCAGTACTAGATTGCACTGACATTCCATTTCACAGGGCCTAACCAATCGGAGAAAAAACTATGCAAATGATTGTACAGTGGTTTAGTATCCAGTGCTTTAATTATGATTTTAGAACACTATCTACTAACGATAAACTATGCCGAACATTTGTAAACATTTCCATCTAACAATAGATTGTCAACTTTAAGTGAAAACTCTACTTATAGAAAATATGGATTTTTCATTTTCATTTTTTTTCAAAACTTTTATATTAAAAGTTAAATTATTCGCCTAAAATACAGCTGAAGAGTGTTTGACGACCATTTCAACGAGTATATAACGATTTTTATAGCTCCAAGAATTCTTATTCTAGATTCTCGCTTGAGCGATCACAATGGTTGATTATAATAAACCGAAATTTGAAGTAAATCATGCAAGCACCATAATGAAATTAATTCTAATTATTCAACATCAAACCTAAATTCTAGCGTACCTGGCATTTTGAATTTCTTCTTTGATATCGATTTGATAAAACCACGAACTGTTTCTTTCGACGAACCACGTTAATTTAGGAATCCCCATGGCGTTCTAAAATATAGAAGACAATCAATTGGTATTTAAGAATTGCGAACAATGATACAATGATGATGATAATTATTATTTTCATTGCGTCCACGTTCGCTGGCTGTGAAATTGGCGTCTGAAAGACTTGTAGATTATAACTCTCCGACAAAATTAAAATTTTCTCTCGAACAATACTCTATAATATACATACCAATTTTTATGCAACAGGACGATGTTTTGCTCCGACCGACTGGAATGAAATAAGCGATCAAATTTATAGGCGTTACCAATATTGATGTTATGGTGGAACAGCATTAATTTGACCGAACTGAATCTGCTCCGTTTGGCCGGATATTTTTATTCAGCTCTAGGTACAGCTAATATTACGCATTCGTCTTCGACTGAAATACGAATGTGTGAAATGGAAAATTTATTCCGAGCACAAATGTGACTATTAAACAGTTTAGGGAGTAAATAGTTTCTACGACGCGATCGAACGGATTTGAATAAAGGAAAGAACTGAGATAACTGCGACGGACGTGACGTTTTCAACTGCGACGGACGTGGCGTTTTCGACTACGATTCCGAATCGCTCAAGGCTGATAATTCTGGCAATCATTCAATGACACAGACTTAATTTGAACGCAATATGAAAATAAGTACATTGAAACGTGCTCACGTGGGTTCCAGATACCAGATGCAGAGGAATTCAAGTACCTACCTAACCTGATGACTTAATATGATTTAACGCATACGAGCACGAACCATGAATAATGTTGTGACATGCGCAAATTAAATATAATCTTATCGGCTGTATACCCAACCACGCCGATAAGTCAGATAATCGATATTTATAAAATAATTACGTATCGCACTCTTGTGAAGACAAGGAACACTTGGAGGGAATCGTACTTAACTTCCCCTTTGTAAACTTGTCCCATGGGACCTTCGAAATTGATTTATTCAGAAACATTTTTGTGACATCTCTCCAATTTAGAGAGATGTAACTCAAGAAAATGTAAAATGCACGGATGGACGAATATTAGTTTACTTACGCCAAGTTTGGAATTGTCACGTTCTTCTATAGTTCTTATTTTCCTTGCATTCTGGTTTATTATCCAATAATAAAACATTGTTATCGCTCAGAAGAAAAAAACTGTCCGTCATTTCTACATTTATTGGGGAAACATTCTCTGAATATTTCATTGAATTTTTGGAACTATAGGTATAAATCGTTAGGTATATCTACTCGTTAAAAAAAGGTCATCAAACACTTCAGCTGTACCGTTAGGTGAAATATTGAATTTTTCGGAAAATTTAGGGAAAAAACGCTGGAAATGATTGTACAACGGTTTATTATTCTTTTGCTTCAATTATGATGTGAGAAGACCATCCATCCGTAATAGTAATATTATTCCGAACATTTGTAAATGTTCCCACCGAACAACAGATTGGTAACTATATGGGAAAACTCCGTAGCAACTATTGTAATTTTAATCAATTTTATTTTTCTCAATTTTCAAATTGAAAGCTAAATTTTTCGTCTAACGGTACAGCCAAAGAGCATTCCAACGAGTATCGAATGATTTTCATAGCTTCAAGAACTATTGAGTTATGCCGAACTTATGAAAACCTCAAGTATTTGACAATATAGCTGCTATAACTTGAAAACCATTGAATCTATCGACCTCACAATGGTCTCATTCGTTTCAGCGTCCAAAAATCTATAGAAAATATTTCACCCCTTCAAAACCCCCCAAAAATACCCTGAAAATTGAGCTAGCAGTGTGGTTCAAGAATTGGGCCGTTGTAATAATGAGATTGATTTCTTGTGAACATTTCAAGAATTTAGCTAATATAGTTTGGTCGGAAAAGTGTCGACGGCCAAGCGAACCCAGTTTCGCAACAATTATTAACTTATTATCGAATTATCATCTTATTTGTTTCGATTATTTAACGTTCACGATGTACTTCGTCATAACGGAATCAAATTATCATTGTCAACAGCTCGATATTTAAGGCGCCTAAGTCGAAAACGTCACGGAAGGAGAATGTAATGGCGCAGTCGCGATGGGGTGGATTGCTCAGCTGAGTGCAGGAGATATGAACCTTCGAAGGATACACCAGTGAAGCCAGTGTTCGCACGATGCCGCCGCCTGAACGTCTACCGCCTCCAAACCGCCACCATGGTGAGACAGCCAATATACTGAAATTTCCTAATAGTCCGGTAAAATTTCGATTAGGACGGAATTTGGTTTTTCGACTCGAATCAATTGATTTGAGCATAAGTGCAATTTAACGTGAACCCGAGAGGTCCTTGACTGGGGGAAAATCGATGAGAAATCTACCTGTAACTAACCTTACCCAGAACGATTCCGATTGAGTCGGTTATCGGTGAATAAATTGACAAAATGTGAACACTCGAGTCAATATCCAAATAGGATTTTACTGGCAAGCACGTCGTTCAACGCTATGAAAATCCCTGTTTCTTTTCTTGCGGCGATGACGGTAAAACGCTATGAATGACAGTACGGCGGTTTATTATTCCTTTGCTTCAATCATGACATAAGAAGATTATCAACTTGTGATAATCCCTCATTCCGAACATTTGTGGTAGTTTCCACCTAACAAAAGGATGGTAAAAATTCCTCAGCAACCATCGTATTCATTTTATTATTTAATTGAAAATTAGAGTATTCGCCTAACTTTACAGCGTAAGAGAGTGGTTTATGAGCATTCCTTCAAGCATGGAACGGTTTTTATTGCTCCATAAATTCTTCAGCTAAAGGAACAACTATGGCAACTTTTCAAAGCCTTGAAAGGTTCACACAGAAGTTGCGATAAACGAGAAACATTAAAGCGATCGACTCGGTTATGGTCTCATTTTATTGAGCGTCAAAAACTAAATAAATAATTACCATAAATTGATACCAAATACACTTATTTTTCAAAAACATTGAAAAATACTATTCAATATTTTGATATTCGGATCCTACATGCCTGTAAACGTAAAACGTCAAACCGTGACTTTATCTTCGACCTTATTCTCTCTTTAATTGTGATTCAAATCCTGACCTATATTACAATTTTTTGACATTATGATCGTTTTGGTTTCAGGTTATCGGGCATAGCTGGCCAAACCATGGAGTATGCAGTTAGAGTAAGTAAATATTTTTTATTCATCATATAATCAACATCTTTGAAGGATTATTTATAGGTAAACTATTGCCCCTAATCTGAATTAGTTAACACTAAAATGATATTTTTCGAAAAATATTTTAATTAATTTTTTCTATCAGGTGTGTCATATTATTTTAATTTATTTTTTCTATCAGGCGTGTCCTATTTTCATTAATTCTTTTCTATCAGGCGTGTCATCTAATGGTTTGATAGCAGTAGGGTGTTTTTAACCATGAAAAATGCGAATTTTCAGCAAATTTCCAGGTTTTGTTCAACAAGAGCACGACTTATTCTATTTTTTATTTTTATTTTTCAAATTATACTGTCTCAAAAGTGTTTTTGATTACGTTACTAACGGGAAATGCAGTACAAAATCCAACTCATTACGAAAAAGTTTCAGTTCCTAATTAAACTCTTGGAATAATCGACATTATTTTGCGAAAAATTCATTCCCAAATTTGATATGTACCTATGAGGTGAAAAATCGGACTAGAGCAACGGCATGCTTTTGACGCCGCGGCAAGGCGCCTTGTCGTCTCGTCTGACGCCGACTGTATCGATTTTCTGATTGGAAGGCGCGTACGGTCGTTCAACATTCAGAAAACCCAGGTAGGTGAGATGGAAACACGATAAAGCCTCCACTAGATTCCACGCGGAACTGTTCTGATATGCGCTATTTATAAAAATCTACAATCTTGATTCTTGATCATAACTATGAAATTAAACAACTGCGAGCTATTCAGTAATCCAAATAAACTGAATTGAATATTAAAAAATATTTAAAACTATATTAACAATTAAATGAAAAAAGAAAAAAAAAGTTAAACTCCTCAAAATCTGATGTTACAAGTTTCGAGGCAAGTAGAATCGAATAATTCAAGTTGTGCGCCATCAACACTTTCCTGAGATCACTATAACAGCAATATCCTTGAAGTGTTCACCAAAAATCAATTTTTGAGTGGGAGAAAATTCTTATTTTCTGACGTTTTCCAGGAGAAGATGAATTTGGTATGAATTCCTATATATTTTTAAACGCTGAATCGAATGAGATTATTGCGGGGTCGATAGCTTTATTGGTTGCCGAGTTATTGCAGATTTTGTGTTGAAATTTGGCATGCGAAAGTGAATTTGGCACGAAAGTGTATAACTCGAGAGTTCTTGGAGCTTATAACTTATAAAAAATGTTCTTTACTTGTTGGAATGTTCGTCAAATACTTTCGTCATATATAACATTAGGCGAGAAATGTAGCGTTTATTTGGAAAATTGAGAAAAATAAAAATAACTAAAATTGCCACAGTGGCTACTCAGTTTTCCCTTACAGTTACCAATCTGTTGTTTGGTGAAAACGTTAAAAAATGTTCGGTTAATTTATTACTATCACATATATATGGAGGCGTTCTTAAATCATTATTGAAGCAAAGGAATAACACTACAATCATTTGCGGCGTTTTTCTGGTTTTTTTCTTTTCTTTAGTTCCGGTGAAATGTTAAGAAAACCGATCTATTTTCATAGGTTGTGTCTCAATGCAATCATATTATGATTGAGACACAACCTATGAAATTATGAAACTACACAACCTATACAATCATAATATAATTGCATAATATTGTATAAATGTATTGCATTAAAAATAATATTATATTCGAATGGAAAGACATACCAATTTTTAGTAGAATTTGAACTGTTAGCAACTGCGTCCTCAGGTTAGATTGTGACCGCTACGTAAGAGAACATTTTGAGACTTTTCGAACTTTGACCGATGGAAAGGGATGAGGCTGAGTCTATCTAAAGTCCATTCTATAAAACAATCGATTAATTGATCATCGATTATTTCAAAGTCTGTAACATGCACATAGCAACATACCATGCAATCGGACGGAAAAAATGAGCAAAAATTCGACAATATCCTTTTCAAAAGGGGAGATTTTCGACAGAAAATGCGATTCTTTACGATGGAGCATTGCTGGTTTTGTTATTTAAATGAAATTAGGATCATAGACGCTATGTAATTCAACGTTTGAAAACGTTTTATCGCAATTTTTTCGTTTGTATTGAAATTTGGAGGCAATCCAAATTTGCACATATTTGCTCACTCAGCTAAACAGTCTGTGGAAACCTTGTTTTCACATCTTCAAGCAAGCCCGAAATGGCTTATGCGTTCTGCCAGCTTATAACACCTTAGGAAATCTTTCGCGCAAAACAATCGTTCTGAATAATCGATTAATCGAAAGCAATGTATCGTTTCTCTGTATCGATGTTTTCCTGACCGTTCGACATGTTAATATTTACGCATTCGTCCGCTCGAAGCGCTAATATCGCATTGTACCCCAAACTCGACCAGCTGACTCGTCCCAACCTCAAACTCCCACGGTCGGTGACTGTTTTAGCTTTAACTTTGATCAGTCCTGCATTCAGTTTCTGTCTAGTCGGTGTAACAGCGCCCGTAGGCCGAAGGCGTGCGTTGCAGTCGCTTTCGTGTTGCCGTCACTCGAGACGACACTACCAGCAACTCCGATTCCTCGTTCAGCCGAATAGCTGCGACTGAGTGAATTTTACATTTACAAATGTCCCCGGTTCGGTAGTGGATACCCGGGTCCTCCCCCAGTGTCCGTTTATCTGTGTACTTTTCAAGCTGGATCAGTTTTGAAGTGTTTGAATTACTATCTCGAGTAGGACGTTACCGATAAAGTCTTATCGACGATTTTTCAGCCTTTGAACGAGATTTTCTAAAGGACTGTGGTCCAGTGCGTCAGCTGATGGGGTTCGCGCTGTAGTGTGGCCGAATTCGCCCGTTCCTCGCCAATTTTGTTCATTTCGGTTCGCCCGTTCAGCGTTTTCTGTTTCGGTGTAAAAATTCGCACGGTTTCCCCCTCAAGATCGTCCGTTTTTCAAAATGTCGACGACGAAGCTGTCGAACAAACCGGTGGCGAGGAGGGTCCGCAAAATCAGCAGGGTGAGTAATTTTATCTGGCATTTTCTCCCTTACTACACCCATATTTATACAATATAAATAGTAGTAGAAGTAGTGAAGTATTGGGATTTACTAATAGTCGAATTTAGAAGGAGAAGAAAATTTCGTGTAACTGTGTTTTTGGAAATAATTCCAGAACAAGCGTTTATATGCGGTCAAAAGTTGATGAAATTTAGTTCATCGTGGTTGTCTCTTCCCTCTATTTTCAATGGAAAACCGGACCAATTTTCCTGCCGGTAGGAGAAAAATTGCGGGTTAAAGTAATGCGGAAGTACGGTGTGAACCCGGCCCGCCCTTAGTAAACATTTAATCTTTGCTAGGTAAGTGAAAAAAATTTCGAAACCATGAACGTTCGAATATAGACTTAACGATTACTGAAAATTGAAATTTATCGTTTTTATCATATCATGGCGATACTACGTTATTCGAAAACGTCCAATTTAAAAATTCACTGGGAGATTATTTTCTGAAAATTTCGTCGAATTTAATTTTTGGCGGCTTCTGTCTCATTTTGACAGCAGACTCGTTCTGAAAGAGATTCTGTGGTGTAGTACTATGATTTTTTCCCCAACTCACCCCCGTTCCGAATTCGTCTTTTCGGATGATCCTGAAAGTAAACCATTGGGTGCATAGATCCCACAGTACTTCCACGTTTGAGTCGGTAACAAGAATAACCAATTATAAAATCAATCAGCTCGTACTAAGGGCCCAACGTTATAATCATATAATCACATATAATCATTTTTGCGGTCTGAAAAAATCAAAATATAGTCAATAATTATGCGTATAACGCGGAAGTAATGTATGTGACCCACGTGATAAAAATCAAACGCCATTCAATCGCCGTTCCATTTTAAGACCTTGAACGTTGATTTTTGCGGCCCGTAAAAATCAAAATACACACTAGCAAAATCTTAAAAATAAGCTCATAATGCTGACCCAATATACAAAAAATCAAGTATCATCTGCTCGCCATAACGAACATTTCAAGGCCTCAAACGTAGAAAAATATTCACTCTTATGGCTTGTAGAAATCAAACTAGAAAATTCTTTGAACGCTTATATCTCGGAAGTACTGTGTGCTATCCAAAATCGGGAAATGGCTAATTTTGCACAATTACAGGGAGAACATTGTCTGAAAAATCATTCATTTTACGGAGATATATGTAGATTTACGTCATTTTGACCACGGACACACAGACACTTGTTCAGAAAGTGTTTCTGAATATATTAATATAAACATTTCTTCCAAATTCACCTCCTTTCCGAATTCGACTTTTAGGACAATCACAATACTTCCATTTACTACGTAAACATAGAAGTAAAACTATATTTTTAGCGGAGTTAAAATTTTTTTTGTTACAATTTCGGTCAAAAATTATCTCTAGAATACATACAATTGATAGCGATTGGTGTGGTAGATTAGACCGAGTCAAACGGTTTTCTTAGCGAAATCAACTCCGCTGTATTCGAAGTACGTATAATTACCACCGTTTGCTGTCGTTATTGTCGGCTTGTTTTTGCCAACGGCTTTTTCCTAAGACGAGAAAACTAATGATGCGAAAATTGTGTCGGAATAGCCTCGAAACATAGTAATTACCCATTTCTAAAATCCACCTTCAATCGTGTTTTTCCGTTCATTAGCCAAAAATAAGCTTAAATCCGTTGATTAGTAAGCGTTGAAAATTCTATGCTATCTGCGCGTTTTGTCCGCTAACTTTTTACTCGCACCACAAAACCTGGAAGATGTTTAATCATTCTGGTTACTTCGTTTTACGAAGGGAACCAGATCGGATTTATCTTATTCTGCATTTCTTACGATAGGAAAGCCTTGTATCGAATCGCTCGTGACTTGAGTATCGCCATGAGGTCACACCGACCTAAAACCATCAACTCGATACTGTTTGTGTATATACCCACGCGCACAATTCACCGGCGACTTCTTTTGTTTTCCTTTTGTTCGAGTGAAAGCCAATGAGGTCGTCGATAGCGACCTCCTCAGACTTTGATAATGACTCATTTCAGTATTGTCCGTATCATAAGAGCAACAATCGTCTAGAAAAAGGATTTTACTTTTGGGGCGATCGTTTTCTATAGACGATTGCTGTTTGACCCGATTTTTCACGTAGAAAACTGACTCATTCTTCCACGGGGGAGTTTTCCTTATCGATGTTTGATAACGAACCAAACTAACCACCCCAGAAAATTGCTCGATACAAAATTTCATAATAATTATACTCAGAAACGCTTTCTGAACATCTCTGGTCAAACGGTGAAAAACATCGTCGTATCTCCCTGGATACTCAATGAAATTCGATGACAATTTCAGTAAATTTTTTCCTTGTTGGGGGAAAAAATTAGCCCCTGACAAATCCTGAATAACACGCAGTTCTTCGCGTTTTTACGCATTTTCCCATCATTTTTCACTATTTTCCAGTGTGCTGTTTCTATTTTGATTTTGACCAACATTTTTTACCGCAGAAATAACTAATTTGGTTCGTCCAAGGCGTTGAAATGAAAGTTTCGGCGAGCGGATGTCGCCTATTTGGAGGGTTTAGGGTTACACACCGTACTTCCGAGCAATCCGCCCATTTCGTGCGTTTTTGGATCTCCTCGATTTTTTCACATTTGCCTAGCGTTAGATTTAACCATTGAGTGAAAGTATGCTCCGGACTCCAATTTTGTCCTCTATTGCACAACTCGGTTCGCCGTGGTCGGAACTGGCGCTCTACCAAAGCGGTCAAGTTGCGGACGCCGATGTGTCTGAGCCCTACGACCTGAGAGAGCTACTCGGCTGTGACACCCTCAGCTATTCGTACGAGTGTGGCTTCGTTCCAAGTTGTACGAAAAAAACTGCTAACGGCGTACGGCGTACGGCGTACGGCGGACAGACAGAATTTTTTTTATTGGATATTCGGATTCTACATGCTTTGAAACGTAAAACATCAAATTTTGAGGGGGGGTTATAAAATTTTTTTTCTTGGGCGATTACAATGGTTTATTATTGAATAATAAACCAAAATCGCAAGTTGTGACATTGAAAGCATTATTTCTACAAAACTTGGTCGTATTACGTGCAAACTTTTGTCTTATTTAGTGGTCTCATAGTTCTACATTTCACTCTTTCTCGCTAACGACGAAATGAATTCAAATGTAATCGAATCGAATAAACTCGGATTATTTTCGTAATTTCAATTATTTTTTGAAAGTTATATTGAAAAAATTTTGATAAATTTTTCTAATTTAGATAAAAATATAAGAAAATAGTTTAGTTTAATTAATTCAACAAAGTTAGTTAAAATTAAATAAGGAATTTTCATTAATTAGTTTCAAATAATAGAAGATTAAAATTAAAAAATGAGTAAAAAAGATATTACAATTGTGCATTTAATACGTGCTCTGTATTTATGTATTTATAGTAACAGTAGTGTCATCATTCTCCTCAAAATTCTGTCATCTATCAGTAGATTGTAACTTGTGACCTTTCGAAAGCTGAAAACAATGATCTATAGAACAACCTGGATTTATATTTTATTCTGACTGTAAGAACACTGAAATCTTCCACCTTTAATCACGTTTCCGTGCAAACAATGAGAAATAATAAATTATTTTATTATTGAATAATCTAGTGTTATTCGAAATGTTCTTTTCGTTCATCTGGTACTGAAGCTTCTAATTTACCGTGATTGATTTTGACGAAATAGCCTTCGAAATGTATTACAACCAGTTTTACAATTCTGTTTAGGCTTGTGTATTTAATTAATGTTTCTTAATCAGAATCGAGAACTGTGTGAAGGCCCATGTCGTATAGCTAACGAGAGGCGCGCAGTTTCGTTAGTCTTGTCAAGTTGTCTGTTCGCAACTGATTGACGATAGCGATCTTTGAACGCTTCTCGGAAACGGAAACAGGGATTGAGGTCGCGCGCGAACGAATAAAGCAACTTGTTGGCAACTTGATCGTTTTTTTAAAATTCGAAACAGTTTTCTTTTGGGA
This sequence comes from Tupiocoris notatus, assembly GCA_037159825.1. Taxonomy (NCBI): domain Eukaryota; kingdom Metazoa; phylum Arthropoda; class Insecta; order Hemiptera; family Miridae; genus Tupiocoris; species Tupiocoris notatus. Next base: position 80,731 of record JASJUZ010000207.1, on the reverse strand, counting down.
ATAAATGCAATCACCTATAAATAGTAATTTATACCACTCATAACCACTGTTGTACTCTCTTGAATTTTTCTTTAAACCCGTTCGATGTTTAAAAATGCTGAAATGATTGTACATTGGTTTATTGTATTTTGCTCCAGTAATGGTTTAAGAAGACCATCCATTTGTGATAGACAGTATCTATTCCGAAAATTTTTGACCGTTTTCACATGGCAACAGATTGGATCTATAAGGGCAAATTCTTTACCAACTATAGAAATTTTAATAATTTGTTTTTTTCTTAATTATAAAATTAAAAGCTAACTTACCCGCCTGACCGCTGTAGAGAGTGCTTGACTACCATGTATAAAACGATTTTTATCGCTACGAAAATTCTCAAATTATACAATCAAGCCAAATTTCTGAAAATCTCAAAAATGCTTCACGAAATTTGCGATAACCTGAAAGTCATTAAAGCTGTCGACCCCGCAAGCAACACCTTTGTCTAAAAAGCGTTGGAAAATATGAGTATTCTCCCCCTCAAAATCCCAAAAATACCTTTAAAATTGAGATAGCGATTTGGTTAGAGTAAGCCATTGTCAGACCAACATTGGTTTTTTGTTAAATTAAAATAATTTAGATGTTATAATTTTCTCAGAAAAGTGTTGATCGATCTATTTAAATTCAATTCAAATAGGCCGGCCCTTCACTCAAATATATAGACACTTGTGCAGACAGGTTTTTGACTATAAATAGTACCATGTATAATTTTTCAAGTATGCCCCGTTTTATAATTTTCGGATGAAGCAGAAAACCGTCCATTGGCTGTCTGAAATTCCGCCCAGCGTTTTGTTCATCTGAAGATAGCTCTCAATTCGCTTCAATAAAAGAGCTGATCAAGACCGTATGAAGTGCGTGTTGACGCCCGTCAATAATTGTCCAAGTTCTTTCCCAGGCGCGGCCGACCATTTCCACGAGCGTCGTTTCCGAATGCCGACACAAACGCTGACATTTTGACGCTCTTGTGATTGAAAGTCGACCCGTTTCGTTAACTATCAGATCTACAACTTGCGAGCAGAGTCGGGACGGTTCTATTGGCAACAGAAAACATCTGCCCCACTCGAGAATGTTCACTTCGTTTATTACACTTACGTGACGCAAATTTAGGAGCCTCGAAAAATATTACAAGTGGATGTCTCTCTGCGGTCAAAAAGGGAAAATCTATGTGAAAAGTTCGATGATATTTTTAGAAAATTCCGGTATGCAAAATATCACATTGTACTTCCAAGGTCTATGCGTTCCATGTTTTTTCCATCAAGATTTTTACAGGCCATAATAATCAGTATTATCGAACGGTCAATGTCTTGGAATTTTCTTAATGGCTAGTTGATGGCGCTCGCTTTTTAACCTTCTTTACAATAAGAGTTACTCAAAATTACTTGCAGTTTTTTTTTAATTAATTTTTTTTTACTTGTGCTTCGTATTTCAGCGTTATTGATCTATTTATGCGCTTTAGAGAATTTGCGTAGACAATTATTGGCCATCTGGCTCGTTTATAAAGATTGACTGTCGAATTCCGTTTTGAAAAAACATAAAAAATCAGGTTCATTCATCAGATAGAGGAATTCTAGGAAAAATTCTCATGTCTACAGGGTATTTGAGAAAGATAAGGCTGTACTTCAGGAGTTCATTATTCAACTCATTTGCAACATTTTTGTCATTCAACTTTTTTTCGTTGGAAAATCAGACACCACTGCAGAGTTATTGCAATTCTTGTTTTTCGAAAACGTAAACGTTGGAGTTTTGGTTACTCGGTAAATTCACTGTTGTTTTTTGGAGTAAAATTCAATAGAAATTTTCTCCTGGTTCATGTGAAGAATCAATCGGGTCTTCAGAGGAAACATCTTCAAACTCTCAGCTTTTCAACGGTGCAATTGAGTTTAAATTTTTCCGAAATGACTTTTCTATGACATGACTCTAGATATCTCTGAAATTTCCCACGCTCACAATCAAATATCGTTTTCACATTCAACACATGTTTTACATTTTTTAGAGAATTGCCTTCAGCACGTTATACACCCAAAAAGCGACTGCCTCATAAATAAATTGTTTGAAGTGCCGATCGGTATTTCCATCCTCTCGAGCTTTTTGATACTGGCCCACTTGGCGAAAACGTTGTTTCATTTTGTCAAGATTGATCACAATAGTCGATAAAATTATGTACCCAATGGGACCACTGGGTTGGTCGTAGCCCACTTTAAATAAGTGGCATAATTCTAATCTGTGCCAGTTATTTTCTTTACGTAGAGAGATAATGATATAAAACACAATTTCAACTGACTTTTGGGTTTCATTTTTGCGAAAAGAATTTTCTTCACATCTCGCAGACCAATTCTGTTTTCGTTTTTCCGATTTATTTTATATCAATCGATTGAATTCCTTTTTCTTCGGATCAATAGTTCGAGGCATTTCAACAAATATTTTCGCCCTCGTCTAAATATTTAAATTATGATCCCTTAGTTCCTTTGATAAGCTCCTTAAATACCGGACTGTACTGGAAATTGTCATTACTCATCGTTTTTCACGATAATGGGCTCCTCATATCTTTCATTTACATACAATCGAGACTCTCGGAACATCTCCGAATGAACAACTTCCCTTATCTGTTTGAGCGTTCTTCAGAATATTTAAATGCTATTCTCACTTTGAATAGCTCGACTATTTCCTTTCTCAACGCTCATTTGAATTTTGCAAATTCGTATTTAATACAATTTAGTAAATACCAGTTTGCCAACTCAAATATAGAAAAATACTGACTGATCAATAAACGGACATTTTTAAAATGCAAACAAGCATTTACCTTGTTTACAGGAATGGGTAAATATTTACGAATGTATCTCGGTAGGTCACGGACGTGGTTGAAATACAGAGGCATGACCATGGAAGATGAATCATGAGTTTGGAAGTTTTCAGCTCAAACTTGACTTTGAGACGAGGGCCATCGACCGCCCGTTTATACTCCCGAATATAAGCCAAGATGGAAGGAGGACTACAAAAATAACTCACCGCACCGGAACTCTACTGGCCGTAGTTATCTTCCTATCTTTTTACATAGAACCGTTCCACGGAATGCTGATCCGAATCGATAATGTTGCGGATAGAGGAGTGCATGAATAGAAGTTACGAAAAATATATTGAACCCCGTATTATATTCCGGCCGAGATCGTCTCCTCGACTCGTGGCCAAAAATCTCATTAAAGTTTTACCCCCTTTTTATTATTTATTTTTTCATTTTTTTTCAAAGACATATTAACTCTACGCTTTTGAAAAATCTTAAATACGTGACCGTAGAAGACATCCGGGGAAAAAATTAATCAACCGACTTTTCGCCGAGTCGTACAAACTGTTTCTTGTTAAGAAAATAGCCTCATTCCCAATTCGTTAATATTTTTATAGAACAGAGAAAAATCAGCATCTCTGCCTTCGAGCTTTCCGCCGAAATGTCTCAAATTTCATCCCGGGCCGAATTGGCATTATTTTTGCGACGCGAAAAAAGCCGACGAAAAATGGTCTCAAGTTGCTGAGATCGTCGCAGGTACATTGAACCTAAACGTGACCCGGAGAGATGAGTCCTTATACAAATCAGGTTGCGAAGTCGGAGTGTGAGAGACAACTCAGATATTATGGCGGACGGCCGGAGGGCAAGCGTGGGCACAACAACGAAACTGATACGGAGGGGATTCCCCGCAGATGATGCTTTGATGAACTGGAAGGACCGCTACCATCAACACCAACACCAATCCACTACATCTGATCACGATTCGAACGCATGGCAACGTTTCGTTTGAACGGAATAGAAATGGACTTCTTATGACGGATGAACAACGAATGCCAAGTGCTGAACATGAGGACTTTGCCGTGTTGTGAAAATTAATGAATGAAAAAGTTGGTTGTTTAGTCTAAAAAATAGGTTATTTAGTTTGTAACTCATGTGCTAATTAAAACCAAAGACTTAAATAATTACAGCCTTTTACAGTCGGAGAAAAATGGAAAAATTCCTGAACAATGAATAAAGTATCAGTGGATGATTAGGTAAAAATCTGAGTAGCAATATGGAGATTATAAAAAAATTGATACGCATATAACATGTTTGAGTCGGCGAAAAAGTAATCCTAACCATCCATATATAATATTTAAAAAGTATAAAGAGGCCTGTTAAAGTTAGTAGGTACCTAAACTAAAAAAATAAAGATCTAAAAAAATTATATCATGGAAATGAATTAGAGCGGTCGTGTAGTCTCAAAAATTATTTTCACGATGATCGCAGTTAGAATCTTATGAAAGTTGAACTTTTTTCCCCAAAAATAGGCCCATAAACCGAAAAATGTACACACAACATATACATAGGCTATTAACGTGGAGGTACGGTGTGTGATACAAACAATGAAAATCAAGTTCACCTTCCATGAAAAAAATTCCAAGCCCCTATTATTTTGGTTTTTGCGGTTTGTAAAAATCGGAATACAATCAATATGCGAACACCGCGGAAGTACGGTATGTGAATCTAGCGTCAAAAATAGCCATCATTTACCAGCCGAAAAAATATTTCAAGTCTTCGTGAGCATTCTGTAAAAATTGATATTCAAACTACGGGATAATAATTTATTTAATGTTGTGGAAACTAATAAGAAACTTTTCGATCAGGGAAAAATCCATTTCTCTCAAACATTCAACTTTTTTATAGTATTAAAAACACAGTGTGAAATTTTAGGAACACTTGTCTCTATTCGTAGGTAACCATGTTCATATTTTAACCGCGCTGCGTCGTTTTTTCCATGTCGACGTTTTCGCAGCTGCCGGCTTACGTATAAAATTAATGGATCGCTGCAATACGATAACTGTTGAATCCGATACCAGGTATTAGCTACTACCAGGAACGGAGTCTTCATGATTGACGTTGTACGTGGCTTGGCTGGGAGCGCGGATAACGAAGCGTATCATGGTAGCACAGGCGCTGAATTCGCGTCCTTCCTCGCTCTGACGATTTTCCGGTGTGCTCGTAGGTGTGGAGACTATTCTGCAGGCACAGACCCTGAACAAAACGGATCTGTATTGAAACCAGAGTGAACTCTGTGGCGATTTTATGTTTTGTTCGCTCCTCTCGCTTTAAATGATAATGAGGTAAATTCCTTTGGAATTTTACAGCCGCGGGTTCGCGTTTCAGTAAAATAATACTTCGACTGGCAGTTTGCGTAAATATTTCCCCTCGTCCTCTTATCCGAGGCCACTCCGTATTCTTGTCTTTACCAGCAGCCAATGACGGTTCGTATGCTGACAATAAATTCTTTGTGGTATTGAATTTTCTTCTCAACCATAACGAGTACCTTTGTTGTAAAATCTCGGAATATTTCATTTAATTTTCACCGATCGACCATTGTAACTTGCCTAGGAAATTATTGTCTTAGCTTCAATAATTTAGCTTAGGTAATTTAATCGACCACATTTTCCCAATGTAATTTACCTATCCATTTTTTAACCGTTTTTGCGTTATTCAACAATATTAGTAGATTATACACGAAAACCTCACATTTTTTTAAACTTGAACGTACTTTTCATCCATTTAATTCGAAAGAAACAAAAAATGAAGCATATATTATTGATATACACATCATCAACTATCATTATGCTGAATTTGAGCGAAATCGATTTCAAAAAATTTCTCACGAAAAAATCAAGGGGTACCCCTGCGATTTTGTTTAAACCATCAGTTAACGATTTTTTACTCGACTTTCAGTACAGATAAAAATCTGAAATTTTCAGGGAAGTTGTATCTTACCAAGATGTATTTTTCTGATTTTTTTCAATTCTCGGAAAAATCCGCAAATGATCCAAAAAAATCAGTTTTCGAACTGTCGAAAATCGAACTTCAACCGCGCTTTTCAGTGTCAAAATTTATGTAAATCAGTTTCTTTATTACGCAGGAGTCTTCATTTGGATGCCTTGAATAGGTACAAAGCAAAAAAATTGGTGAAAAAAATTCAAACAGGGCAACAGAAATCATTTTCCGTAAATCGAGCTCCCGACCGGCCGGCATTTTTAGCTCCGCTGGTGAAAAATTAAACTTATGTTTCTAAGCGATTTTGAAAGCTATTCTTACAGTAAATTTAACGCTGAATCCGAATTTGACGTCAAAACGACGGAAATTTGACGACAACTATTAGTTTTTCCCAGTTTTAGTATTACACCGCTGCTATGTTGTTCAACTTTAAAAATTCCTTGCAAATATTTACATGACTGTTCGATAATATTTTATCACTCGTTCTCAAAGAAAGTTAGACGTAGAGCTCGAATTTAATGTGAAGAATGGCAAATTGCTTAAATGTTAAGTTATTAAATCAAGCTTTTCGAATTTCATACTTTTGAAGTGCCAACTTTAGAATTTGTTTTCGATCATTTTGTAAAAATAGTTTCTGAGGAAGGAATTTGAGAAAATTTTATTGAAAATATATAAAAATTAAATACGCCATTTTTTGTATTTGTGATATGTTCCTCTCAACGCTAAAAAAAAGTGTTTTCGCTTTTCTTCGAACGCTGATAGCTCTTCAGGGACATAACATAAATAGTATTCAAATGTACCAAATTGTAGGAACTTGATAGCTCTTTCTCGCCTCTGAGTACCTATGCCTATGTAAAATTAGCCCACGGTTTTTCGGGTACTGGCTTCAACCCGTCCAAAATCGTCCAAGTAACAAATTCCCGTACTTTTTCGTTTAAAGAAGTTAATAATCTACAGAAAGCTCTAGTTAAATGCCTTAAATTTTAACCAACTTCAATTTTTTCACTCGAATTTTTCTACCCATTTCCTCAATCAATCGTATACCTTTCACCCTCTTTATTGTGCAGTTATAGATTTGTTTGAGTCTGCAAACGGATGTAAAATCGAGAAATTTATATAATTTATATATGACCACATCAAAGCGCATTACAGCTATTCCGAGTACAAATTATAATATGGCTATCAAACAGAGGAGAGGAAAATGTTCCTGACATTCAACCTTAGGCCTCTAGATTGCAATAATCGCATACATATTTTATATTTTATTTTTTAAATTTAAATTAAATTTGTGACTGCTATAACGTAATTTCTTTTCCCTTATCTAACTACCGTCGCAAAAAATCGATTGAATTTTAAATACACTGATCGGTTTTGATACGTTGGCATCAGGAAAATTAAATATAATTCCGAAACCATGTACAAGGCTTTTCAATCTGTTTTCTTCCTTTTGCTCTTTTGACGATTGATCTTTTGTCGAGGCTTCCGTAACAATTTTCTTTTCTTGGAGAAACAAATACGCCAAAAACTCGAGTCGCGGACTTCATCGATCCGAGTGAAAACTTCAGCGATATAAGTTCCCCCAAGTTGAGAAAAGCCGTTGTTATCCGGTCTCGTTGGGCCGAGTTGGTTACTTTTCGCACGTTATGGTCAGATCATTTCTTTTTCTTTCCTCTCAACATTGCTGGTCGAGGAGGCTTTTGTTTTACCGATTGTGTCGACTTCTGGAAGTTACTTTTGTTCGCGAACGTAAAATGAAGTCTCTCTGAGTTGGAAGATCATTTATTGTATTTTGGATGTCGAGTTTCTTTATAATTCGCCTCAACTGAAGCCATTACAGGGGAAGTTTTATTCCAAGTTGAATTCAGACAGTGATGATCGCGATTTACCAGGATTCCTTGCTCTTGGAGCCCAATAAATCTGATTTACCTTCTATACTTTATTGAAATCTCAATCCGCAAATAAGATCTAATGGATTTTAAGTATGTTATTGGCTTCAAAAAATGATTCAATTCTGGTTTCATCACCAAAAACCTTTTTCGGCAATTAATCGCATAATTATTTAATTTGAATTGTTGAAAGCTCACGTTTTTCCCAAATAGTGTTTTAGCAAATGACGTTCATGTACATATAACCGGATTTAACTGCTGATAAGGAAATATCTCTGGTCCGCGCTAGTCATGCAGGCAGGTACTGTTGAAATGTAAAATTGAAGGAAATACCTTTCCAGTATATTCATCTTATGAACCGCTGGTTAGCTAAAAGCTATTGTTTCAATTTTATTCAGTGCCAATTCAAAATAGCAAAAGACATAAATGATTTACGGCTTTCGAATAAATTATCGATCTCTAGTTTATGGTTAATTTATCCTCACCGCTGTTGTCAACACACTTTATTACCTCGTGTCAAATACTTTTTCGCCTGGCAATTTTCACTTCTTAAATAGTCGCTTCTGTAAATATCAATATCTAATATTTCGAAACATCATTAAATTTCCATAATTTGATTTTCCTATTTACTTTCAACAAATCTACAATTTTTCGTTTTATGATTCGTTCGTTCATTTCCAACGCTAGACGAAAAATATTACTGTTTGGCTTTAGCTCGTGGAAAAATCCTCTTGACTCTCGAAAGTCTATGACAAAACTGTTGACGTTACGGAAATTGTTAATGGGCTCGTTTTAATTGAAAGAGCTATTAAACTCTCGCTCTCTCAGTTTACAAGCTTTTCGACCCAATTACTGCGTTCTGGTTATGCAAATAAGAGGTAATGGTCGCGTCCTATGCCCGCTAGACAACGATTAGACGAGCTACATTACCTCAGTACAGCGCACAAATCAGAAACAGGCCGACATTAGGTTGACAACACGGTGCTACTGGCCGGACGTGACGAACATTTAAAGCGCTAGGTATTTTGGAATATTTTGTATTTACTTGTGTCAACCCTTTGTGAGGTTGTTAACGCTTGTCAAAGTAGATTTCGTCATTTTAATTACATGCGACTCATTAGCAAAGCAATCGGTTTTTTGTTTGTCGGCAACGGATTTAAATAATTCTTCAAAAAATGTTTCTTACTCAAAATTTGACGTTATTCAAAATACGCTGTGTCAAATTTTGCTTTTGAGCTTCGGAAGTTTTTGATTTGCCCTCAGAGCTGAATCTGGGTTTGAATATCGACATAATATTTAGCAGATGCGGGAAAATAGCTTACATCCCTTTAAACAATTTATTGGGCGAGTACAATGTCGTTCTTCGATCCATGCCTATTGATCTCGATTCTCGAGTTAACCTAATTGCCAGATAAAGACTTCCCAACTCAGATGAAACGGCGGATCATCGCAATGAACTAGTGCGGGCTTCCTTTTAAGCTCTAGAACCGAATGCGGGATCGTCAAATTAATTGATACTGGTCCTAACTGGTGAATTGAATGTTTCAATTGCCTGGGAGCGAAGCCAGACGGACGCCAACGAAACACGCAGATCACTATGAATTCTCGTGTTCGCGAATTGAAAAGAGAAGGAGAGAGAGCGAGAGAGAGAGAGGAAATATTCCAAAAATTCTCCAGTAAAAAAAAAAAAAAAAAAAAAAAAAAAAAAAAAAAAAAACATTAGCAGTCAAAAAAGAATTTTATCTATCTATATTTACTTGCCAATGTCATCAAAAAGGCTTTAATTTCAACAAATTGATTTATTTTGCCCCTTCGTTTTTTTCCAATATGAACTATAACAGTAATGAATATTTACATAATATTGATGCTCAAGATGTGTTTTATTGACGAACGAGTGCCCTACTAAAAACTAACGAATTACATATTATTAAAACGGCTTACATATTAAAATGACTGTCATACCACTGAATTTTAATGAATTTATGCTGATCGACAATATTTCATGAGTGAGAGAAATTATTAGAAATCTGACCAATTGAATCAAAGTAGCGAATGTGGATCCAAATATTTGCAAGCGCTTACCTAGAATAGGAAGGCAGTTGGTTTGTGGTCATTGGAAAGAAAAGCATCTTATCTTGGCTCTGGGCCCATACTTTTAATAGAAAATACCTATTTTACATACTACATACGCTACTAGATAATTATTTATATTAATCCTCTTATTTATCATTTTTATTAACTTAATCAAGTTACCCTCTTTTAAATCGAACGAATTTTTTTTGTCTTAATAAAAATTAAGTCTTAAAATACAAATTTTGTATAATAAAATTATGTAAAAAAAAAAATGGAATCCATTGTAGTGTTTCAGAGTTTCGCTTATTTCTTCTCGATGCTTAGTCGGAACGCTGAAATTTTCGTATTCGAATTAATAGATCGGAGCTAGCCAACTTGTAAATATACTTCAGCTCGCATGATGTTACATGAGGCAGCTCTGACAGGAATGGCGACTTGCCAGGTATCTCTTTACAATCGCCGATCTCGTCAGCGAGTTTTCGAGTAGGAATCCAAATTGTAAATGACACTAGTGCAAACGTTGTTTATCACATGCCTGACTACCGCTTTTCCCACGGAAGGCTCGAATTTCACTACGAATTAGACGATGAATATCCTCCGAGTGTCACGATGAAACGAAATGGAGTATCGCATGGAAACTCATTAACTGGAATGGAGACCAATTAGACAAAATGGCGAGAACGTCGAATTTGAAAGAGTGGTTCTTTTTTCAATTCCGGCTTTAGCAGCTGAGCGATTTTTGAAGAAATTATGTCTTTCTGACAATTTTCGATACTCAGAGAAATTCCGTTGGGTCGTACTGAAAACCTGCAGATGTACTAAAATATAATTATGTTTGTTCGTTTACGACTTATTCTCGTTTCAAAAAATTGGTAAACACGTAAGGCTCAGATTATTTTGAAAACGAGAAGGGTTTTAAAATTTTTGACAGATTCTAAAGGTTGATTTCCAAAAGGTCTCCAGTAACTTGATTGATATTTTTTCTTCGGATTTGGTTTCGAATTGATTGATTTAATGGCGAATTTTTTTTAATTCTAAAACTGATTTTTGCGAGCAAATTTCAGCATTTTTTGTAGGACTTCAGCTGTCTTATATCTTGGTAAGGTACAGCGTTTCTGATATTGTCAACATACAGTAAAAAAACTGATCGTTCTCGAAAATCGGAAGCTTTCGGCAGTTTTGCGAAAATTGCGTACAAAATTTCACTGAAATTTGGCATAATGTGAATGATTGTGTGTTGATCGTCTGTATCTAGAATATTATGTGACAAAACGAAGTCGATCAAAAATCATGAGCATCGAACGTGCAGTTCAAGCTTCGAACGTTTATTTTTGCTATACTTCCATTTACTACTAACTTACTTGTAGAATAAGCCTGCGTATTAGTGTGATCTCGTCAAGAACAGTTTTGACTTAGCAATGCTTCCAGGTTCATTTGTAAGCAGAGGCGGAGGGAAAACCTTGCGTAGTCCGTACTTGATACGAACGTGCCAGGTCCTTCTAACAGGTAGTTCTGTAATGTTGCAAGGCTACCGTCTCGTTGCATAACGAGATAACTGGCGCCTTTGCTCTTTTGAAAGAAACAGCAATAATTGATCGAATTGGCAATCTGCTCTGGAAACGAAGGTAGCAATCTTTTTGCAAACATTCCCGCCTATCCTGGTCAACTGCTGTTCTCTAATCGCCTCGAGAATTTCCAATGCCGTTAATAATTTAACCCGCTTGTAATCTGATGTCGATTTAAAAATCTGATAATCGCGTTGTTGAAGACGAAAATTTCTGATAGTAATTCAGTAAATAAATTGGCGAATAATTTAATTTTGACTAAATAACCCGCGCTGAGATTGCGGAATCCGATTTCACAAGGATAGAAAACAAAGAGAGTGTCACGAATTCCTCTGATTTCAATTAAGTTGTATTGTATCGATTTCAGTTGGTAGTTGTAAGATTGTTACTGATGATGGCCTAAACGCTGATATATCGATATAACAATAGTAATTTAAAATTAGTGGAATTCGTGACAATATCTTTGTCTTTATCCTTGTGAGTAATTGAAATATATTTTGTGGAGTAATTTGCTAGAATTGCTGAAAATATTGGAAGTAATTCGTTGGAATTTCCAACCAGTGGTTTTCCACTAAAGTTTCTCGTCACACCGTACTCAATTTAAATAATATGGTTTCCCTCCTCAATGGAGGAACGCCAACCATCTCAAAAATGTGAAAAATTTTGCCAAAATGTTGTGTTTAACTATTTATTTTTAAAAATTGTTCCAACGAAAGACTTGGGTGGAAAAAGTTATTGGGTTTTTGGTGGTTCATACAAGTGTTTGGAAAAGCTATTGAATTTTCGCGCTGGAATAAATTTTGCCTTGTTTATCCGTTCAAACCGGAATCACGTGAGTTCATTTTGAGCTGCTCATCTGACATCTGCCCGAATGGGATGATGTTCATGACATCGATCGGTTTGATGGATTCTCGAAGCTCGCATCAATCACCTGATCGGGCCGAATATCCGAAACAGGAGGGCACTAATTACGTCGATACTTTTCAACGTCACTGTCATCCTCTGCCTTCTTTTGAAATGTCTGATTCCTGTCTCATTATTTCTTAATAACAGTATCTTCCTCATCTCATTCCTATGGACTCACGAGAGACGCTTTTCAAAATGTTACAAATGATGAAAGTACTTGAGCTTATAATTTTTTAAAGTATGATTTACTCTGGTGAATATATTGCGGACCATAAAACGATCCAAACAATGAAATAATGGTCGACTGAAAATGAATTCCGTAGGATGTACGATTTGTTGCTGGCCTTAATGAATTTCATTGGAATTAATTTTACCTCGTGCAGATTAGGCGGTTGAGTTCATGAGGAAAAATCGAGGTGTCCGTCGGAGCGAAAACAACAGCCGAACAAACAGTCTTAATCTTTGGGCAAACATTTTGATGACTTCGAAATGAACGATCGTTTATGTTCGCTGAGAATTTTCCAGTTTGTTAACCAAGGCCGTTGTAAAAATAAAGGCTTCGGAATTCTTTGTGGCAACTAAATTATGGTAGAATTTGGCTGATGAACGTTTACGTAATGAAGTGTTGAAATTGTCTGAAAAATCCAATTCGGAGCGAAAGTGTGTTTGGATATTTTTTAAATAAAATATTGGTTCGAGTTCAACAAATTCCCCTTCCCAATTCCGTTCGCCCATCTCTCGAATCAATCGTGCAAATATTTTCAGCTTGTGCAGTTTTATGCATAGGTAGAAATTTCGGTTTATTATTCAGCATTGTAATCGCCTAAGAAAAGAAATTGTCTAACCTCCGTCAAAATATGATGTTACGCGTTTCAAGGCATGTAGAATCGAATATCCAAACAAATTCTGTCCGTCCATCCCACGCCGTCAACACTTTTCTGACGAAACTACGAGAGCTAAATTCTTGAAATGTTCACCAATAATCAATCTTGGCCTGACAGTGGCTCGAATCGCTACCTCAATTTTATGGGTATTTATGGAAGGGTTTTGTAGGGGAGAAAATGCGTATTTTCCAACGTTTTTCAGAAAAAGGTGTATTTGGTTCCAATTTCCATAGATTTTTGGACGCTGAATCGAATTAGACCATCGCACGTCGATTGCTTTATTGGTTCTCGAGTCATTGTAGCTTTTGTGTTGAATTTGGGAGATTTTCAGAAATTAAAATGAGGGTATAACTCGATAGTTCTTGGAGCTATGAGAATCGTTATATATTCGTTGGAATGCTCGTCCCACACTCTCTTAATCTATATCGTTAGGCAAATAATTTAACTTTTATTAGATAAGTGGTTTCCTTCTATAGTTACCAATCTGTTAGGTGGAAATGTTCGGAATAAGTACTATCACAAATAGATGGTCTTCTCGAATCATTATTGAAGCAAATGAATAATAAACCGCTGTACAATTATTTGCAGCGTTTGGTTCACCCGAGTTACCTTCACCTTAACTGAATAGAACACTATTTACTGTAGAAATATTACTCATGCCTGCTTGTGGTAGGTAGAAGCGCCTGAAAATTTATGACCGCATTTTATTGCTGTGGCGCTTGCATAGGGTCAGTGGGGAACCGTGTCAAGGTCCCAGATGTAGATCTGCTAGCGCTTAGCACCCGGTCCGTATTGCGCATGCGCCTAATCCAGTCCTCCTTGATCGCCCGTCCGTTGAGACATCTCATCGTTGCAAACTAGCCAAATCGAAAATTCATATTCGAAGATATATAAACTTGTTCTAGTTTAGATTTGATTTGGATTAAAGCAGCTTCTGAGAGGATTGCTTACCATACAGAAAGTAATAACCGAGTTTAATTCGATTATGTCCGAGAGGTGAAATTTTACTTTTATTAATTAAATAATGAGGTCTAAATATAATAAACTAAATTAATTTATTGAAATAGATTTTTGCACTGAATTCAAAACAGCCGATACCACTATGCTTCTGAGATTGAAGTAGCTGGTACAACTATACTACAGATCTATTACTCCTTATGTTTGATGTTATTCAAACTCCAAGTTATTTCCGCTGGAATTATTGACGGTACCTATAATTTCAGTTTTCTTGTATATATCAGTCACAGATAAAAAAAAGTAAAGACGAAAATACCACATGATTGATGTTAAATTTGAAAAGTGAAAAATTTTTAATACTAAGTACTTGAACTTTATCTTGAGATTGTAGCTTTCTGTGTTAATTTTTTCCTTGTTTTTTTTTTTTTTTTTTTTTTTTTTTTTTAAGTATTGCATAGTTGTTTCATCAGGTATAACTCCTTCGGTACATTTTTTAGATTTAAATATTTCAAAACTTGAAATTTTATACTGATAGTGTTTTTTTTTTTTTGAACGCCGCTGATTTTGTTCGATTTTATTGTGACTTTGATCCAAGAGATGCTTGCTTATTTTAAGTTGAATACAGTATCTGTACTTGGGGCATAAAAACATAATTATTCAAAAATATTTCGACCTTTGGCCTAATGTCGTGGGCTAGATTTCTAGACTTTTGCCGGTATTTCAGGCCTGGCAAAAGCCTTTATTAATAAATGCAGGTCCGCTCTCTATAAATGCCTTTTTAGTTGCTAGATTTGGATTTTTTTTTGCTTGTTCTCTTACAACTTTTATTTTTTCATTTACAGACGGAGAGCGAGGGATCGGATAGGGCGGGCGGTGGCGAGGAAGGCATACCTCTCAGAGGCGACGTGCAAGAAAGCGGCGAGTTGAGCCCCGATGGAGGAGATGGGGACGATGGCGGCGAGGGCGGATGCGAAGAGTGCGACTGCGGCGAGGAACATTGTGGTGCTGACATACCTCCTCCTCCCGACGGCGGTTACGGCTGGGTTATCGTTATCGCCTCTTTCCTCTGCAATATGATTGTCGACGGCATCGCATACACGTTTGGGGTCTTCCTTGGCGAGTTCGTCGACTACTATGGCGAGGGAAAGGGCAAAACCGCCTGGGTCGGCTCCCTTCTCTCCGGCATGTATTTGTCTGCAGGTGAGATCTATGAGAAGCATACTGAGCATGAAAACCATACTGCCAAGAAGTTTGCAGAAAGACATTCGGCTAATTATTATCCCTGCCCGAACCTGCTTGCAGCTTTTATTTGAGGCAGGCTCAAAAGTCTGACTTTATGAAGCAGGGTCAGGGATTGGAATTCGTCTGGAAGTCTGATTGTTTACTTGAAGAGGGGCAACGCTTTGACTGTGGCAAATGCGAACCCTGAACGTTGGCTACTGATAAAGCTCCATTATATGTAGCGTACTGACCCCTGGTAAACACAGAAAAAGTGTATATTGCACCTAACAGTCTAGGCATAAGGCAATAACATATATTCAACAAGTTGCATCAAACCTAAATACAAAGACAGTCTAACTCGCAATGTTAATATGTGCCAACCATTTTTAAAGGCGTCTGATGAGCATTACCCAGCTCACCTAGATTGACAAGTTTGCTTGGCGTCCTCTCTTCTGTATATTTATTGTAATTCACTTGTACCCATAATCTCCAATGATTTTTTCGGCTGGTACTTCGCGTGTGGGCTTTGTGCTGTTGTGTCAACTATCAGGGTCAATGCAGTCCTCATGAAGCTCATTCGATCTTGCTTCAGAAGCCTCAGTCAATCCAGAAACACAACAGCAGATGAGCGGAGTTGCCTCTTAAGCAGCCATGATCAGAACCATCCACGATCGGTTAAAAAACAAGGGTTTGCATGATATCTGTCAGTCCTATTGTAATGTGCAGAGCAGACGTAAAACACTGTGCAGCGGGCAGTACACTCCGTGGGGATGAAGGACGTTGTAGGGTGAGTCCTCTGAAGCACCCCTTGTTGTCCTATCAATTGAATTCTACCTGGAACTAACACGAGGGGGAGTTGGAATGTGGGGACTCCTCTTTCGCATCTCAGAGAGCTGCCACACTAACATGCTGTTGTGGAAATAATCTTGGCTTACTATATTTTCTTCCACTATCATTGGAAATAGTAAAAAATGGATGCTTGAATGCGTTAAAACCCATCTAGTACCTGTCCAATTCGATATGTAGATCAGAAGTCAACTGAATAACTGGTCTAAATCCAAGTTAAACCATTTGGAAAATTTTTAACCTTCAACAATCGCCAAAATTAATTGAAAAAGAAAAAAAGTAAGTCCTCTTTCAACTTAACAAGTAAATCAGAGTTCGAATCAAATTCTGAGATGTTGAGAGAAAAGCCTCCCTACACTTTCTTCCTTTTGGGCCTCCTCAGGACAATATCTATGTGTTCTTCTCCCCGTTTACCGCTGCTACAAATGTATCTAATTATAAAGTACCCTTTTTTGTTTCTTGCATTAAAGATCTTCAGTGTTTCATAACTATTGTACCACATTGATAATTTTAAAATTTCAGGACCTGTCGTGAGCGCTCTGACGAATAAATTCGGTTGCCGCGCCGTTTGCATAGCTGGCAGCATCCTAGGTTGCGTCTCCTTTGTCCTCAGCACGTTCTCCCCGAACGTCAACGTCCTAATGCTTACATACGGTTTTATGGGTGGTAAGTACTTCAATGCCCGATAGGTGTAATGTTGGTATTTGGAACAAGAGGAAAGTTGGTTTTTGAGATTATCCATTGGGACCCTCAGAGATTGATGAGCTCTTTGTTGCTCTTCGTTTTAACAGCTTCTTGTGTATAGAGAGATTTCTGACAAATGAATTTGACCTCCAATAAAACATCTAAATGTGCTTTAAAATTCGCCACTTCTTCTCAAAAAAATATTTTTCTGGACTGCACGATATTTTTTTACTTATGTGCTTCTATTGGAGCTAGAATATTCCTCTTATACAGTAGAAGAATTTCTGCTTTTGATTCCGTTCTTGGTTTTTCAATTTCAATATTTTCCCCAGGTATTGGTTTTGGCCTGATATATTTGCCGGCCGTTGTCTGTGTCGGCTATTATTTTGAGACGAAGCGCTCTCTGGCGACAGGGATCGCTGTGTGCGGTTCCGGTTTTGGTACATTCGCCTTCGCGCCGCTCGCCTCTTTTCTAATTGCCGAGTTCGGTTGGAAAGGAGCCAACCTTATTCTTGCCGGCCTCATACTTAACTGTGCTGTAAGTTGATTTCGCTGTTGTTCACCAAATTTTGTACGTAAAGCTTAAGAAAATATAAGGCTGGGATTGTTTCCCCGGGATAATGTGCGTTGCTCGAAAAATGATCAATTGAATATTGGTTTTGGTCTGTTCCGTCACCAAGGTTATAAAATTAAACTTTTGGTCATTTTTCATAAATTATGTTAGCTTATAAAAAAAGGAACTCATCGCAGGCGAACAAAAAACTGACCTATTTGATAAATGTTGAAACATGTGTTGTTTAATTGGTTAACATTGTAAGTATGGTTACCAATTATATGGAGTTAATGGTTAACTGATTTTACAATGCCATAGGCAGGCCCTCTACAAGAATTCTTCCAAGTTCACCTGATAGAAAAACCGAATCCCTCCGAAAAATAAATTTCCAAAAACTTTCTGTTTTAGGTCGAATATTTTGACCTTTTCTTTAAGAATCCCGTCTTCATCTGAGTGTGTAAATATCTCTGAATGCCACTACTTATCATCCAAACACGTTTTCAGGTGTTCGGGGCTTTAATGCGACCACTCGAATACCCCAAGGGTCCAAGCTGTAAGCCTCTTCTACTTCGGATGGCCGATGAAAAACGCTACCAAATGGAACGAGGGTCAATTGGTGGCTCCTATTTCATCGTCCAACTGCCTGACGGTTCTATGGAGAAACGCATGAAAATGCCGATCAATATCGACCCAGGCGTGCATTCGAGTTTTAACCTGAACGAATTGGTGGGACCAGGGACGCCGATTACGCCCGTCCCTACAATGCCTGTCTTGCCGACCATCACTGAGGCCAAAATACAAGAACACAGCGGCTCTTCGGGCAACTCTTCGTCAGGTGTGTTATCTATTCCTTTCCAGTGGCTGCACTGATTGCACTTTATGTGAAAACTGGTTGTAATTGCTTTGCCGTTTTACAGTCAAAATAAAATTCGGCTGAAACGTCTTGCCCGAGAGTTAGAGTTAAGTCTACAACAAACCAATATTTCTGCGCAGAATATTTTAGCTCTGCAGTCAATTGCATAAGTTTCCCGTGTATATGTTTCTTACATGCGTATTTCTATTCCAGGCTCTAGTTAGTAGAAGACGTTACCCATATGTTAACTGAATTGGTGACTTCTTGATAGGAAAACTCAAATATGCACTCTTGCTGTTCTCATCAACTTAAAAGAGGGAATTCAACACTGACCCCATTTCCCACCAATTTTCTCCATTTTCATTGTTGCATTTAGCCTGTGATCTTTTGCCCATTTGGGTATCTTCGGGGGGGCATGGGAGAATACCTATGACTACCATGGACATAAAAAACCTGTGCTGCCCTGAAAATGCCCGAGTGTCTAAAGAAAATCGCAAAAGTATTCTGTCCTTAAACCCTTCACATCATCAAGTCGAGAATGCAAATAATGCTCAATGGAATGCTTTCATAGATCAGAAAATCTGGGGTGTTTGGACAGTTGTAGGTTTATGTCCCAACTAGTAAAATCGCCTCCGTCTGCATGGGAAAATATTTATTGAATCTGCGGCAAAAATCACACCCACTTTGAAATTTCAACTGCCAGTCAGAAGGAACGCAATGACGCTAAACGCATCAACGCATTTGACGAATGCCTGTGAACCCTGCTTTATTCAGGAAAACTGTTTATTCTCTAGTTCGATTAATTCGCCGCTAGGCAGTGCAGCGGTTCGATAATCATTCTTCGCACTCTCCTGTCCAAGTGCGCCCGGTTCAAAAAAATCACCAAAATGTTGCAGACGATTGTTACACATCTAGGAGCCAATTTGCCCCGGCACTACTCCTTCCATTACCCACACTGACACTGTCTCACGTCTCTGTATTGGGTAAGGTCAAATTCGTCGCTGTTTCCGTTTCTTTTTCAAAAATCCCGTGTTCTGCTTGCTACCAGTGCTCTAGCCGTTTTCCATTCCATCTTGCTCGTGCTGTTTTACCTTCTCCTATCTCCTCCCACGTGTTATTTAGTTGTTACTTCGGCGTTAATGTAGTATTTTATTCATTTGAAACAAGCTGAAGGGACGAATTTTTTTACACTAACACCAGCGGCCAGTTGAGCCACTAAAAATCACTATTTTAGCGTGTATTTTTTTACGATCCTGTAGTTAATCTTTGGCTTTTTAATGATAATATTTATTTCTTGTATGATTCAGTTCGTTCCAGCGAGCGATTGTTCGAAAATTCGGGTGGAACGAGTTTTACAATTTGTCTCTCACCTTAACCTAATTAGCTTGGCTCGTAATTAATCGTTCGCCCTTCGACACGAATAGAATATGTATTTATTCTATGCACTAAATCTGGGACAAAAGATGTGCGAGGAAGGATTTTTGAAAATACAAACACAATCTCAACGCTAGAGTTGCCAGATGAAAAACTGTTTTAGAATTTCTTGTCCCTGGAACGAACTGTGGCTCTAATTTCTGAGTGTTTCTTATTAGATGCTCTAGGAGAGGGGTAGCAATTAAACTTGCCCTGTAAATTTTTTATTTCCCAACTGCTTTACAATTTTTCTTCGGGGCTAGTAAAGATTGTAGGGCATCCTTACGTTGAAACGGGTAGAAACTCAATTTTACCGTAGTACCTTTACCTAGCCCGGCGAAAAGGGATTGCGAGCATGTACTTAGTTAATTCACTCGTAATAGATAAATTATATATTGAAAATAGATGGAGTTAAACGACAGTGAATTAAGGTTAGAAACGCATTTGGTGATAGATAATAATGTGGAAATACAGGTAGAGAAGTTCCATGTTTTAATATTCTTATTTTCCTTTGTTCATTATTATTGGTTTCCAGGGTCTCCAGTTGCTGAAATCCCTTTCAAAAAATTTCGTTCGCGTCAAAACTATCTTGAAATATGTTTTCATTCATTTTTTTCAATGAACAATATTTTTCCATCCCATTGAGACGAGACATTCAACTGATGACCGTCGTTTAATATCAATGCTTTCTTATCTTTTTGTATTCTCTTTTAAACATTTATTCACCTATTTAATCAGCTTAATTTCATCCCGTTACACTTATCCATTGAAAGCTTTATTATAAAGCCTTTGTAAGAAATTATTTCTTACAATCTATTAGTTTCTTCGAAATTATTCGAATTTCCACCTCGAATTCATCGCAATTTGAACGATATTCTCGCTTTGATACAATTTCTTTATGTTTGTTGTGTCGAATGATTTTTTTCTAATCCGTATTTTCTTATATTGGAATTTGAACTCCGTAGATTCCTTGTCAGAAGGTGAGACTTCGGAATGCGTTTTAATTTGTGTGCCCTTACATTCTTTTTGTCCGCCCATTTGAAATAACCTGACGTTTTTCAGTGTTTCTCTTGTGAACCTAAAAATTGATAATGTCGCAAGGAAATTTCCTCTTGAAATTCCACCGGTTAAAATTTACGATGATGTGTTTATTGAATATAAATTTATACGCTGGTGGAAATACGCTGGTTGATTGAAGTCAGTTGGTAGTCAGCATTACCATGCGAATCAAGTGTTCCCTGAGCTTATCGCATTTCAAATTCGCATGAAAAAGTGAAACCATAAAGTCTCGTTCAATGTTACTTCCCTCTCCTAGCCTTTAATTTGGCGGATTGAAAATAACTTTTATTTCCACCTTAAAAATTTTTTCACTCCAGAAAACCTGAACCTGCATCGTTAATAGCACAATTTATCGAATAGGAAAAAGTATTTCCCCTTTTAACCTCAGCGCTTCGCGATTTTGAAGGTTCCCAGAAATTACACTAAATATCTTAAATTTGTTTTAAGCGAGGAGTTGAAGAGATTGTTGACGTCATTTCAAAAATGATGGCTCCTTTTTAATGGCAAGCCAGGAGGTGAGAAATGGAAATAGTGTAAATAAAAACCGTTGCATGAGCTTATCAGCCAATTCAAGCTGAAATATCCCTACGTTTTTTTCAATTAAATTAAAAATCTCGCTCCTTATATGTAAAAAAAAAACGTATTCGAGTGCACTAATTTTGAAACCATACTATCTCGCATGGTTGTGTGGAATTCATTGTGTTGAAAATTCGTTTTTATTTTAATAAGACCAGTAATGAATTTAACGAAAATGTCCCACAAGAAATAGGATTGATAACGTTATTTCCATTTTTTGTAAAATATATTTATTTTATTGACATCTGTCTGCGGTAATTTGTTGCAAAAACTCACGTGATTCCCTAATCTTTTAACCGACTTGAAAATCTGTCAACTCTCTGTTATTTCTTTTTTTGGGTTGACTTTGTTTTGTCCTTCCGATTCCATAATTCGATGTGTTTTACACTCGATTCAAAACCAGAGGTAATTTGATTTTTTTTAGTATGTTCCTCTCACTTCTCGGGTGAAGTAATTATACATCACTTGTTCAGTTAGCCAAGAACGCTGAAAGCATTATGTTAACATAGGTAGCGCCGCCGAACTTAAATTGAAATCAAGAGAAAACCCGAACGAAGCTCCAAGCGCTCCTAGGCCTGCGATGCCTCGCAACCAATCGCAGCCGGCTTTCTCTACGCAGACGCAAGGGTTACCCAAAAACGGGAGCGTCCCGTTCTTCGATAGAATGCGCAAAACTAGCCAAGGTAACCCAAGAGTGAATCAATACCCGAAAAATAATGCCATTTAAAGAGTATAATGTAAAATTGAAAAATATTATTTTTTTAAATAATAAAGTGTCATCTCAACCTAGCACTAATCCATCAGCTAAACAGGATTGACAGCGAGGCTTGATATACTCTTGGAATAATGTTTGCCATAATTGCCTTTTAATCGATCTCTTGCATTTTACTTAGGCGAGCGATACAAACCGTCCCTGCAAGCCATCAAAGCCGTCTCTCGTCCAAATATGAATTCGAATGGCGACCTAAGGCGATCGATGCATCTTCGTTTGTCAACCGCCTCTGGCATCGGAAGCAGCCGCAATAACAACTGTGATGAAATGTGGTCAAAAACGGATGTAAGCATATTATATTGCTTTATTATAAAAACCGCTGTGTATGATTAAAAGGTAGAGACATTTCTTAAATCAGTTCTTCAGACAGGAAGAAAAGATGTTCATATTGTTTAGAAGACTATCCTTCAAGATAATTGTTTTATGTAGTTATGCCAAAAAAAGAGCCTCACAGAAATCTATTGATCGTCCAAGATTTATATACTAGGAGAATCTCTTAGAAGCTTCATACTGAGAATGAGCCATTAAATGTTTCCATGTCAATTTTTCAACCTCCTAATTTAACGTTTCCTTCAATCCTTTCACAGGTCGATGCTGAAAGTAATTTTGCTACTAGCAAGGCAAGCATCAAGGCCCGTAAAGAATTAATACGGCCTCTAAGTCGTAAAGATATTTTCTATTCCGGTTCGATTGTGAATCTGCCTGAATATCAGTCACAACGTTCAATTGTCAACTATCGTCAAAGCGTCATCTCCTTGTCAGCATCCCGCTACACTCGCCCCGACGCTGATGTGGAAGAACCGCCTCCACGTAAGTTAATTCTTGATAGTGATGAGCAAATCAAGTGCTTTGAAGGAGAGTTAAAAATTCATCAACCAATTGAATTATCCCTCAAAGCTCTTATAAAAAAATTAATAATATGTCTTGAGCCGTGCGAGAACGCCATTTTGGATCATTTGTAATCAGAAGGTGGAATTTCTATTAAGAAAAAAGGGATAAAACCCCTTAACAATTTTTTTAATCAGTACTCAAAAGTTCAATAAAACAACTCAATCCGCCAAGAGTAATTCGTGATGCCAGATTCACTGTAGACAGTTTGGTTTAATCGATCATCGAATCTTTGATAAAAAATGAGGTGGTCTCGCTGATCGTTGTTGATGGAAGGCAAGACGCATGGTTGCCAAGGATGGAGTTTGTTCTTTTCTTGCTTTCTATCAACAAAAATCAAATACTCTGCACTCATCCACGGCGTGCATGATAACCTGAGTGGGCTTCTTGTCTAGGTGGCTCAATTAATCATTTCTCTATGTCATTCAAGATCATCGTTAGAACGTTCATTGGATTTATATAGTTAGCAGAACCTTCAGCTAGAGCCAGCATCAGCGAGATCATATGAAATGCTCGCAAGAAAGCAGGCAGAATTTTGGTCATGAATGTTTGCATTAAATTAATCATAAGATTGGTTTGACTGGAAGATATCACAGAAAGAAGCAAAAGATGCATGAAAATCAACGATATTTAAGATAAAACATTGCATTTTACATCTACCTTGCGAGCTAATAGCTCCGATTTAGAATTGGCTGTGTCGTTTTCGATTATAATCTGAATTTTCCCTGTAATATCAACGTGGCAGCTGAAAAGGTTTGAAATAGAATAATTCGAGTTATTTATCGATGCAAGCATTCAGAACTGAAAGAAAAATATCGCAATTCAATCGACCGTTCATTTTTAAGCTGAGTTTCCTTCTTTCTAATATCAGACACGAAAGCTTCCAAAATCTCGGCGAGCTAAAAAATTGTGCGCAACTTACAGTTAATTGTGATCTCTTACAGCGGAGCTGTGTCCATGTTTAACATTGCCAGATTCGTTCAAAACAGCGCTGGCCGCCATGTTGGATTACACGCTCCTCAAAGATCCCGTCTTCCTTCTTATTGGTATCAGTAACGTGTTCGGAATGGCTGGACTTTACGTCCCCTTTGTGTACTTGGTTGATGCTGCCGTCCAGGGTGTAAGTATTCAACTATTAAGTGAAGGTGTGATAAGTGGCACTCTCCGGATTTCTTTGGTAGTAAAGTCAAGTGAAATACAAGGGTCTTCTAAAAAACAAATTCCATTTTTAAAAAATAAAAAAACAACCTTACCAAAAACTATAGCCTCACAGCAAAAGAACAATTTTTTACCTACGTGTGCCACCAATTTTTTCCACCTTTATTAGTATTATTATTATTTATTTATTTATTTTTTTTTTTTTGAAATTTCCAAGGATCTTACTACATTTTTATTTCCAGGGTTTGGAACAAAACAAAGCTTCCTTCCTACTCTCTATCATCGGTATCACCAACACGTTCGGCCGCGTTCTTTGCGGCTGGGTTGCCGATTTCCCATCAGTCAATTCACTGTTGCTCAACAATATCAGCCTTGTCGTGTCGACTATCGCCGTCGGCGCGATCCCGTTCTGCACTAGTTATGAAATGTACGTCGCCGTCGCAATCGCATTCGGCCTCGCCATTTGTAAGTATCCATCGAACGGCGAATACTGAAAATCAGTGGCTGTATTTCATTAATGAAATCGATATTCTTGACAATACAATCATATTTGAGATCCTTGCAAGAAAAAAAAAAAATCAATTTTTTTACTTCAAAATTGATTATTGTAGAAGGTAGGGCGATTTCAGGATCTCCTGTATATCAGTGTATGAAGTAAACTAATGAATATTTTCCTTTTTTTTTTTTTTTTCTTTTTTTTTCATTTTAGCGGCGTACATTTCGCTCACGTCGATAATTCTGGTCGATTTGCTCGGCCTAGACAAGCTGACCAACGCGTTTGGCCTGTTGATCCTGTTCCGAGGGGCCGCCGCCATCGTTGGCTCGCCGCTTGCTGGTATCGTGTATGATGCAACTAAAACTTACACAATTCCTTTCCTGATGGCGGCCTTCTTCTTCCTACTGTCGACCATCACATCTTTCATGGCGCCGATGATGAAAAGCTGCATGAAAAGCGAACCCGAGCCTGTAATGATGGATGCGTTGACTCCGATCGAAGAGGACGAAGAGGATGACGATGATGACGAAGAGGGCGGCGCAGATTTGCCGGAAATCGTCGAAACGGCTCCATCGCCAGCGTCGCCTCCGCCGAATTCAACTTTGATCGAAATCAAACAGATTGAATCCGTTCTGTAAGAAAGCCAGGGGGTAGAATTTTATATAATTCACCGACGAGTCAGAATCCTAATGTTCCCGCGTAAATTGCATTTCAAAGATGTATTCATGTCATGGGCACAAAAATACGGTAATTTCTACACCATTTCGGAATCGAAAGGCTGTAGACATACGGATGCAAGTTACGCTCATCGAGTACCTGATTGTCTGGCACTTTTTGTACTTTGTAGTATCATAATGCTTCATGCGTAAGAGACAAATTTTTCCAATCTGTAGCGTTGCTGAGGACCGCTCATAGTGAGTCAAGCTAGTAGTCAGGTACCTGGTTCTGACTACAGACTCAGCTTGTTTTTATAGGCCGATTTATATTCTTACTTCATAGAGCACATTTTCCTGGAGAATTCAATCCTTGTGCAAATCTATTCTTCGAATTTCTGGCTTAGCGGCAGACATTGCTCAACGATCGAGCGAGTTGAAAATATTCTTACCCAACACCGGGTTTTAGAATTTTGGGGATTTTTTTAGAACGCTATCCTCTGGTAATATCTTTGAAAAATGCATCCCTTCGTCTACATCTAATGGAAAATCAAAAGTCTCGCCCGTATTCCTCACTTTCAAATTTCTCTTCTTTTTTAAGAACTTGAATTTTCTGCATCGTACTTAGTATACGTACTTATCTTGTAATTTACCCGACTGACTCATAATGGCGTCTTTGTGGGGGATTTGACTGACTCGTCGAGGTTGAACAATGTTCGTTTTCCTCACAAACTGCGCTCCTGAATTTTACCATTGGGGCAAAAGAAACCGCAATTCGAAAAACGCTAATTTCTAACAAGCTAAGTATTTACCCGAATGAGTTTCGCCAAAACTGTATAATGTCCTCTGTATTCACATCAAAGCGAGTATTCTTGGCAAGGAGCTGATTTCAGTTCAGTATTCAATTGACTTGTGGAACTAACGTAATTTCACCTAAATGTAAGTTGAAATGTGCTGTGATAATTGAATAAAGTTATAGTATTTTCATCGAGCGATGTGCAAAATAACAAGTGATGTTCAACGGCTCTAGATAATTGAAATTGGCGTTTGGCGGCGGCGAAAATGCCGAATGTCTTAAATCTATGAAAAATAGCGGTAGTCTCAATAGAATGTAATTGTCATGGTGGCACTGTCGACTGTCGATTAAAATCACAGACAAAAAGCGTACTCTGTTTTTTTCTCTATTATTAAAAAAAAATATATATGTTCAACGCCTATTTTTCTAGTTGAAATGAAAACGGAAAGCTTACTTTTCAATAAGCAGTGATAAAATCTGTTGTTCACGCTTGGGAAAAAATTCTGTGAACATTTCTCCGGCCTACGGTGTCACATTTGGTGTTAGGTTAAATTTTGGAGCGAAACAGGAAGAAATTCTTTACGCTTGTATTAGAGTGTTTTGTCTCTGCGACCGACTGAGAGATTGAAATAGGAAGGTTACATTTGGTTATGAAAGTTTGGCTCAGAATATTAGAATGAATGCAGTTTTCCCCACTTCCTTAGAGACGATTTAAATGGAATTGATCATTTTTGAAGAAATAAATCAATAGCAATACACATTGGGGGAGATTGGCGGTTTTGAGATGGTCTGGCATTTTTATCCCGTTAACCTTGAAGCATTCTCGCTGTCATGATCTGGGCGATTGATTTGAATCGAGCATAAGAGCGGCTTTATATAATATTAGAACAAGACGCACAGTCCTAGTTTGGTTATTAGTAGTTGAAAATGTTGGGCGCAAGAGATACAACCAAAATTAACGCGATCAAACACGCTCTTACAGTTTCAATCTGCATCCTCCATATTCCCAAAGTGTTTACTGATAAATCGGACGGCGGCGAATTTAACCGACCTCCGAGCGAATTTACTGTCAGCAATAATTTTTTTTTTTGAGTACGTGGCGTACATTGTTAGCTTTCCAATCCTTTCCCCTAAAGCTAGGTCTAGTTCGTAAGTATTATTTTACTCAATAATCGAACAGCGGGGCACGAACCCATGAGAGAACCGATTATATTGTATTTAACAAAAAAAAAAAAATTTTTTTTTGTTGGTTCGAGAGTTTCTGCGAGAAATGCGCTAGTACTATTTTTGTATAGACCTGTAAAAATCCTGCATAATCACTCGTGACAGATGTAGGACGACGATTGCGTCCAAATGTTTGCATTAAGTTTCTATTTGAATCCTCAAAACAATGTCGCTAACAAATCCTATTTTTACATGCGATCGACGAGAAACTTTCTCACAGCTTCGACCGACGCAGAAAATCGTAGTTTGTTATGCTTCGCGGTAGAGCTAAACGAACCTTGTAAATATTTCCAATTACAAATGTAGATTAGCGAGGATCGAAATAAAAATGTTGTACAGCTGAACGATTTATTGCTTTTCATTCTTATAATATCCTACTATTTCGAATCTTGAGGGAACATTGATGACGAGGTTCTAACTATCAACCAATGGATTCGATAAGACAGGCGCCATTTTTCGATCCGTTTCCTTTTCCTATAACCTTGTACCTACAAAATTTCAGCGGTAATTTTGTAGGTTTTTTTTAGCAATTTGAAAAAAATTTGAAGGGTAAATGAATAATACGATTTATCCATAAGTGCCTAGCCGCCTGAAAGGGGTCGTTTCATTCAAGAACGAAAAATCTCAGATTCAAAGTTAATATTTATAAAAATAATTTCAGCCAGTTCAAAGCTAGCGTTTCAGCTGTAGCTCTATTGAGGAAAATTCAAACGATTGAGTTCCCTCGGTTCTCCAATTGTACAATTTTACGTAAAATCTATCGTCCTGAGTTTTTATGATTCCATCCGCTCACCAGATTGACTCATTTGCAGTTAACGGTGTACATTTAAACGTATACCTTGAGTTATTTCAACCGTTTGGCAGCGACGACTTGATTCCAGGTCGACGCATTGGCTCTATCCTGAAATTTGAATGTTTATAAGGAATAAATTGCGGTTTAATTACCTACAAATCTGATAATAAATTGGAAAACATCATTAATGAATAAATATTTTTTTATTGAAAACAATCGACCTCAATTTTTTTTTGTTTTTAGATCTGCGGGTGAGCGATTTTATTGAAAATTTATCACGAATTGTACCACAATTGACTGATGATAATTTAATGAAAAACGAATGGATTTACCTTAATAAAATCCGTCAGTCGCAACTATGAAACTGATAAATATTTTATCAATCATCGTTTTTCTCGATATTTATCAAAAAATCTATTCATCGCAATGTTCATAAAAAAAACCATCGTGCCTGGTCCAACTTCAACGCAAATTGATCGGTCACAATTTCATCAAATGTCAATCTATAGCAAGTTTGAATAAAATAGAGCGATTTTATTCACACATTGCTCGATCTAAGTTCATTCCTAAGTGTTGAACTAGTTAGCTATACTCATTGAACACAAGCAAACACATTCTTACCTTAATTTCTACACCGAGTTCTTTGAAATCGTTTCTAAATTCGTCGCAAGCTAACAGTAGAGCTTTTTTGGTCTCCTTGTGTTCCTGTAATATATAAACGTCAAATTCGGGTAAGTCTATCTCAAACGCAAAATAATGTACCTATGCAAAGAAGTTAGTTTAAGCATAAACACATTTAAAGAAAAGAAGAAAAAAATGTGTACCTAAACATTATAATAATTACAATCACCAATGTCTCACAGGTGACCAACATTTAAATTCCTTCAAGCGATGAATAATTACTCACATTCAAGTGTGACGATGAAAGTGCTAGTTGCCGCACTGACGATCTGAATTTCAACGAAGGTTCGATCAACTGTCCGATTAAAAATGAATCGTTCTTCGCCTGAAAAAGGAAAATGGACAATACTCATGTAGGAACGAATGTACACTCTGAAATAGACAGTTGCTATCCAAATTCTTAATGGTCATGAGTTTTGGCGTAAAGTAATCTGTAGCTAGATTAGCCTAATCACCTTTTCACCGCTGGAAAATCCCATTTCCTTTAGGAACTTTTCAACGTAATTTTTTACAGCTATTATTGCTATCGATGTGCCGTGCTCGCTCTTGATCTATAACAAACGCACAGAATCACAATTAGAACAATACAAGGCTTCAACTCAGCATAATTATGTACCATACAGAAACTCGTAAGTGCAGGTATATGGACGAACTCTTCTTACCTTAAAAATCAATTCGGAATTATATTATCAATGTGCACGCTAATCACATTTAATAATGATTCAGACTTAGTTTCGAACCCTTTTTGTTATAAGTCTAACCCAAAGAATGGAAATGAAAAATGTTGGATATCTACAATTTAAATGCTGCATTTAGTTGTCTTAAGTCAAAACTAGTACAGGTATTCAGGGTATTTATATTTATGGCCAATAATAGGAACGATTCAATTCCAAAAACTGATCACCAACTTACCGCAGAATTCATTTGGGAAGATGCACGTCCAATCAGCCCACTGAGTTCGTTCATGGCCGAGGAAGTGTTAAAATCAAGTAAAAGGCAGTTGCGAATTTTATCCCGAACTTGTTGCAAATCCTGAAATCGGACGTAATAACGAATTATAATTTTAAGAATGGGACATGATATAGACAAAAATTCGTATCTCCCTTGCGTCTAAATGTCCCCTATTCGGTTTGAAAAAATGGCACATCGTGGCGCACCAAAATGAGCCAAAAGGATAACAGTTTTGTGACCACACCACTGAAAAATTCTATGTAACCATAAATGATTATGATACTCTCTTTTTTCACTCAATTTTCTTCTTTTTTTTCTATTTATAACGATTCAAGTAATTGGAACGACTACAAATGTGTATAATTTACCGTCAGTAAAGAGCCATCGTCTACATTTGCTTTGGGACCGACTGTTCTAATATAAGCGTCGGCGTCCGAGAGAAAATTGACGATTTTCGAATAAACATTCACAGCGTTGACCATCACTTCTCGCGAGTATTCGACTCCTGTGGATAGCGCGTATATAATTTTTCTAACGATTTCAAAATAACATAAGCGTAAGAAATTAAAAAAAAACTTCTGATTGTTGAGAGAGGAAAAAATAAACACGAGCATTCAAGTGATTTAAAAAAATGAGAAAAAGTCAAACATTTAGACGATACAGGACGAGTTACTAAAGAAACTTGTATGGTCTGGTGGAGCTACCTTGAATAAATTAAATGATACATTAACTGAAAACAATTTTAGAACTTTTATAATAACGATAGTGTCGTGGAATAACTAGAGATACACTTATCTGTATATTATAAGGCTGATGTACAGTAGGAAAGGTCAAGAACAATTTGGTACGAACCGTTTCTGTAAGGAACGAGCATACAAAGCGTTCTCAAATGTTGGGGATAATACTCTTCGAGAAAATCCCATACGGAAACAGTATTCTTCAAAGACTTGGACATTTTGACATCGCCGTCCAAATGGAGGTGTCCTTGAACGAAAGATCACACTGTTAATTGGGAACACCTAAAATAAAAGAGTATCTGCAGAGAAAACGAATTACAATAAACACAATATCAACAGAACTAATTGAATTTTTTTTTAATATTAGTATTTATGTCCTTTCCTTGGGTATCTGGCTTGGAGGACCGAACAATTATGTTACGAATTTATTTTAAAGGAACAATTAAGAAACCTCCGGGTGAAAATAAACCCAACAGCCAAAGATAACCTGCCGATAGTAAATAAAACCGAAAAATTTCGAACTTTTCAATTTTTCAGTATCTATCTAAAAATGATGGTGCACTATAAAAACCTACCCGAATGGAGCCAATAGTTGACCCACTGCCGACAATCATGATGGGCGCATGATTGTGCTTCTTCGTTTTCATGGTGCGGGAAAAGTAAATCAATCCCTCCCGAATGGAAATCAACGCAGTTTCCAAAGTATTTACTGAAAAAGCAGAAGAAGCAAAACAGCAATAAAAGTGATCGTCAAAGGGTGATAGGATCGAAAAATATCAAACTAAATAAATTACCTGGCCATGGCAGAACACTCGATATGCCACCCGGGTCGTCCAGAACCCCAAGGGCTGTCCCAAAATGGTTCGCCCGGCTTAGCTGCTTTCCATAGCGCGAAATCCAAATTGGACCTCTTAACATCAGCAGATTTTCGCTCCTCCTGGGCAGGAGCGAGTTTACCGTAGTACGGATATTTATCGACGGTAAAATACACAGAACCTGTTACGAAGATTTTCTTGTACCGCAAAAAATGACCCCAATTAATCGCCATGAAAAAGAGAAATTACAATTTCTACGACTGTCGATTATTTACCATCTTTACCGACGTAGGCGAGGCCGCGATCGAAAATTCGACCGATGAATTCGACGATGTCGGGAATGTGTTCGCTGACGCGAAGTGCAACCGATGGAGGTGCTATACCTAAAGCGGCCATCGCATCATTGAATTCCCGTTCGAATTTCGAACTGATTTGGGAGAGGGCGCATTTTTCCTCGGCAGCTCGTGCTATGATTTTATCATCTACATCGGTAACGCTCATCAACATCACGACGTTAAGGCCGGCTAAGTTCTCCATTATCTTCCGAATAAGATCAAACTGCATATAGGAACTGTAACGTGGGAAATAAAGTGAGACTCAAAATAATCCAACGAATTTTTGGCTTGTTCTCAACGATATAACGTTCAACTCGGATTTACAGACTTCACAACTTGTATAGTCTTCAAACAATTACAGTTCTTTTTAGGCGGCCATCTACCGTTTGAAAGGTCGTAGAAGATTTCTATTATCTAACCAAGAAAATGAAACATTATAATAAGGAATTATGAACTGTATCCGACATTTGCCCAATACGAGCGACTCGTTCAATAAAACAGCTTACCACGCATGGCCGAGATGAGGCGAATCGTAAACTGTAGGCCCACAACAATACCATGTTAATACGTTGGGTAATTTCGTCACAACTTCCACCGTAGAGTTTGACAACCGGTTGTAAATTTTGAGCTCGGTCGAGTGCCCAGTTGGCTGTGACCATTTGGTGAAATTGCGGGAAAATATTCGCCGACACGGAAGAAATAGCCGTTGGCTCGACATTTTCGAAACGGATTTTAAAAAATGCACTCACGAACTATGCAGATCCTTCGAAAAATTGTGATCAATGTTCCAACAAGTTTTCATGTCAATGTTTACGCCTTCGTTAGAACTACGCTAATTTTAACTATTTCAACGGAACGATGCGATTTTTGCAACTCGTTTGTTAAAGAAAAACACTATCAGGACAAACACTGATGAGGAAAATATTGCAGTTATCTATGTTATCAGTTGTTGTTGCTATGATCAGTTAAAGGCCACAAAAGCATGGAGCATGTTTTGATATAGATAGGATTTCAGAAAATTTTCATTTCTTTGGGGGAAAGAGAATAACGAACGTGTGAACTAGTGAACGGGTTGGGTATATAATTTTTACACGCTAAACAGAGGTTCTTAGTGCCGCCAAGAACCATTGGTTAAAAAAAGAAAACATAAACGTCAGTGCTGCCACAATCCTCGCAGCTAGAAACTTTCTTATAACAACAACAAAAATGTTGTGCTGCACCAAGGTGACCTTTAGTCACCTGCAGTCCTGCACACCTGCACATTCACATGCACATGCACAGTGGAACTAGGTACATAGACCGTTAGATTTCTTTTCCCGATTTTCGGATTATTACATGCTGATCCAAGATGGGCATTCGTGGGATGGAAAGTTATTTGGAAAAAAACAATCCACAAGCATGCTACTCTGTCAGTATTAGTTTACTGGTTGAACGGGCTCGGTATGTATAGATAATTGTATTCTTCATCATTAAATGACGATTCTGATAAAAATAGAATTGTGATTCATGAATATTGACCGTTAAATCATAAAATTAGCACGATATTGGATTCATTCAATTTTTATTGATATCTTTTTGCCGAAGACGGGAGGGATACAGCACGACTATCGTCGTCGATGGAAGGTCGTCTCTGCGATTCATCTTCGCCGGCCTCCCTTGGATACCAGGCGGACAAATGAAAGAGAGTGTCGAATACCTTAGCGATTTTGTGGAAAGGTAAGTCTTCTTTAACGTGGTAGCCATATTTCGTCAGAAAAATCTTGATAGTTGCCGCTTCTCAGTTTTGGCCTTGAAACATTATATTAAATGTTGATTTTATCTATGAAGCGGTTGAACCAAGGCCTAAGCTATTAACTGATCTGAGGAGGCTTCAATAGGTGAAAGTGCACGTTAAGTAATTCAACTTTTGGAAAACGTGTCACCTTGTTGCTCTTCTCATTCATATTTCTCATCATTGTTCGTATGATATTTTCTCGAAATGGTGTGAGCGCATCCCAAGAAATGTTCAAATAAAATAATAGCTAGTTCCCCTATTTTACTGCTAACGCTTATCTCGACCCATCGCAAGATAACAGAATACGTGGAAACCCACCCCAATTGTTTGGCAATTTCTTGAGCCGCGTCCTTGCCATTTTTGAATTGATTCCCTGTAATCCAAAAGGGAAGAGACACCTTTTAGTTCCTCCTGTTATTTTTTGCCTGTGTTATTTTGGCTGTGGTAACCTATGGTTTCACATCGCCCTGAGGATGCCCGAAGGGGCAAAAGTACTCGGCCAAAAAATAAAAAATTGGAGAATATGTCGCCTGGTTCTTCTCCCCCTCACCAACTCAGTAAAAATTTTTTTCAGGTTTACTAATTTAGGAGCTCAGCTCGTATTCTTCTTCGATGGTCCTCCTGTTCATGAGAAGTTCGTTGAATGGAGGCGACGAAGGTTGAATTCGATCAAAAATATCCACAACCTTCTTGATCGCCTTGCATGTGGGGAGTTATCTAGCTCTTTAGAACAAACAGTCCGTACTCAAAACCCTACAAATATTAAGAGGCTAACTGGAATTATTTTGAAATCGTTGGGATGTCAAGTGAGTTTTCATAATCCTATATTCCTCTAATACGATGTTTTTTGGAAATCTTAATTGTCTGTTTGCTTCAATAATTCGCCCAGTTTTCTCCAAATTCTATTGCGTTTGATCGTCGTGTTCAAATACGGCTATTAATTTTCTTGTTGAAATGTTCTTTTTAGGTTTTCAGATCGCTCGGCGATTGCAACGGAGAGATTGCCAGGTATGCTTATCAAAATCAATGTCTCGCCATTTTGGGGCAAGATACAGAATTTGTTATCCATCCAGGAGCTAGGCATTATTTGTCTATGAAAAATTTCGACAAGTTCCGAATGACAACTTTGGAGTACAGCGGAGCTAGACTAGCTTCATCTCTTGGCATAGAATACGGCCACCTACCTCTGCTTGCATCCCTACTTGGCGATGATCTCATTACTAGGGAAAATCTTGAGGTGAGAACATTTTCATGCAAGTGAAAATTCCCAGTATTCATACGTTATCGTGAACTATTCTGCTACTGCTGCCATCGGCAAAATTAAAAAAGTAAAGTAAAAAGTAAAGTAAACAAGGAGTTTCACCTTGAATTTTCGTCCAACTGGGAATTCCCGTCGTGGACGTCGTCAGTTTTTTTCCCATAGGGGAATCAGAAGATTATCCATCAATTCTGCTCTTATTAATTCTGACGATTTCGCTCGTGGCTACTCATTGCCTCACCCCCCTGAGTGTGGAGGACGAAAGGGCGGGCCAAATATGAGTTTGACCCCAGCCGGATTCGAACCCGGCTCCACCGTGTAGAGAGCTAACGCTCCATACCACTACACCACAGGTGGCCCTATTATCGGCGAAATTACTGGTCATATGATTTCAAAAATATTGAGCAAGTTGTGTTTTATTGAGAGGATCGGTACCGTTGTGTGATTTGGCTGTTAGTAGTTCGAAAACATTGATGTAAAATGATCCAGAAATTATTATTGCACGGTTCTCACTGCGATAAGCCCAGGATTATCTCTTTGAATTTTAAATAGAATAATTGATTTTTTTTATTCTAGACGTTCCACAGAAAACTTGCTTCTCGCTACTGCAGATGCATCAAAATCGACTTCAAAATGAACATACAGAATGTAGCGCGGTTCATCCGTCAGTATTCACCGTTCAGAGATCAATTAATGGCATGCCTACCTGAGCTCGCTCAGGAGGTATTTCATGATGCCAGCAAAGAGGAACTGCTGAGGGACAGCATAATGTCCTATGATATCACTCGTCCACCTCGAAGTAAACAAATTATCTCAGTTCTCCTAGACGAATAGTGGCCGTTTATTTAAAAATTGTAGCTTGGTTATTCCAGTGCCAGTTAATTTGCAATTTTTTTCCTCCAGATGATATTACGTGTTCGTCGGGTGATGAAAAATGGGACGATGTAAGGAGAATGGTGACAAGTTGCCACAAAAATGGCAATTTTTCTCAGTTATATTCTGCCATCATTCGAGGAAGGTACAGTGCCTCCACTTGCATGGAAGACTACAGGTGCCATGATATACCCTACAATCAATTGGTGAATAAATAGTTACTCGATTCTAAAAACCACTTTCAAAATTTTAAATTGATCTTGTAAGACGTCTTGGAATTCAAAATTATAAGACATCTCTAAAAGCAAGCACCAACTGCTTCATGTTAGATTTTCTGATTTTCCAACTTCTCCAACAATCACAAGTCTACAGGGTTGCAACTAAGCCAAGTTCCAGCTTCCCAGGGGTACATCGGTGACTGTACTAGTCAGTACTGTGGGCCTATGCTTCGCAGGCCTAGTCAAAGTCTGAGTGAAAACGTGCACTTTTACGCTGTTATTTGGCCATTTTCCTTTGTAGATATTGAAGAAATTGAGACAGAAAATGTGGGGCATTCTGCTGTTCGAAAAGCCCATTAGCAGCCAAGAAGAATTCGGAGTCTTGGAGCTGGCCGTGTCCGGGCTTAAAAGTATTGACAACTACGTATTTGTTCCAGCTGTGAAACCGCGAGGTAAACTATCTTTCGAGTTGTTTGTGGTCTGATTCGTTTATCAATGTCTTGTGCTTACATATTAAAAACTCCCGGTCAACAATATCAGCAGTATAGTGTGCAAAAGATCACTCAAAATAGCAATAGAGCATGATTTTTCTAAAATATCCCCTCACTCATTCCTCACCTTCCGTTGGGCTCTTTGACATACAGAAATCACATCAAAATCAAGGAACTCTTAACATAAGTATGAGTATTGGAGTTTCAAAGTTTTTGTCACTCCTGTAAAATATACAAAATGTCACGACATTCTGCCTTTCAGAGGACAATATAGCCTATGATCCGTCTAACTTTGTGTCGTTGCCCTCATAGAAATCATCTCAGCTAAAACCTTCTACTATCATTATACATATTTAATAGAAAATGAATGCTTGCTAGGCTCACATCTCCGAAGAAAAAACAATGAAGACCCAGTTCAACTTGAAAGTTAAAAGTAAATTGAATACCTTGCTTAAATCCATATTGGATCAAGATCATCTCCAAGATTGACATCATTGCGCAGGCGATTCTAATCAACCCATGTTTTCAATTTCGTTTATCCACCTTGCAAACTCAAGCGATTTTTTGAAATAGCGGCTATTCACTTGTCGGAGCATAGCATCTATAACTGTTGAAAAAACGCTGCAAATGATTGTACAGTGGTTTATTATTCCTTCGCTTCAATAATGATTTCGGAAGACTATCCATTTGTGATAGTAATTATTTTAAACATTGCTGAACAATCTCGCCGAAAAACAGATGGTAACTATAAGGGAAAACTCCGTAGCAACTTACTATTGTAATTTTAATCAATTTTATTTTTCTTAATTTCCTAATTAAAAGTTAAATTTTTTGCCTTACCCTACAGCTGGAGAAAGTGTTTGACGACCATTCCAATGAGTATAGAATGATTTTTATAGCTTGAAAAACACTCGAGTTATACCCTCATGTCAAATTTCAGAAAATCTCCCGAATTCGGCACAAAAGCTGCGATAACTCGAGAACCAATAAAGCTATCGACTCGGCGATGGTCTCATTCGATTCAGCGTCCAAAAATCTATGTAATTTGATACCACGTACAGATTTTTTTGAAAAACCTTGGAAAATATGAATTTTCTCCCCCTCAAAACCCCCAAAAATACCCTTAAAATTGAGCTAGCAAGATGGTTCAAGAATTGGGCCGTCGTAGGACCGAGATTGATTTTTGGTGAAAATTTCAAATTTTTAGCTCTTACAGTTTGGCCGGAAAACTGCTAACGGCGTACAGCGAACGGCGGACAGACAGAATTTTTTTTATTGGATATTCGGATTCTACATGCCTTGAAACGTAAAACATCAAATTTTGAGGGGGGTTATAAAAATTTTTTTCTTGGGCGATTACAATGGTTTATTATTGAATAATAAACCAAAACGTTGATTTTCTGACTCTTGCCAACACCCCATTCAATGCAAATATCAACTTTGAGGTATTGATCATTGCATGTTCTGCAGTTCACCATCCTGGGCTAATTGCCTTGTGGAACTCGGAAGACCAAGATTCGACTATTGAAAATATCCGATGGGGGCTTCTCTGCGATGCTTTAGACATTCACCCCTCTGCGATAAAAAGCTCCGGCGTCCCATTGCAATACATGATATTCCTCCTGACGATGTTCTTTCTTATGGTGAGTATCAAACGATGCTAATTTAGCAATTATTTTCCCAATCTGCTCTCTATCTAGTTTCCGCACAGTTTGATGCTAACCCTTTGACAAAGGTCTCGTTTAGGTGTTATTTTATTGTGTGAAATAATCTATAATTCCAAAAAATGACATGCTATATGTAGTTTGAATTTTCATTGGCTCTTTGGATGTAATTTTATTTTCAGAATGAGGGATTGAAGTTACATTTGATTGAGCTGCATGCGTTGATTGCCTCAGTTGTCGTTTTGAAAGACTACACGACGAGTATGTTGAGGGAGTTGCCATCCGACCCACTGGATCTTCGAGCGCTCAGATTGTACTCACTTGTGTCCCGATCATTTGGGACGGTTTTTCTTCTCAACGCAGCTTGTGGGAAACCTATTTCCCTAAAAGATGTAAGTGGGTCTGGCACTTCTAGGCATTTAAGGTTGGGAAATTTGAGTGCTGTGAGTACAAAGACGGTGATGTACCTCACAGGTTTCAGTCATTGTTTAAGCTCTTAAGTTACTTTGAGGTCTTTTGGACATCTTGTTGATCATTTACCATATCCAGTGCGGCCGTTCAGGAACCATCCTTCTATTTTGGTTTATTAATCAAGAATAAACCTTTGAAATCGGCAAGAAGAATAATTTTCTAACCCCTCAAAATTTGATGTCCTACAAGTATAGGCATGTAGAATCCGAATATCTAAATAAATCAATTTTGCCCTCAACACTTTTCTGTGGGAACTATAATAAATAGAGAGTTTTGGATTTCTGGGGTAGTAGCAGTGGCCGTACGGCGTTGAACTGTTGCCTAAAACTGCCGGACGAACCCAAACGATTTCACGTTTTATTTTTCTATTACGAATAAAAGAAACCATTGGTTACTTCAACCAGTTGAGTCAAAGTTGACCATGGTTCGATTCACGTTTCAGGCTGTTATGTCCAACTATCAAGATGGCAAACTGTATCACCGAAAATTCTGGCAAGCACATCAAGGATCTTCAGTTCAGCAGCTCTGCGAAGGCAAGGTGAGTAATTCCCTATCAGTCATTTGTCAACAGGAGACTTTCAATAGCCGCCCACGGTGGTCAATATTTCCTACGTCTTTGCCTTCTAACCACTATCAAATACTCAGGCAATTTTCTCCTTCTGCTTTCATTGACGTTTGCTCTTTTCAGGCGGAAAATGTTTCCGTGTTCAACGCCATTCTGCAATTTCTTCCCGTGGACAAAGCTGTCATTCTGACTTCAAAATGAAGACTGAGTTCGAACACGAACTGTATATTATACTTTTTAAACCGACTTCTGAAAGAAGAGGTTAGGCTTGACTTTAGTTGACTGGCGAGTTTTTTTCAACATAATTTCATATTTTACGAGAATTTTCAGTGAACCTATTAGCCAATTATTGTTAAATTGATTAGAGTTTTTCAATTCCTGGGTTGTCACATTTTCGCCCGTTTTATCTGATTGGATGGCTTTGGGCTTTCCCTCGAAACATTTTACTGGTATTCGTTTGTAAGGCTGTATCTTTTTTATATAAGTTGGTCCGATTTCGAAAATATAGTGTTTCTGTTGACTATTCGTGTCTCCATTTTTACTTTTGAAAATGTAACGGTTTCGAATTTTGACAGTTTCAATTTTATTTTATTGGTAAATTATAAACCATTCTAATCGCTCAGGAAAATTTTTTCTCACCCACACAAATGTTGATGTTTTACGTTTCAAGGTAAGTAGATTCCGAATATGGAATAAAAAGATTTCGATCCTTACGCCGTCAACATTTTTCTGACAAAACTAGAAAAGCCACATAGTTGAAATGTTCACCAACAATCAATCTGTGAATGACAGTGGCTCAATTCATTAGCCAAATTGCTATCTCAATTGAAGTAAGGGGTATTTTTGGGGTGTCAAAGTTAGCAAGATGGTACACTCGAGACTTTTTAGAGCTATAAGAACATTTTATTACTAGTTGGAATGCTCGTTAAACACTATTTAGCTGTATTGTGGGCTAATATTTCTACGTGTAATTAAATAATTAAGAAAAATTATGAAGATTACGATAGTTGCTAAGGAGTTTCCTTTTATCGTATCGGT
The DNA here is from genome assembly GCA_037159825.1 of Tupiocoris notatus. Taxonomy (NCBI): domain Eukaryota; kingdom Metazoa; phylum Arthropoda; class Insecta; order Hemiptera; family Miridae; genus Tupiocoris; species Tupiocoris notatus. Next base: position 40,792 of record JASJUZ010000207.1, on the reverse strand, counting down.
GTATCTTATGCCTTTAAAGTGGGCCAATTTCAAAAATATATTATTTTCCTAAATGATGACTATTTCTTTCTTCATTTTGTAATGGAACGTCGAACTTTGGTCATGACGATCTGAGATCAGTTTTTTTATTTACACATTGCTCGTCCTACGTTCATTCCTAGGTGTTGAACTAGTTATTTGTACTCATGTAACACAAGCGAACACGTTTATTGCCGAATTTCTACATATTATGTTATTGATAAAAAAATACTTATTTTATCATTTTAAATAAAAATTAAAATTTAATCCATAATAAATATTAGTATAAATCTTATATAGTTATTAAAAAAATAATTCTAACAACGTAAAAGATGGCTATTATTAAGCCTACGATGAATTAAATCCATATACCTAAATATAGAAAGATTATCCCTTTTATATTATTATCAAGCAAAACTCAAGAATAAATTTATTACTTGATTATATTATAATTTCTACACCAAGTTCTTTGAAATTGTTTCTAAAATCATTGCCAGCCAACGGTAGAGCTTTTGTTCCTGTAATATAATATTATAAACGTCAAATTCGGATAGGTCCGTCTCAAAAGCAAAATAATTTACCGATGCGAAGAAGTTACCAAGGGGCAAGGTATGAACCTTCCTCATAGCCGCTTTCGAATTTCATTGCAACAACGTTACTTCTCCGCTTTCCTTTCAATGAGAATGTTTTGTGTACGCCAAGTTTTTTTATTACAGTTTATTAGTTTTAATAGAGAGTTTCATCAAGGTTTTTTTAAATCATTTTTAATAAGAAATGGGAAAACCAGGTGTAGTGTGTGCGATTGCGGAATGCCGCGATACGTCTTCTCTTCGTAATGATCTTTCTTTTCACCGGTAAGTTTACTATTTTAAATATTTATTGCCCGTGGATCCATTATAAAATTTATAATTATGTAGTATCATTATTACCGTTATTAAATTATTTGAAGAATGTATTGGCTGTAATATTAATTGTGGAAAACTCTGAATCCTAAACATGCCTCAACAAGTTTGTCAGCGTATTATTTGTTCTCTCAACTCTTGTGTTTTAAATATGTGTATTACTTAATTAATTGCTATTTTGTCAGATTTCCTACCGATAAATCCATTAGGAAGCAATGGATCGCTAAGTGCCGGAGAAAATGACTATTGGAATCCCAATACCTGTAGGATTTATTTGCTCCGAGCATTTTGCTGCAGAAAATTTCAAACGAAATTTAAAGGTGTATAACTAGGATGGGGTATCTTGACCAGATCAAAGAAGAGGACAATTTAAAAAAAAAAACGAAAACGATTTTCTTCTGACAACAAGACCCTAAAGAAAATGCTCCCTATGGCTTCACGTCGCCCTGAGGATGCCCGAATGGGCGAAAGTGCTCGGCCAGCTAATAAAGAATCGGAGAATGAGTCACCTGGTTTTTCTCCACCTCACAACCCCCGGGAACTATTGTAATTTAAATCAATTTTATTTTTCTTATTTTCCTAATTAAAAACTAAATTTTTTGCCTAACGGTACAGCTGGAGAGAGTGTTTGACGACCATTCCAATGAGTGAAGAACGATTTTTATAGCTCCAAGAACTCTCGAGTTATACCCTCATGTCAAATTTCTGAAAATCTCCCAAATTCAACACAATAGCTGCGATAACTCGAGAACCTATCGACCCCGCGATGGTCATTCGATTCAGCGTCCAAAAATCTATGTGATTTGATATCAAATACACATTTTTCTGAAAAACCTTGGAAAATATGAATTTTCTCCCCCTCGAAACCCCCCAAATAAAACCTTAAAATTGAGCTAGCAAGTTGGTTAAGGAATTGGTCCGTCGTAGGACTGAGACTGAGATTGATTTTTGGTGAAAATTTCAAGAATTTAGCTATTATGGTTTGGCCGGAAAAGTGTTGACGGCGTACGGCGGACAGACATAATTTTTTTATTGGATAATCGGATTCTACATGCCTTGAAACGTAAAACATCAAATTTTGAGGGGGGGTGATAGAATTTTTTTCTTGGGCGAGTACAATGGTTTATTATCGAATAATAAACCAAAATATGCTAAATACCCAACAACTGATTTATGAAAATAAGTATATTATAACGAAGAAACTAATTGTAGAAAAATTGCTATTATGATAGTTTTTTTTCTGTCTCCAGCCACCAAGTAATTAATAAAAACCGAGAATTAAAAATTTCTAAAAGTCTTAAAATTATTCACGAGGATCTACGATGTCCAAAAAATTTAAATTCGACCGAAACGCTGGGTCACCGGAGGGAAATAAATCGTTACGTGCGCCTTCATACGAAATACAGCAGTACCCGCAATACATAGCTGCAGTTGCAGGCGTTGCCTATGCCGATGATTAAGGAGTCGAGCGGACGCCGGATAAGATTTTCCGATTGTACGGTATCGCTATCGATACTTCCTCAGTCTCAAATATAAAAAGAGCATTTAATCGGTATTTTCAAGAAATATTGAGGAATTATTCTTCTCAAGAGTTTCGATATTATTATGGTGAAGTTTGCACAGAGTTTAGCACTGCCTTGCAATTTGGCCAACGGGCGACCTCAAAGCTTAGTAAGGGTTGTTACGAATTCGATATAATTATCACAATCATGTTCTATGATTGTTTGGTTCGTTTTCCAAGGGGAATTGACCGAGTCGGCAAAAATCAGAGACATTGGTTGCGGAAAATTTTACACTAATTCGAAATGGGTAACAATGAAAGGAAAAATTGAGGATCATCAAAGCTTCAAAAAATATGCTAAATACCGAACAACTGATCTATGAAAAAAAAGAAATTATAACGAAGAAACTAATTGTAGAAAAATTACAATTACATAATATGATAGGTTTTTTCTGCCTCTAGCCACCAAATAATTAATAAAAACCGACAATTACAAATTTCTAAAAGCCTTAAAAATATTCAAGAGGATCCACGTTGTCCAATAAATTAAATTCGACCGAAACGCTGGGTCACCGGAGGGAAATAAATCGCTACGTGCGCCTTCATATGAAATACAGCAGTACCCGCAATACATAGCTGCAGTAGCAGGCGTTGCCTATGCCGAAGATTAAGGAGCCGAGCGGACGCTGTTCAGGATTTTCCGTCTGTACGGTATCGCTATCGATACTTCCTCAGGCTCAAATATAAAAAGAGCATTTTTACTCGGTATTTTCAAGAAATATTGAGGAATTATTCTTCTCAAGAGTTTCGATATTATTATGGTGAAGTTTGAACAGAGTAGAAAAATTGCTATTGTGATAGGTTTTTCGACCTCTAGCCACCAAATAATTAATAAAAACGCGAATTACACATTTCTAAAAGTCTTAAAGTTATTCAAGAGGATCCACGTTGTCCCAAAAATTCGACCGAAACGCTCGGTCAGCGGAGGGAAATAAATCGTTACGTGCGCCTTCATATGAAATACGGCAGTACCCGCAATACATAGCTGCAGTTGCAGGCGTTGCCTATGCCGATGATTAAAGCCCGTCTCACATGAGTACGGTATGTGCCGGATCCGGTCATACGGAATGGCCTCCCATTGGCTAACCAGCCTCCCACCCCTGGCGGGGCTCTTGCCGTATGACTACTTTTGAAGCGGACTGTATACATTTCTCGAAAGAAATATTTGCCGTACGGCATCCGTGCCGGATATCCCTCTCTCTCTCGGTTCTTCGCTTCATCTCTCTCTATGATTATGTTATCAGCGCTCTCGTCCCAAGGTGACCAGAACACAGGTGGGCTCGATCCCGCACGGCATTTTGTCACTGGTATAGAGACAAACGCTAGTAGATAGCTTTTCACTAACCTTTGGCAGCGGAATTTTCTTTACTTACTATTAATTATCATTATTTCTCGATAAAAACTTTTTATCTATAACCATACTTAAAATTAAATGATTTAAAAATAATCTGATAGAATTCAAATAATTTAAAAATTGACTTTTAAAATACTTAATCGTAAAGATTCAGATATTTTATTTTCGAAAGACTATTTCTTCATTTCTAACGTTATTCACTGATGAAGTTAAAAAAAATCGCTGTTAAAAAAAGGGAGAAACAATTTATTATCGATATTGACGTTTTTACATCGGATTTCAATAAGTTTTATGTTATTTGACTCAGCTAACAGTGTCCTCTACTTTTCGTGTCTTTTATTTATTTTCAATAAACTTTGTTTCGAGGATATTTGGTGTGACGAAAATCAACTGAATTTTTGAGATGTACGATTGGTCGTTTCTTATGTACTTTCCACCGACAAATAGATCCCATTTGAATAGCATCAAAATTGAGCAAAATTGTCCAGAAAACCAGTGTTTCGCCACCAATGGCATGTGAACCGTATCTTTTCCTTCCTTCTAGCATGTGATCATTACTAGTTTTTTAATTATCAATGGCATTGAGGCTGCTATTGGTACAAAAATGACAGGTACATGGAACTTAAAGTTTAGCATGTACTCATTCAACTCGTTTGTTCATTATTGTTTTATGTTCATAACTGTTGGAAAATATTTTTAGAATGTTGTATATATATTCTTGGAGCATATCAAAATCTTAAGTTCAACAAATTTATCAAAGAACACAGTTGCAATTAAAAAACAACGTTTTTGAAGAACAAAAAACTTTATTAAAAAATCAATTACAATTAATTGATCATTTTTGCCTTTTTTGGAGGTTTTGTTGTCAGAAAAAATTCGTTTTACTAAGTTTTTTTTTTAAATTGTCCTCTTCTTTGATCAGGTACCTACCTCATCCTAATTATACTCGTTCGAAATCTTCTGCAGCAAAATGCTCGGAGCCCACGGCTGCATTGTTTACAGTTGATTCGCAGTTCGATAACAGAGATAGTTGTGATAACATTCCCTATACGGTATTTTATGTTCCGTACTCATGTGAGAGCCTTTCCGGAACCGCCGTACCCCCTCCATGATCATTCGGTACCCCCTCCATGCCCATGCCGTATGACCGTATACCGGATCAAGGTAGATAGATTGAGATTGTAGATAGAGGTAGATAGATCTCAATCTATCTACCTCTATCTATCTACCTTGATACCGGATGACCGTACTCATGTGAGACGGGCTTAAGGCGTCGAGCGGACGCCGGATAGGATTTTCCGATTGTACGGTATCGCGATCGATACTTCCTCAGGCTCAAATATAAATAGAGCATTTTTACTCGGTATTTTCAAGGAATATTGCGGAATTATTCTTCTCAAGAGTTTCGGTATTATTATGGTGAAGTTTGAACACAGTAGATAAATTGCTATTAGGATAGGTTTTTGGATTATTATTCAACTAGGGGCTGAGCGCCCCTGGCGGCTGCCGCCGCCCAACCCCCTCAGAGGGGGGCTTCGCCCCCCTCAGCTATCGCGCACGGTCGGCCCGTCGGAGGGGCTGCGCCCCTCCTTTCGGGCCTTACATAAATAACTCGGGGTGTTGTCCTTATCACTCCTATACATAGTATACTATATAGTATATATATATAGTATAGAATATAGCATATATAGTAAAGTATATAGTATATGGTATATAGGTATAGGTATAGGTTTATAGGTATAGGTGTAGGTATGGGTTTAGTAGTTAATTATTTGTGTATGGAGAGTGGGAATCGATAGGTATTATTGTTAGTAGGTAGTACTTAATAGTTGCTATAATTTGGTATGTTGGTGGTGGAGTTCGAACGTACTTTGTATCATAAAGTGTTGGATTTTTCAACTGGAGGAAAGTAGGAGCAAAATTAGAGATAACAACTGTAAGTTTTCCAAGATTTGTAACTTGCACAGTGGATAACTCAAACAAAAAGTCGTCATTTCAGATGTTTGAATATACCAAAAGATAGGTAATTTAACTGTCCACATTTTCCCAATGTAATGTACTTATTTATTTTTCAACCGTTTTGGCGTTATTCAACAATATTAGTAGAGTATACACGAAAAAATCACATTTTTCAACTTTAAACGTTATTTTCATCTATTTAGTGCGAAAGAAACAAAGAATGAACCATATATTATTGATGTACACATCATCAACTATCATTATGCTGAATTTGAGCGAAATCCATTTCAAAAAAATTTTCGTTAAAAATCTGCGATTTTTTTCATCCGATCAGTTAACGATTTTTTACTCGTCTCTCAATACAGATAAAAATCTGAAATTTTTAGGAAAGTTGTGTCTTACCATGATGTATTTTTGGTATTTTTTTTATTTCTCGGAAAAATCTGCAAGTGGTCCAAAAAAATCGGTTTTTGAAAGCTCAAAAATTGGACTTTAACCATGATTTTCGGGGTCAAAATAAATGCGAATCAATTGTTTTATTATGCAGGAGTCTTCATTTGAACGCCTTACACACGTACATAGCAAAAAATTTGGTGAAAAAAATTTAAACAGAGCCAGAGAAATTATTTTCCGTAAATCGACTTTTTCGCCGGCCGAAATTCCGAGCTCCGCTGGCATCGGTAATAGTGAAAAATTAAATTTTCGTTTTAAAGCGATTTTGAAAGCTATTCTTATAGGAAATTTAACGCTGAAACCGAATATGACGTCAAAACGGCGGAAATTAGTCGGCAACTATCAGTTTTTCCAGGTTTAATACACGCCACTCTTACGTTTTTCAACTTTGAAATTCCGTTGCAAATACTTACAGTACTGTTCAAATTTGATTAGTTAATGATTCCTACAGGAAATTAGACGTAGAATTCGAATTTAAAGTGAAAACAATCAATTTCGTACGATTAATAATATTTTTCGAATTTTTTTCGTTTTTCGTACTTTTGAAGTTTCAACTTTGGGATTTTTTTTCATCACGTTCCCGAAATGGGACAGATTAGGTGCTGTGGAAGAAAATGTAGGAAATTTAACGTAGAATCCATTAAAAATACGAAAATGGCTAGCGTATATGATAGCTTTCGAGGAATATTCCACTTTATGTCAAAAAACGTGTTTTGACTTTTCTTCAAACGTTAATAGCTCCGCGGGGACATAACATAAAAATATAATTAAATACACCAAATTGTAGGATTTTGATAGCTCTTTCTCGCCTTTGAGTATTATACCTATGTAAAAGTAACCGGTTCAAAAGTTATTTGCGAAAAACATGCAAAAAAACGCAAAAAATCGTGTCATAAAACTTTAAAGTGCAATAAAATTTGAACAGAGGCCTAATTAAAAAAAAGAAGATTTTTTCACACGATGGGTTTGTCTCAATTGAACGGCACTATGACCAAAATTTGATTACCTATTCCCAGTTTCTCAATCAATTGGATACCCAAGATTTTTTCACGTCCCCTTCGAGCCGCTCTAGCTCCGGCAAAATTCGATCAACGAACGAATTCCTGTACTTTTTCGTTTAAAGAATTTATCCATGAACAAAATGCGCTCATAAAATCTTTTCGCGTTGTGGGAATTTTTCGAGAAAATCGCGATCAACTGAAGAAAAACGTGGTTTCGAAAAAGCTCAAAAACTTACATAAAGCTCCCCTGAGAAAAGTCAAGGTCCTAAATCAAAATTTCAAGGGTTTTTCGCCGTATCATTTTCGAAATGCTAGACGAATATAGTGCCAAATTAATTTTTTTTTCGAAATGCGGCGTCGAGTCGAGAGCGTTTTTTTGTATCAAAAACTTCAAGTTTCAACTTTGGATCGCTATAGCTCCGCGGGGGTTCCACCAAACTTAACATTTGTAATTAGAAAAATGTTGGAAATTTAACTGGCTACAACTTTCTAATTCACTTGGTATATAAGAAACCCATTACTTTAGGAGCTACGGCGTCCGAAAGACGAAATTCCGCGATCGCGATTTTTCACCAAAAACACGTTTTTCGATACATTTCGAATTTTTTTTCAAAAACGGGGTCGAAAATGGAAAATCGGCGATTTTTTCAGCCGATGGCCTTAAATTTTAAACACCCCCTATTTTTTTCATCGAAATCCTTCCAGCCAGTTCTTCAATCAATAGTATACCTTCTCCTCCTCCTCGCTGTGTAGTTTTATATATATAGACTAGGGGCTGAGCGCCCCTGGCGGCTGCCGCCGCCCAACCCCCTCAGAGGGGGGCTTCGCCCCCCTCAGCTATCGCGCGCGGTCGGCCCGTCGGAGGGGCTACGCCCCTCCTCTCGGGCCTTACATATAGCTTCGCGGGGGCAGTGTCCTTTTCACTCCTATATATAGTAGTACTATATATAGTATAGTATATAGTATAGTATATAGTACATATAGTATAGTATATAGAGTATAGTATATAGTATATGGTATATAGGTATAGGTAGGTAGGTATAGGTATAGGTATGGGTAGGGGTTTAGTAGTTAATTATTTGTGTATGGAGAGTGGGAATCTATAGGTATCATTATTAGTAGGTAGTACTTAGTAGTAGTTGCTATAATTTGGTATGTAGGTGGTGGAGTTCGAACGTACTTTGTATCATAAAATATTGGATTTTTCAACTGGAGCAAAGTAGGAGCAAAATTAGACATAACGACTGTAAGTTTTCCAAGATTTGTAACTTGCACAGTGGATAACTCAAACAAAAAGTCGTCATTTCAGATGTTTGAATATACCAAAAGATAGGTAATTTAACTGTCCACATTTTCCCAATGTAATGTACCTATCAATTTTTCAACCGTTTTTGCGTTATTCAACAATATTAGTAGACTATACACGAAAAAATGACATTTTTCAACTTTAAACGTTCTTTTCATCTATTTAGTGCAAAAGAAACAAAGAATGAACCATATATTATTGATGTACACATCATCAACTATCATTATGCTGAATTTGAGCGAAATCCATTTCAAAAAATTTTTCGCGAAAAATCCAAGGGGTACCCCTGCGATTTTTTTCAACCGAACAGTTAACGAATTTTTACTCCTCTCTCAATACAGATAAAAATCTGAAATTTTTAGGAAAGTTGTGTCTTACCAAGATGTATTTTTGGTATTTTTTTTATTTCTCGGAAAAATCTGCAAGTGGTCCAAAAAAATCGGTTTTTGAAAGCTCAAAAACTGGACTTTAACCGTGATTTTCGGGGTCAAAATTTATGATAATCAACTGTTTTATTATGCAGGAGTCTTCATTTGAACGCCTTACACACGTACATAGCAAAAAATTTGGTGAAAAAAATTTAAACAGAGCCAGAGAAATTATTTTCCGTAAATCGAGTTTTTCGCCGGCCGAAATTCCGAGCTCCGCTGGCATCGGTAATAGTGAAAAATTAAATTTTCGTTTTAAAGCGAATTTGAAAGCTATTCTTATAGGAAATTTAACGCTGAATCCGAATATGACGTCAAAACGGCGGAAATTAGTCGGCAAATATAAGTTTTTCCAGGTTTAATACACGCCACTCTTACGTTTTTCAACTTTGAAATTCCGTTGCAAATACTTACAGTACTGTTCAAATTTGATTATATGATGATTCCTACAGGAAATTAGACGTAGAATTCGAATTCAAAGTGAAAAAAATCAAATTCGAACGATTATTAATATTTCTCGAATTTTTTTCGTTTTTCATACTTTTGAAGTTTCAACTTTGGGATTTTTTTTCATCGCGTTCCCGAAACGGGACAGATTAGGTGCTGTGGAAGAAAATGTAGGAAATTTAACGTAGAATCCAGTAAAAATACGAAAATGGCTAGCGTATATGATAGCTTTCGAGGAATATTCCACTTTATGTCAAAAAACGTGTTTTGACTTTTCTTCAAACGTTAATAGCTCCGCGGGGACATAACATAAAAATATAATTAAATACACCAAATTGTAGGATTTTGATAGCTCTTTCTCGCCTCTGAGTATTATACCTATGTAAAAGTAACCGGTTCAAAAGTTATATGCGAAAAACAGGCAAAAAAACGCAAAAAATCGTGTCATAAAACTTTAAAGTGCAATAAAATTTGAACAGAGGCCTAATTAAAAAAAAGAAGATTTTTTCACACGATCAGTTTGTCTCAATTGAACGGCACTATGACCAAAATTTGATTACCTATTCCCAGTTTCTCAATCAATTGGATACCCAAGATTTTTTCACGTCCCCTTCGGACCGCTCTAGCTCCGGCTAAAATCAACCTACGAACGAATTCTTGTACTTTTTCGTTTAAAGAATTTATCCATGAACAAAATGCGCTCATAAAATCTTTTCGCGTTGTGGGAATTTTTCGAGAAAAACGCGAAAAACTGCGAAAAAACGTGGTTGCGGAAAAGCTCAAAAACGTACATAGACCTCCCCCGAGGAAAATCAAGGTCCTAAATCAAAATTTCAAGGGTTTTTCGCCGTATCATTTTCAAAATGCTAAACGAATATAGTGCCAAATTAATTTTTTTTTTCGAAATGCGGCGTCGAGTCGAGAGCGTTTTTTTGTATCGATTTTTTCAAGTTCCGACTTTGACTCGCTATAGCTTCGCGGAGGTGAGTCCGATCCGAACGATCCTATAGACGAAAATGTTTAGAATTTCCCGCACAACAGATCTGTAATGCACATGGTACGTACGAAAATCGATATTTAAGCCGCTACAGCTCCCGATAGAAAAAATTCCGCGATCTTAACATTTCGCAAAAACGACGTTTTTCGATACATTTCGAATTTTTTTTCAAAAACGGGGTCGAAAATGGAAATTCGGCGATTTTTTCAGCCGATGGCCTTAAATTTTAAACACCCCCTATTTTTTTCATTCAAATCCTTCAAGCCAGTTTCTCAATCAATAGTATACCTTCTCCTCCTCCTCGCTGTGTAGTTTTATATATATAGATAATAAACCATTGTAATCGCCCAAGAAAAAAAATTTTCCAACCCCCCCTCAAAATTTGATGTTTTACGTTTCAAGGCACATAGAATCCGAATATCCAATAAAAAACGCTGCAAATGATTGTAAAGTGGTTTATTATTATTTCGCTTCAATATTGATTTGAGAAGACTATCCATTTGTCATTTTAAATATTCCGATCATTTGCGAACGTTCCCACCGAAAAACAGATGGTAACTATAGGGGAAAACTCCGTAGCAACTATTGTAATATTAATCATTTTTATTTTTCTTAAGTTCCTAATTAAAAGCTAAACTTATTGCCTAACGATACAGCTGGAGAGAGTGTTTGACGACCATTCCAATGAGTATAGAACGATTTTTATAGCTCCAAGAACTCTCGAGTTAGGTCAAATTTCTAAAAATCTCCCAAATTCTGCACAAAAGCTGCGATAACTCGAGAACCAACCAATCAATCTCGGTCCTGCGACGGCCCAATTCTTGAACCAACTTGCCAGCTCAATTTCAAGGGTATTTTTGAGGGGGAGAAAATTCATATTTTCCAATTTTTTTCAGAAAAATGTGTACGTGGTATCAAATTATATAGATTTTTGGACGCTGAATCGAATGAGACCATCGCCAGATCGATAGCTTTATTGGTTCTCAAGTTATCGCAGCTTTTGTGCCGAATTTGGGAGATTTTCAGAAATTTGGCATGAGGGTATAACTCGAGAGTTCTTGGAGCTATAAAAATCGTTCTATACTCATTGGAATGGTCGTCAAACACTCTCTCCAGCTGTATCGATGGCAATAAGTTTAGTTTTTAATTAGGAAATTAAGAAAAATAAAAATAATTAAAATTACAATAGTTGCTACGGAGTTTTCCCCCATAGTTACCATCTGTTTTTCGGTGGGAACGTTCGCAAATGATCGGAATATTTAAAATGACAAATGTATAGTCTTCTTAAATCAATATTAAAGCGAAATAATAATAAACCACTGTACAATCATTTGCAGCGTTTTTTTTAAACTTCATCTAGTGAAGAACGTTAGAAATGAAAAAATAGTGTTTTGAAAATAAAATATCTGAATCTTTACGATTAATTTTAAATTCAATTCAATTTAAAATTAAAATTCTATCAGATTAATTTTGTTTCTTCTAATTTTAAGTATGGTTATAGATAAAAAAAAATTTATCGAGAAAAAATGATAATTAATTTATTGTAAGTAGGTACCTAATGAAATTCCGCTGCCAAAGGTTAGTGAAAAGTTATCTAACTAGTGTGTCTTTATACCAGTGACGTCATACCATGCGGGTTAGTATCGGATAGAGCCCACCTGTGTTCTAAAACCAATAGCTAGAAACTTTTTTATAACAACAACAAAATTCTAGGTGAAATTATTTTCTATCACCGTTTGTTTTGTTATTTGTTGTGTTGTCCTGCACAGAGGAAACATAGACCGTTAGATTTCTTTTCCCGATTTTCGGATTATTACATGCTGATCCAAGATGGGCATTCGTGGGATGGAAAGTTATTTGGAAAAAAACAATCCACAAGCATGCTACTCTGTCAGTATTAGTTTACTGGTTGAACGGGCTCGGTATGTATAAGATAATAATTGTATTCTTCATCATTAAATGACGATTCTGATAAAAATATAATTGTGATTCATGAATATTGACCGTTAAATCATAAAATTAGCACGATATTGGATTCATTCAATTTTTATTGATATCTTTTTGCCGAAGACGGGAGGGATACAGCACGACGATCGTCGTCGATGGAATGTCGTGTCTGCGATTCATCTTCGCCGGCCTCCCTTGGATACCAGGCGGACAAATGAAAGAGAGTGTCGAATACCTAAGCGATTTTGTGAAAAGGTAAGTCTTCTTTAATGGGGTACCTCATAAGTCATATTTCGTCAGAAAAATCTTGATAGTTGCCGCTTCTCAGTTTTGGCCTTAAAACATTATACTAAATGTTGATTTTATCTATGAGTTCTATGAAGCGGTTGAGCCAAGGCCTAAGCTATTGACTGATCTGAGGAGGCTACAATAGGTGACAGTGCTCGTTAAGTAATTCAACTTCTGGAAAACGAGTCACCTTGTTGCTCTTCTCATTCATATTTCTCATCATTGTTCGAATGATATTTTCTCGAAATGGTGTGAGCGCATCCCAAGAAATGTTCAAATAAAATAATAGCTAGTTCCCCTATTTTACTGCTAACGCTTATCTCGACCCATCGCAAGAGAACAGAATACGTGGAAACCTACCCCAATTGTTTGGCAATTTCTTGGGCCTTGTCCCAGCCATTTTTGAATTTATTCCCTGTAATCGAAAAGGGAAGCGACACCTTTTAGTTTCAATTTTCTAGTTTCTCCTGTTATTTTTTTTATTTATAATTTTTTTCAGGTTTACTGATATTGGAGCTCGGCTAGTATTCTTCTTTGATGGTCCTCCTGTCCATGAGAAGGTTGTTGAATGGAGGCGACGAAGGTTGGATTCGATCAACAATATCCAAGACCTTCTTGATCGCCTTGCATACGGGGAGTTAGCTAGCTCTTTAGAACAAACAGTCCATACTGAGAACCCTGCAAATATTGGGACGCTAACTGGAATTATTTTGAAATCGTTGGGATGTCAAGTGAGTTTTCCTAATCCTATATTCCTCAAATACGATGTTTTTTGGAAATCTTAATCATCTGTTTGCTTCAATAATTCGCCCAGTTTTCTCCAAATTCTATTGCAGTTTGACCGTCGTGTTCAAATACGGCTATTAATTTTCTTGTTGAAATGTTCTTTTAAGGTTTTCAGATCGATCGGCGATTGCGACGAAGAGATTGCCAGGTATGCTTATCAAAATCAATGTCTCGCCATTTTGGGGCAAGATACAGATTTTGTTATCTATCCAGGAGCTAGGCATTATTGGTCTTTAAAAAATTTCGACAAGTTCCGAATGACAACTTTGGAGTACAACGGAGCTAGACTAGCTTCATCTCTTCACATAGAATATGGTCATCTTCCTCTGCTTGCATCTCTACTTGGCAATGATCTCATTACTAGGGAAAATCTTGAGGTGAGAACATTTTCATACGAGTGAAAATTCCCAGTATTCATAGGTTATTGTGAACTATTCTGCTACTGCTGCCATCGGCAAAATTACTGGTCATATGATTTCAAAAATATTGAGCAAGTTGTGTTTTATTGAGAGGATCGGTACCGTTGTGTGATTTGGCTGTTAGTAGTTCGAAAACATTGATGTAAAATGATCCAGAAATTATTATTGCACGGTTCTCACTGCGATAAGCCCGGGATTTTCTCTTTGAATTTTAAATAGAATCATTTTTTTTTTTAATTCTAGGCGTTCCACAGAACACTCGCTTCTCGTTATTGCGGATGCAACAAAATCTTCTTCAAAATGAACATACAGAATGTAGCGCGGTTCATCCGTCAGTATTCACCGTTCAGAGATCAATTAATGGCATACCTACCTGAGCTCGCTCAGGAGGTATTTCATGATGCCAGCAAAGAGGAACTGCTGAGGGACAGCATAATGTCCTATGATATCACTCGTCCACCTCGAAGTAAACAAATTATCTCAGTTCTCCTAGACGAATAGTGGCCGTTTATTTAAAAATTGTAGCTTGGTTATTCCAGTGTCAGTTAATTTGCAATTTTTTCCCTCCAGATGATATTACACGTTCCTCGGGTGATGAAAAATGGGACGATGTAAGGAGAATGGTGACAAGTTGCCACAAAAATGGCAATTTGTCTCAGTTATATTGTGCCATCATTCAAGGAAGGTACAATGCCTCCACTTGCATGGAAGACTACAGGTGCCATGATATACCCTACAATCAATTGGTGAATAAATAGTTACTCGATTCTAAAAACCACTTTCAAAGTTTTAAACTGATCTTGTAAGACATCTTGGAATTCAAAATTATGAGACATCTCTAAAAGCAAGCATCAACTGCTTCTTGTCAGATTTTCCAACTTCTCCAACAATCACAAGTCTACAGGGTTGCAACTAAGCCAAGTTCCAGCTTCCCAGGGGTACATCGGTGACTGTACTAGTCAGTACTGTGGGCCTATGCTTCGCAGGCCTAGTCAAAGTCTGAGTGAAAACGTGCACTTTTACGCTGTTATTTGGCCATTTTCCTTTGTAGATATTGAAGAAATTGAGACAGAAAATGTGGGGCATTCTGCTGTTCGAAAAGCCCATTAGCAGCCAAGAAGAATTCGGAGTCCTGGAGCTGGCCGTGTCCGGGCTTGAAAGTATTGACAACTACGTATTTGTTCCAGCTGTGAAACCGCGAGGTAAACTATCTTTTGAGTTGTTTGTGGTCTGATTCGTTTATCAATGTCTTGTGCTTACATATTAAAAACTCCCGGTCAACAATATCAGCAGTATAGTGTGCAAAAGATCACTCAAAATAGCAATAGAGCATGATTTTTCTAAAATATCCCCTCACTCATTCCTCACCGTCCGTTGGGCTCTTTGAAATACAGAAATCACATCAAAATCAAGGAACTCTTAACATAAGTATGAGTATTGGAGTACAACATTTTTTCCCTGAAAGTCGAACAAAATAGTTGAATGCTTCTAACAACAACAGTTTCTGTATTGTTCATAATAAAATATTGTTTCAAAGTTTTTGTCACTCCTGTAAAATATACAAAATGTCACGACATTCTGCCTTTCAGAGGACAATATAGCCTATGATCCGTCTAAATTTGTGTCGTTGCCCTCATAGAAATCATCTCAGCTAAAACCTTCTACTATCATTATACATATTTAATAGAAAATGAATGCTTGCTAGGCTCACATCTCCGAAGAAAAAACAATGAAGACCCAGTTCAACTTGAAAGTTAAAAGTAAATTGAATACCTTGCTTAAATCCATATTGGATCAAGATCATCTCCAAGATTGACATCATTGCGCAGGCGATTCTAATCAACCCATGTTTTCAATTTCGTTTATCCACCTTGCAAACTCATGCGATTTTTTAAATAGCGGCTATTCACTTGTCGGAGCATAGCATCTATAACTGTTGAAAAAACGCTGCAAATGATTGTACAGTGGTTTATTATTCCTTCGCTTCAATAATGATTTCGGAAGACTATCCATTTGTGATAGTAATTATTTTAAACATTGCTGAACAATCTCGCCGAAAAACAGATGGTAACTATAAGGGAAAACTCCGTAGCAACTTACTATTGTAATTTTAATCAATTTTATTTTTCTTAATTTCCTAATTAAAAGTTAAATTTTTTGCCTTACCCTACAGCTGGAGAAAGTGTTTGACGACCATTCCAATGAGTATAGAATGATTTTTATAGCTTGAAAAACACTCGAGTTATACCCTCATGTCAAATTTCAGAAAATCTCCCGAATTCGGCACAAAAGCTGCGATAACTCGAGAACCAATAAAGCTATCGACTCGGCGATGGTCTCATTCGATTCAGCGTCCAAAAATCTATATAATTTGATACCACGTACACATTTTTTTGAAAAACCTTGGAAAATATGAATTTTCTCCCCCTCAAAACCCCCCAAACATACCCTTAACATTGAGCTAGCAAGATGGTTCAAGAATTGGGCCGTCGTAGGACCGAGATTGATTTTTGGTGAAAATTTCAAATTTTTAGCTCTTACAGTTTGGCCGGAAAACTGCTAATGGCGTACGGCGTACGGCGGACAGACAGAATTTTTTTTATTGGATATTCGGATTCTACATGCCTTGAAACGTAAAACATCAAATTTTGAGGGGGGGTTATAAAAATTTTTTTCTTGGGCGATTACAATGGTTTATTATTGAATAATAAACCAAAACGTTGATTTTCTGACTCTTGCCAACACCCCATTCAATGCAAATATCA
This sequence comes from Tupiocoris notatus, assembly GCA_037159825.1. Lineage (NCBI taxonomy): Eukaryota > Metazoa > Arthropoda > Insecta > Hemiptera > Miridae > Tupiocoris > Tupiocoris notatus. Next base: position 24,161 of record JASJUZ010000207.1, on the reverse strand, counting down.
ACTTTGAGGTATTGATCATTGCATGTTCTGCAGTTCACCATCCTGGGCTAATTGCCTTGTGGAACTCGGAAGACCAAGATTCGACTATTGAAAATATCCGATGGGGGCTTCTCTGCGATGCTTTAGACATTCACCCCTCTGCGATAAAAAGCTCCGGCGTCCCAATGCAATACATGATATTCCTCCTGACGATGTTCTTTCTTATGGTGAGTATCAAACGATGCTAATTTAGCAATTATTTTCCCAATCTGCTCTCTATCTAGTAACCGCACAGTTTGATGCTAACTTGTCGACAAAGGTCTCGTTTAGGTGTTATTTTATTGTGTGAAATAATCGATAATTCCAAAAAATGACATGCTATATGTAGTTTGAATTTTCATTGGCTCTTTGGATGTAATTTTATTTTCAGAATGAGGGATTGAAGTTACATTTGATAGAGCTGCATGCGTTGATTGCCTCAGTTGTCGTTTTGAAAGACTACACGACGAGTATGTTGAGGGAGTTGCCATCCGACCCACTGGATATTCGAGCGCTCAGATGTTACACCCTTGTGTCCCGATCATTTGGAACGGTTTTTCTTCTCAACGCAGCTTGTGGGAAACCTATTTCCCTAAAAGATGTAAGTGAGTCTGGCACTTCTAGGCATTTAAGGTTGGGCAATTTGAGTGCTGTGAGTACAAAGACGGTGATGTACCTCACAGCTGTCAGTCATTGTTTAAGCTCTTAAGTTACTTTGAGGTCTTTTGGACATCTTGTTGATCATTTACCATATCCAGTGCGGCCGTTCAGGAACCATCCTTCTATTTTGGTTTATTGGTTACTTCAACCAGTTGAGTCAAAGTTGACCATGGTTCGATTCACGTTTCAGGCTGTTATGTCCAACTATCAAGATGGCAAACTGTATCACCGAAAATTCTGGCAAGCACATCAAGGATCTTCAGTTCAGCAGCTCTGCGAAGGCAAGGTGAGTAATTCCCTATCAGTCATTTTTGTCAACAGGAGACTTTCAATAGCCGCTCACGGTGGTCAATATTTCCTACGTCTTTGCCTTCTAACCACTATCAAATACTCAGGCAATTTTCTCCTTCCGCTTTCATTGACGTTTGCTCTTTTCAGGCGGAAAATGTTTCCGTGTTCAACGCCATTCTGCAATTTCTTCCCGTGGACAAAGCTGTCATTCCGACTTCAGAATGAAGACTAAGTTCGAACACGAACTATATAATATTATACTTTTTAAACCGACTTCTGAAAGAAGAAGTTAGGCTTGACTTTAGTTAACTGGCGAGATTTTTTCAACATAATTTCATATTTTACGAGAATTTTCAGTGAACCTATTGGCCAATTATTGTTAAAATGATTAGAGGTTTTCGATTCCTGGGTTGTCACATTTTCGCCCGTTTTATCCGATTGGATGGCTTTGGGCTTTCCCTCGAAACATTTTACTGGTATTCGTTTGTTAGGCTGTATAAGTTGGACCAATTTCGAAAATATAGTGTCTCTGTTGACTATTCGTGTCTCCATTTTTACTATTGAAAATGTAACGGCATTGAATTTTGACAGTTTCAATTTTATTTTATTGGTAAATTATAAACCATTCTAATCGCTCAGGAACATTTTTTCTCACCCACACAAATGTTGATGTTTTACGTTTCAAGGTAAGTAGATTCCGAATATGGAATAAAAAGATTTCGATCCTTACGCCGTCAACATTTTTCTGACAAAACTAGAAAAGCCACATAGTTGAAATGTTCACCAACAATCAATCTGTGAATGACAGTGGCTCAATTCATTAGCCAAATTGCTATCTCAATTGAAGTAAGGGGTATTTTTGGGGTGTCAAAGTTAGCAAGATGGTACACTCGAGACTTTTTAGAGCTATAAGAACATTTTATTACTAGTTGGAATGCTCGTTAAACACTATTTAGCTGTATTGTGGGCTAATATTTCTACGTGTAATTAAATAATTAAGAAAAATTATGAAGATTACGATAGTTGCTAAGGAGTTTCCTTTTATCGTATCGGTGTATCTTATGCCTTTAAAGTGGGCCAATTTCAAAAATATATTATTTTCCTAAATGATGACTATTTCTTTCTTCATTTTGTAATGGAACGTCGAACTTTGGTCATGACGATCTGAGATCAGTTTTTTTATTTACACATTGCTCGCCCTACGTTCATTCCTAGGTGTTGAACTAGTTATTTGTACTCATGTAACACAAGCGAACACGTTTATTGCCGAATTTCTACATAAATATGTTATTGATAAAAAAAATACTTATTTTATCATTTTAAATAAAAATTAAAATTTAATCCATAATAAATATTAGTATAAATCTTATATAGTTATTAAAAAAATAATTCTAACAACGTAAAAGATGGCTATTATTAAGCCTACGATGAATTAAATCCATATACCTAAATATAGAAAGATTATCCCTTTTATATTATTATCAAGCAAAACTCAAGAATAAATTTATTACTTGATTATATTATAATTTCTACACCAAGTTCTTTGAAATTGTTTCTAAAATCATTGCCAGCCAACGGTAGAGCTTTTGTTCCTGTAATATAATATTATAAACGTCAAATTCGGATAGGTCCGTCTCAAAAGCAAAATAATTTACCGATGCGAAGAAGTTACCAAGGGGCAAGGTATGAACCTTCCTCATAGCCGCTTTCGAATTTCATTGCAACAACGTTACTTCTCCGCTTTCCTTTCAATGAGAATGTTTTGTGTACGCCAAGTTTTTTTATTACAGTTTATTAGTTTTAATAGAGAGTTTCATCAAGGTTTTTTTAAATCATTTTTAATAAGAAATGGGGAAACCAGGTGTAGTGTGCGCGATTGCGGAATGCCGCGATACGTCTTCTCTTCGTAATGATCTTTCTTTTCACCGGTAAGTTTACTATTTTAAATATTTATTGCCCGTGGATCCATTCTAAAATTTATAATTATGTAGTATCATAATTACCGTTATTAAATTATTTGAAGAATGTATTGGCTGTAATATTAATTGTGGAAAACTCTGAATCCTAAACATGCCTCGACAAGTTTGTCAGCGTATTATTTGTTCTCTCAACTCTTGTGTTTTAAATATGTGTATTACTTAATTAATTGCTATTTTGTCAGATTTCCTACCGATAAATCCATTAGGAAGCAATGGATCGCTAAGTGCCGGAGAAAATGACTATTGGAATCCCAATACCTGTAGGATTTATTTGCTCCGAGCATTTTGCTGCAGAAAATTTCAAACGAAATTTAAAGGTGTATAACTAGGATGGGGTATCTTGACCAGATCAAAGAAGAGGACAATTTAAAAAAAAAACGAAAACGATTTTCTTCTGACAACAAGACCCTAAAGAAAATGCTCCCTATGGCTTCACGTCGCCCTGAGGATGCCCGAATGGGCGAAAGTGCTCGGCCAGCTAATAAAGAATCGGAGAATGAGTCACCTGGTTTTTCTCCACCTCACAACCCCCGGGAACTATTGTAATTTAAATCAATTTTATTTTTCTTATTTTCCTAATTAAAAACTAAATTTTTTGCCTAACGGTACAGCTGGAGAGAGTGTTTGACGACCATTCCAATGAGTGAAGAACGATTTTTATAGCTCCAAGAACTCTCGAGTTATACCCTCATGTCAAATTTCTGAAAATCTCCCAAATTCAACACAATAGCTGCGATAACTCGAGAACCTATCGACCCCGCGATGGTCATTCGATTCAGCGTCCAAAAATCTATGTGATTTGATATCAAATACACATTTTTCTGAAAAACCTTGGAAAATATGAATTTTCTCCCCCTCGAAACCCCCCAAATAGATCCTTAAAATTGAGCTAGCAAGTTGGTTAAGGAATTGGTCCGTCGTAGGACTGAGATTGATTTTTGGTGAAAATTTCAAGAATTTAGCTATTATGGTTTGGCCGGAAAAGTGTTGACGGCGTACGGCGGACAGACATAATTTTTTTATTGGATAATCGGATTCTACATGCCTTGAAACGTAAAACATCAAATTTTGAGGGGGGGTTATAAAATTTTTTTTCTTAGGCGATTACAATGGTTTATTATCGAATAATAAACCAAAATATGCTAAATACCCAACAACTGATTTATGAAAATAAGTATATTATAACGAAGAAACTAATTGTAGAAAAATTGCTATTATGATAGTTTTTTTTCTGTCTCCAGCCACCGAGAATTAAAAATTTCTAAAAGTCTTAAAATTATTCACGAGGATCTACGATGTCCAAAAAATTTAAATTCGACCGAAACGCTCGGTCAGCGGAGGGAAATAAATCGTTACGTGCGCCTTCATACGAAATACAGCAGTACCCGCAATACATAGCTGCAGTTGCAAGCGTTGCCTATGCCAATGACTAAGGAGTCGAGCGGACGCCTGACAGGTTTTTCCGATTGTACGGTATCGCGATCGATACTTCCTCAGTCTCAAATATAAAAAGAGCATTTAATCGGTATTTTCAAGAAATATTGAGGAATTATTCTTCTCAAGAGTTTCGATATTATTATGGTGAAGTTTGCACAGAGTTTAGCGACAGCCTTGCAATTTGGCCAACGGGCGACCTCAAAGCTTAGTAAGGGTTGTTACGAATTCGATATAATTATCACAATCATGTTCTATGATTGTTTGGTTCGTTTTCCAAGGCGAATTCACCGGGTCGGCAAAAATCACAAGAGACATTGGTTGCGGAAAATTTTACACTAATTCGAAATGGGTAACAATGAAAGGAAAAATTGAGGATCATCAAAGCTTCAAAAAATATGCTAAATACCGAACAACTGATCTATGAAAAAAAAGAAATTATAACGAAGAAACTAAATGTAGAAAAATTACAATTACATATATGATAGGTTTTTTCTGCCTCTAGCCACCAAATAATTAATAAAAACCGACAATTACAAATTTCTAAAAGCCTTAAAAATATTCAAGAGGATCCACGTTGTCCAATAAATTAAATTCGACCGAAACGCTGGGTCACCGGAGGGAAATAAATCGTTACGTGCGCCTTCATACGAAATACAGCAGTACCCGCAATACATAGCTGCAGTAGCTGGCGTTGCCTATGCCGATGACTAAGGAGTCGAGCGGACGCCGGATAGGATTTTCCGATTGTACGGTATCGCGATCGATACTTCCTCAGGCTCAAATATAAATAGAGCATTTTTACTCGGTATTTTCAAGAAATATTGAGGAATTATTCTTCTCAAGAGTTTCGATATTATTATGGTGAAGTTTGAACAGAGTAGATAAATTGCTATTATGATAGGTTTTTGGTTTATTATTCAATAATAAACCATTGTAATCGCCCAAGAAAAAAAAAATTTATAACCCCCCCTCAAAATTTGATGTTTTACGTTTCAAGGCACGTAGAATCCGAATATCCAATAAAAAACGCTGCAAATGATTGTAAAGTGGTTTATTATTATTTCGCTTCAATATTGATTTGAGAAGACTATCCATTTGTCATTTTAAATATTCCGAACATTTGTGAACGTTCCCACCGAAAAACAGATGGTAACTACTTATAGGGGAAAACTCCGTAGCAACTATTGTAATATTAATCATTTTTATTTTTCTTAAGTTCCTAATTAAAAGCTAAACTTATTGCCTAACGATACAGCTGGAGTGAGTGTTTGACGACCATTCCAATGAGTATAGAACGATTTTTATAGCTCCAAGAACTCTCGAGTTAAGTCAAATTTCTAAAAATCTCCCAAATTCTGCACAAAAGCTGCGATAACTCGAGAACCAATAAAGCTATCGACCCGGCGATGGTCTCAATCGATTCAGCGTCCAAAAATCTATATAATTTGATACCAAATACACATTTTTCTGAAAAACCTTGGAAAATATGAATTTTCTCCCCCTCAAAACCCCCCAAAAATACCCTTTAAATTGAGCTAGCAAGTTGGTTCACGAATTGGGCCGTCGTAGAACCGAGATTGGTTTTTGGTGAAAATTTCGAATTTTTAGCTCTCACAGTTTGGCCGAAAAACTGCTAACGGCGTACGGTGGACGGACAGAATTTTTTTTATTGGATATTCGGATTCTACATGCCTTGAAACGTAAAACATCAAATTTTGAGGGGAGTTAGAACATTTTTTTTTTTGGCGATTACAATGGTTTATTATTGAATAATAAACCAAAAGTAAAGGACATTGTTAGCTGAGTCAAATAACATAAAATTTATAGACACCTGATGTAAAAACGTCAATATCAATAATTTTTTCCCTCTTTTTTTCAACGGTGATTTTTTTTTAACTTCATCAGTGAAGAACGTTAGAAATGAAAAAATAGTGTTTCGAAAATAAAATATCTGAATCTTTACGATTAAGTACCTAGGTATTTTAAAAGTCAATTTTTAAATTATTTGAATTCTATCAGATTATTTTTGTTTCTTCTAATTTTAAGTATGGTTATAGATAAAAAAAAGATAATTAATTAATTGTAAGTAATGAAATTCCGCTGCCAAAGGTTAGTGAAAAGTTATCTAACTAGTGTGTCTTTATACCAGTGACGTCCTACCATGCGGGTTAGTATCGGATCGAGCCCACCTGTGTTCTAGAACCAATAGCTAGAAACTTTTTTATAACAACAACAAAATTCTAGGTGAAATTATTTTCTATCGCCGTTTGTTTTGTTATTTGTTGTGTTGTCTTGCACAGTGGAAACATAGACCGTTAGATTTCTTTTCCCGATTTTCGGATTATTACATGCTGATCCAAGATGGGCATTCGTGGGATGGAAAGTTATTTGGAAAAGAACAATCCACAAGCATGCTACTCTGTCAGTATTAGTTTACTGGTTGAACGGGCTCGGTATGTATAAGATAATAATTGTATTCTTCATCATTAAATGACGATTCTGATAAAAATATAATTGTGATTCATGAATATTGACCGTTAAATCATAAAATTAGCACGATATTGGATTCATTCAATTTTTATTGATATCTTTTTGCCGAAGACGGGAGGGATACAGCACGACGATCGTCGTCGATGGAATGTCGTGTCTGCGATTCATCTTCGCCGGCCTCCCTTGGATACCAGGCGGACAAATGAAAGAGAGTGTCGAATACCTAAGCGATTTTGTGAAAAGGTAAGTCTTCTTTAATGGGGTACCTAGTCATATTTCGTCAGAAAAATCTTGATAGTTGCCGCTTCTCAGTTTTGGCCTTGAAACATTATATTAAATGTTGATTTTATCTATGAAGCGGTTGAACCAAGGCCTAAGCTATTAACTGATCTGAGGAGGCTTCAATAGGTGACAGTGCTCGTTAAGTAATTCAACTTTTGGAAAACGAGTCACCTTGTTGCTCTTCTCATTCATATTTCTCATCATTGTTCGTATGATATTTTCTCGAAATGGTGTGAGCGCATCCCAAGAAATGTTCAAATAAAATAATAGCTAGTTCCCCTATTTTACTGCTAACGCTCATCTCGACCCATCGCAAGAGAACAGAATACGTGGAAACCTACCCCAATTGTTTGGCAATTTCTTGAGCCGCGTCCTTGCCATTTTTGAATTTATTCCCTGTAATCCAAAAGGGAAGCGGCACCTTTTAGTTTCAATTTTCTAGTTTCTCCTGTTATTTTTTTTATTTATAATTTTTTTCAGGTTTACTGATATTGGAGCTCGGCTAGTATTCTTCTTTGATGGTCCTCCTGTCCATGAGAAGCTTGTTGAATGGAGGCGACGAAGGTTGGATTCGATCAACAATATCCACGACCTTCTTGATCGCCTTGCATATGGGGAGTTAGCTAGCTCTTTAGAACAAACAGTCCATACTCAAAACCCTGCAAATATTGGGACGCTAACTGGAATTATTTTGAAATCGTTGGGATGTCAAGTGAGTTTTCATAATCCTATGTTCCTCAAATACGATGTTTTTTGGTAATCTTAATTGTCTGTTTGCTTCAATAATTCGCCCAGTTTTCTCCAAATTCTATTGCAGTTTGATCGTCGTGTTCGAATACAGCTATTAATTTTCTTGTTGAAATGTTCTTTTTAGGTTTTCAGATCGATCGGCGATTGCGACGAAGAGATTGCCAGGTATGCTTATCAAAATCAATGTCTCGCCATTTTGGGGCAAGATACAGATTTTGTTATCTATCCAGGAGCTAGGCATTATTGGTCTGTAAAAAATTTCGACAAGTTCCGAATGACAACTTTGGAGTACAACGGAGCTAGACTAGCTTCATCTCTTCACATAGAATATGGTCATCTTCCTCTGCTTGCATCTCTACTTGGCAATGATCTCATTACTAGGGAAAGTCTTGAGGTGAGAACATTTTCATACGAGTGAAAATTCCCAGTATTCATAGGTTATCGTGAACTATTCCGCTACTGCTGCCATCGGCGAAATTACTGGTCATATGATTTCAAAAAATATTGAGCAAGTTGTGTTTTATTGAAAGGATCGGTACAGTTGTGTGATTTGGCTGTTAGTAGTTCGAAAACATTGATGTAAAATGATCCAGAAATTATTATTGCACGGTTCTCACTGCGCTAAGCCCGGGATTTTCTCTTTGAATTTTAAAAAGAATAATTTTTTTTTTATTCCAGACGTTCCACAGAATACTCGCTTCTCGTTATTGCGGATGCAACAAAATCTTCTTCAAAATGAATATACAGAATGTAGCGCAGTTTATCCGTCAATATCCACCGTTCAGAGATCAATTAATGGCATACCTAGCTGAGCTCGCTCAGGAGGTATTTCATGATGCCAGCAAAGCGGAACTGCTGAGGGACAGCATAATGTCCTATGATATCACTCGTCCACCTCGAAGTAAACAAATTATCTCAGTTCTCCTAGAGGAATAGTGGCCGTTTATTTAAAAATTGTAGCTTGGTTATTCCAGTGTCAGTTAATTTGCAATTTTTTCACTCCAGATGATATTACACGTTCCTCGGGTGATGAAAAATGGGACGATGTAAGGAGAATGGTGACAAGTTGCCACAAAAATGGCAATTTTTCTCAGTTATATTGTGCCATCATTCAAGGAAGGTACAATGCCTCCACTTGCATGGAAGACTACAGGTGCCATGATATACCCTACAATCAATTGGTGAATAAATAGTTACTCGATTCTAAAAACCACTTTCAAAGTTTTAAACTGATCTTGTAAGACATCTTGGAATTCAAAATTATGAGACATCTCTAAAAGCAAGCACCAGCTGCTTCTTGTCAGATTTTCCAACTTCTCCAACAATCACAAGTCTAGTGGGTTGCAACTAAGCCAAGTTCCAGCTTCCCAGGGGTACATCGGTGACTGTACTAGTCAGTACTGTGGGCCTATGCTTCGCAGGCCTAGTCAAAGTCTGAGTGAAAATGGCCATTTTTCCATTGTAGATATTGAAGAAATTGAGACAGAAAATGTGGGGCATTCTGCTGTTCGAAAAGCCCATTAGCAGCCAAGAAGAATTCGGTGTCTTGGAGCTGGCCGTGTCCGGGCTTGAAAGTATTGACAACTACGTATTTGTTCCAGCTGTGAAACCGCGAGGTAAACTATCTTTTGAGTTGTTTGTGGTCTGATTCGTTTATCAATGTCTTGTGCTTACATATTAAAAAGTCCCGGTCAACAATATCAGCAGTATAGTGTGCAAAAGATCACTCAAAATAGCAATAGAGCATGATTTTTCTAAAATATCCCCTCACTCATTCCTCACCGTCCGTTGGGCTCTTTGAAATACGAAAATCACATGGAAATCAAGGAACTCGTAACATAAGTATGAGTATCAGAGTACAAAATTTTTTCCCTGAAAGTCGAACAAAATAGAGTTGAATGCTTCTAACAACAACAGTTTCAGTATTGTTCATAAAATAATATTGTTTCAAAGTTTTTGTCACTCCTGTAAAATATACAAAATGTCACGACATTCTGCCCGTCTAAATTTGTATCGTTGCCCTCAGAAATTATCTCGGCTAAAACCTTCTACTATCATTGTACATACTTAATAGAAAATGAATGCTTGCTAGGCTCACATCTCCAAAGAAAAAACAATGAAGAACCAGTTCAACTTGACACTTAAAAGTAAATTGAATACCTTGCTTAAATCCATATTGGATCAAGATCATCTCCAAGATTGACATCATCGTGCAGGCGATTCTAATCAACCCATGTTTTCAATTTCGTTTATCCACCTTGCAAACTCGAGCCATTTTTTAAATAGTGGCTATTCACTTGTCGGAGCATAGCATCTATAACTTTTGAAAAAACGTTGATTGTCTGACTCTTGCAAACACCCCATTCAACTCAAATATCAACTTTGAGGTATATATAATTGCATGTTCTGCAGTTCACCATCCTGGGCTAATTGCCTTGTGGAACTCGGAAGACCAAGATTCGACTATTGAAAATGTCCGATGGGGGCTTCTCTGTGATGCTTTAGACATTCACCCGTCTGCGATAAAAACCTCCTGCGTCCCAATGCAATACATGATATTCCTCCTGACGATGTTCTTTCTTATGGTGAGTATTAAACGAAGCTAATTGAGCAATTATTTTCCCTATCTGCTCTCTATCTAGTAACCGCACAGTTTGATGCTAACTTGTCGACAAAGGTCTCGTTTAGGTTTTATTTTATTGTGTGAAATAATCGATAATTCCAAAAAATGACATGCTATATTTATGTAGTTTGAATTTTCATTGGCTTGTTGGATGTAATTTTATTTTCAGAATGAGGGATTGAAGTTACATTTGATAGAGCTGCATGCGTTGATTGCCTCAGTTGTCGTTTTGAAAGACTACACGACGAGTATGTTGAGGGAGTTGCCATCCGACCCACTGGATATTCGAGCGCTCAGATGTTACACCCTTGTGTCCCGATCATTTGGAACAGTTTTTCTTCTCAACGCAGCTTGTGGGAAACCTATTTCCCTAAAAGATGTAAGTGGGTCTGGCACATTTAAGGTTGGGCAATTTGAATGCTGTGAGTACAAAGAAGGTGATGTACCTCACAGCTGTCAGTCATTGTTTAAGCTCTTAAGTTACTTTGGGGTCTTTTGGACATCTTGTTGATCATTTACCATATCCAGTGCGGCCGTTCTGGAACCATTCTTCTATTTTGGTTTATTAATCAAGAATAAACCTTTGAAATTGGCAAGAAGAATAATTTTCTAACCCCTCAAAATTTGATGTCCTACATAGGCACGTAGAATCCGAATATCAAAATAAATCCTTGTTGCCCGTCAACACTTTTCTGTGGGAACTATAGTAAATAGAGTTTTTGATTTCTGGGGTAGTAGCAGTGGCCGTACGGCGTCGAACTGTTGCCTAAAACTGATGGACGAACCCACACGATTTCACTTTTTATTTTTCTATTACGAATAAAAGAAACTACTGGTTACTTCAACCAGTTGAGTCAAAGTTGATCATGGTTCGATTCACGTTTCAGGCTGTTATGTCCAACTATCAAGATGGCAAACTGTATCACCGAAAATTCTGGCAAGCACATCAAGGATCTTCAGTTCAGCAGCTCTGCGAAGGCAAGGTGAGTAATTCCCTATCAGTCATTTTTGTCAACAGGAGACTTTCAATAGCCGCCCACGGTGGTCAATATTTCCTACGTCTTTGCCTTCTAACCACTATCAAATACTCAGGCATTTTTCTCCTTCCGCTTTCATTGACGTTTGCTCTTTTCAGGCGGAAAATGTTTCCGTGTTCAACGCCATTCTGCAATTTCTTCCCGTAGACAAAGCTGTCATTCCGACTTCAAAATGAAGACCAAGTTCGAATAAGAACTGTATATTATACTTTTTAAACTGACTTCTGAAAGAAGAGGTTAGGCTTGACTTTAGTTGACTGGCGAGTTTAAAAAATATATAATTTCATTTTTTATGAGAATGTTCAGTGAACCTATTAGCCAATTATTTTGAAATTGATTAGAGGTTTAATTCCTGGGTTGTCACATTTTCACCCGTTTTTTTTCCGATTTGATGGCTTTGGGGTTTCCCTCGAAACATTGTACTGGTATTCGTTTGCAAGGCTGTATCTTTTTTTTATATAAGTTGGACCGATTTCGAAAATATAGTGTTTCTGTTGACTATTTGTGTCTCCATTTTTACTATTGAAAATGTATCGGTTTTGAATTTTGACAGTTTCAATTTTTGTTCTATTGGTAAATTATAAACCATTCTAATCGCTCACGAAATTTTTTTCTAATCCCCTCAAATGTTGCTGTTTTACGTTTCAAGGTAAGTAGAATCCGAATATCCAATAAAAAAAATTCTGTCCGCTCGCCGTACGCCGTCAACATTTATCTGACGAAATATAGAAGCTAAATTCATGAAATTTTAACCAAAAACCAATCTTGGTCTGACAATGTCTCGGTTCTCTAGCCAAATCGCTACCTCAATTTTAAGGGTTTTTTAAAGTGGAGAAAATTCGAATTTTCCGCCGTTTTCCCGAAAAAGGTGTATTTGGTAACGAATAGAATGAGACCACAGCGGGGTCAATAGCTTTGATAGTTCACTACTTATTGCAGCTTTTGTGGGGAACTGTCCAGATTTTTCAAAAGCTGAGTGGGACGGTGTAGCACGAGACTTTAGTTGGATTCCTCTAGATTTGTGTCTCACTTAATTAAAAAATAAATAAATGATAAATTAATTTAAAAAAATGATAATAAATTCGCGAATCGACCTTGGAAAACATACATGATCTTAATGCTTCGTACAAATGAAAATCTCGAACGCCTATTTTGGGAGTACTCTTATGTTATTTGAAATAAGAAAACGCCTGTTTTTTGCTAATTTACTGCTACTGAAGCACAGTTTTTGAATATCACCCATCTCCATCGCCTTCTTTCGCGGAGTTTTATCACATTTTGACACCAATCGTCGGCGGACGCTGGTTCAAACGTTATAGCCCGTCAATTCGGCCGACTTTGCGACGATATGAGACGAAGATGTGCGTGAGGTTGGTTCCGAGAAGAGTTCGGGGGCTGCGTTTGTCCTCGGCCTGGGCTTTCGTGATGTGCTCGGATCACGGCACGCATTCGGCCGCATGGACACATGTGAGGACATCATGCATGTATATTGTACACCTCGGAAGCACACACACGTAGCTTGGTATGGTCACGAACATTTTCAAACAGGCGGTTCCGTGTCAGAGAGACTTTTGAAGATCCTTTCCAGTCCTGCGTCAGTGTTTGTCCATCGTGCATCGTCACAATATCGACTCGTTTCCGCGATATTCCGTCAAGTTGTGTCGAAGGATCGGTTCGATGTAAAGCTCTAATGACAAGAAGGGAAAGTCAGTTTTCCGATCGATTCGTTCCAAGCTCCTAAATCGTATCGGTTTTCAATATCTGCACTCTTTCAGCTGGGGGTTTCCTGAAAACCGCGAATATTGTGTCTTTTTAATTTGCACGTGACATATGGGAATAAATCGAATAAACATGCAAGGAAAACATAACGCCCCATCGACTCTATTTGCAAGTGCTGCGAATGTTTTCCTGTCCGGAAAAAAGATGAACTCGTAGAGCGGCTATGAAGAAGCCGAATTATCCCATAGTAGAAAAAAATGTGACGTCTGAAAAATATTTCAAATTCCATTCAAAATATTTCAATTCCATTCAAATCTCAGCGTCAGCTCGGATTTCTCACGTCGCGAAAGCTATCTTGGCTGGATTATAGTTTTCCAGTAGCCTTCAATGTCCTTCTTTCCCGGTCAACGGATTGACCCCATTTCCATACTGATTACCAACCGTGGAACTAATATCTCCAACGGAAATGTGAAATTCGGACTTCGAATCAGAGGAATTTGATTTTTGATACGTTGCAAGCACCGGCAGTTTTTTTTGGCGGCTGATGGAGCTGGCTCTAGCAACCGACCAGCTCTTCATCAACAAGTCTCCTTAGCCAAACCTCCCCTGATGGGCCTTGTGCATGTAAGTAAAAACCCTGAAAATGATCGCACCTAAAATAATAATTATTCTAGCTACGGATTACCTCGGGTTCAGCATATCTGGCGAGTAGTTTCCATTTGAATCCTTTGGGATGTAGCTGTCATAGCGGATGCGTTAGTTACCTTTCTCGGAATGATGATGACATTATTTGAAAACTGAAATTTTCCTATTTACATTTGTAATTGTCACTTTATATTATATTTGGATAAATGAAGCAAATCAAAATAATAAGCAACCAAGGAAAAACAGTAATGCAGTAAATAATATACAAAAGTTGTACGATGAATACAATTTATTTAAGAGCAAACGACTTATTTAATAAGTCGTTGGCACAACATTAAAATTGATAATTTTATTTTGAGGTATAGGATTGAATATAAATTTATTTCTCGACTTTATTTTTTTTAAAACTTTTACTTTCATTTTTTCAAATTTAAGTTTTACTTTTTAAATTCTAATTTTTTAAAATGTTTACCTTCTTTACTTTTTATTTAGTTTATTCTGCTACCTATTTATTTTATTTTTGGTTTATTATTCAATAATAAATTATTGTAACGCTCACGAAAAAATTATAATTTCTGTCGAGACTTTATGGAGCAATAAAAAATCGTCGGAATGCTCGTCAAACACTCGCTTAAGTTGTTTCGTTTGTCGAATAATTCCAATTTTAATTAGATATGAAGAATAAAAATAATTGTAATTATGAAGGTTGCTAGGAGTTTTCCCTTCTAGTCCCCAATCTGTTGTTAAGTGGAAATTTTCTCAAATATTCGGGTTAGGAACCTATTACTGCACAATTACTTGCACTTTTTTACTTTTCTCAAAATTTTTAATTTTGGATTGTTACTGCTAGAATTAGCTGGCCACTCCTGCGGTATTAATATATTATATTGGAACCTGTTATAAGTATCTTCGTAATATATAAAAGGTAATAAATATAGTGAATAAATAATATAGCCAATTGAAATTATATTGGTTACGTATGCTTCATAAAAAACGGACAGATCGTGGCTAGGAAGATCCACACATTTTGAGAGTGGATGAGAGAATACGGATACTTTTGCATGGATCGACAAAGGCCCCGCGGCACATGGATGAAGATTATTTATAGGAACTTCAACCAAAAATATAATAAATAGGTAACAGAATAAACTAAATAAAAAGTAAAGAAGGTAAACATTGAAAACAAAAGATATCGAAGAATAAGATGTCCAGCTATAAGATTGTAGTATGATTTTTTGCAACTTAGAAAAATACTCGGTAGAAAGGAGTTAGAAATATCTCTTATCGTGATGATAAAATTATTTGATGATTTAAAACATCAAAGTTAGTTTTTTTTTTTCTTAGTAAAGTCAAAAGTAGTGCAGCATTACCCAACTTTTAGGTTTTCACAACGGCCCTACGTGTGCACTACCACTCACTAATCCCAGTCCGTACTTATTTTCGACCAAAACTGTATTTACAGACTTTTGCACTATAACTGTCGATATACTTGTCCCCGCTTGCTATAGTCTCATGTACCATTTTAGCAGTTTGAAGTCCTGCGTTCTCATTTGTGTAATCAAAATTACGACTACACATAAATCGGGAAATTTTTCGAAAAATGAAAAATATGGGACGTTAAGGGTTATGTCATTTAAAAATTACTTTATATTCTCATTTTGGTGGTACTGGTTCGGCGACTAGAACATCGAAGTACAGCTGTATTTATGATCTATGCTCACCATCTGTCTTGATTCGCCTAGCCTTCGGGAGAGGCCTTTCATTCAAATTCAAAATGTTCAAAATCAATATCTAATAAAATAATATCGATCAAAAATCAAAACAAAATATTCCATAGAAGGATATTTTTTCAAAGCGATTCAAGCTGAATTTTTTCAGCATCGACTCTCAAGTAGCCCCAGGGGCTGAACGAGGGTGGAAAATTGGATTGAAGACGGCGTAGTTACCATCGGGGCAAGGAATAGATTAGTGTTTGGTCGGGTGAGGGCACCTAATAACACGACCCGTCGTTTGACGAGACGATCCGGGTAGTCCACGACCGCAACGGAAAAGACTGACTAGAAAAGAGTCCCTGTAATGGGGACGGTGTGCACCCTCGGGCGGCAGCTGTCAGTCAAACCGCACTCGTACCCGAGATCAGGAAAGAGCTGAGAACTGGCTAAGGACACACCGAGATGAACTGAAGAAACTAAGGGGCCAAGGCCCGTCTCGGCGGAGCCGGTAATTTTCTTTCAGAAACACGGACTTTGAAGAAATTACCCGGTATGGGCCGCTTTTCGAAGATGATAAAGACTTTGCCGCGTTGCAAACTAGCGGTAATCGTCGGCCGGCAGGAAGGAAAACTGTCGCGAATGCGTTTGCGCGGACGGGAATTTTTCGAATCGAACGATCTTCTAACGGCGCATGTCTAGAACTGCAAATAGTACGATGACTAAATTTGAGACAACGGAAAGATTTGAAAAAAGAAGAAAAATAAGTAACATAAATCTTCTTGATTTTGAAGTTTGCGGGGGAGAAAAACTGGGCGACTCGTTCTCAATTTTCTTTATTGCCCGCCGAGCAAATTCGCCCCTTCGGGCATCTTCAGGGCTTTGTAGCTACCAATGGTGCTACTTAAAATACTACTTAAAGTGCTCGGCGGGCAATAAAGAAAATATTGTGAACGAGTCGCCCAGTTTTTCTCCCCCGCAAACTTCAAAATCAAGAAGATATGAAGCGACAACCCAAAAACGAACACAAATCTAGCAATAGTATTGAACCGATATTGATAGTGTTGGACCGTTTTTCTAATCAGGAGACCTCATAACCGATAAACGCATGAAATATATAAATGAAATATAATTATGATTTGTGTAACGGGATCATTTTCAAGGCAAGGAGAACCGAAAATGAAAAAGTGCTTGAAATGCGAATTGCGAATAAAAGGACGTTGTGCGATACTAGCGATAAAAACGCTGCAAATAATACTACTAGGTTTATTAAACCTTCGCCTCAATTTTGATCTGAGAAGACCTACTACTTGTGACAGTAACTATACCGAACATTTGTGAACATTCCTAAAACGCCATCTAACTCCGTAGAAACTGTTGTAAGATTAATTAACCTATGATCTATATACACACCACTGGTTTTGATTGAGTATTTGGAGTCTACATGCTTCGAAAAGTATAATATCGAAGATTTAGGGGGATAAAAAACATTTCTTGGGCGATTACAATGGTTTATCGTTGAATAATAACCCAAAGCAGTCGTCAAAAGGGAGGTTTTGTTCGTTTTTCAATCGAGGACGTGAGGAGTTTTCATTTTGAAAAATCGAATGGACTATCGTGGTATAAGCAGTGTGAATCGTGAGTGGCAGTCCAACTTCTACGTATTCTACATAGGTACTACCAATGCCTGACGAAGTGAACGTTTTTTTAGTTTCTCCACCAGAAATACTCCTTTTTCATTTTGAAATTATGTATCGTGTTTTCGACTTTACTTCACCGAAATGACCACAACCCCTTTAATTTGTATGCAAAATCAAATCTGATTACCTAAAAATATTTTGGGTGGAATCGGGATGTGAATTTGGAGTCTGAACCGTGAATATTGACGAAATCCTAAAACCACTTTTCTGTAGCAGAAATATGAAGGCAAGCAAAAAAGTAGCGTCCAAAAGTCAGTTTTCCTAAGACATAATGAAATGTGTTTTGCTCATGAATTTCAAGAAAAAACGAGATTGAGAGCAAAAAAAAAGATGAAATCACAGGTTCTTCACGAAAAGTGATTGCTTTGCGACCAAGTTAGTGCCAACTTATTTTCTAGCAAGTTTTTTATGCTAAATCGAACGATAGCACTCTCATTGACCCCAGGAGAAAGCTCCGCGAGATGTTATTAGAATACTTTAACATAATGATCATGGGATCAGATCTTACTTCCAAGTTGTGGTCAAACAGTGGCAAGAATCGTCAAATTTCCGTGAAATATGAATTAAACTCAATGAAATCTTCGTTATTACGCTTGATTTTATAAATATATTGGCTCTTACACCGGACTACCACGCTATGTGCTTTTTCCACTATCTCACTAGTGCGTATCTTGTATTTTGGGTTTTATAGGCCGCAAAAGTCAACATAATATTATGTGAACGCTTGAGGTCTTGAAATGTTTCTTTTAAGGCGAATGAACGACGCCTACTACTTATCGGTAGTGTCGCAAATCGTACTTCCTCGTAATTCGCATCATTATTTTATTTTATTTTTTATAAATATACTTTCGCAGCAAATATGATCCAAACTTGTAATGAATCAGTGAGATCACATAGCTTACTTCCACAGTAAGTAATGATATCGGTCTCCTGGCTAGTTTTTTTTTTTTTTTACTTCCATGTTTACGTAGTAAATAGAAGTATTTTAGGAACATTGTTGTATTGAACTAATTTTGCGACCTTTGAATGAGTTTCTCTATATTTTATAATTGTCTACCGACTCAATAATGGAAGTACTGTTTGATCTATGCACATCACTGTTTACGACTTACAATATTGTATTTGGAAAAATGATTTCTCCAAACTGACTCGAGGGTTTGCAAGCCTCAACGTGTCTCCATTCGCAAACTTGCCGCCATGTTTTCGGAGGTAACCCTGCAATGCGGTATTCCAAGTTAAAAAAAAAATTAATTATCCTCATAAGAATTCAAATTCAGTCCTCCTCGCCTACCTTTGGTAATGTAATTCGATGCGGGGAAAAAAAGAAACACGATGAAGCAAGACGGAGGGAAGCAAATGATAGCGTTGTGCAAGGAATCGAGAAGGAACGGCCGAGTTGGTTCAATTAGGAAGTGGGATGGGAGAGCGAGAGAGCCTGTTACTTCGTCGAGGTCGGTCCCTGAGCCCTGAACAGCGAACGGTTGCCGGGGGGCGTTTGCGTGCAGGCGTCCCCATCAACGGAGCTCGAATCTCATTGGTCGACGCTCTCGTCCAATCAGGAACCGGGAATCGCTGCCGTTCCCGACAGCAGTGCCTTCTTTATCGTACTGGTCCCTTGAGCAACTTAGCGGCTAATCTGCAACACAAAACCCTAAAACATTCAAGATATTTTTTCCACTAATTGCGAATTTAATCTCAGGCTCATCTTTTATTCAACGGCTGACGGCAATTGAATGTTAATTATCGGAATCATCCCTCCATAGCTTAGGAGCAAATTGTGATGCATGAAAAGATTCAAACTTTGTTGTGCACCTACTATCCAAGTACTATATATTTTATTTATATTTTATCTACATTTGATATTTTATTTATCTTAACTCAGGCTAGAGTTTATTACTGAACGCAAAATATGGAATGTTATCAAACCATAATCAACCGTGTCTCTATATTATGATATATGGAACCCAGATTTTATTCACATCGCCGACGATTTTTAGCTAAAACACAATTATCTTCCTTACCAATTTTAGTAATATAATCAACTTAACCATGGGAAAGCTGAGATCTTGGTGCACTTTTTTCAATGTTGGTACAATTGAGGAAGTTATGGCATTTTCAGTGTCATTTGTTTGAATCCATGAATAGGTAAAATCTTGAAACTGAAAAAAAGAAAATAAGACGATTATAAATTATTATAGGACACTTCGATTAGAAATTAGTCGTGGAATATATTCCTTGAGTTTTAAATAAAATTTGTGAGCAAGCTCTGTAGAAACGATACGTTAATAGATTTAAAATGAAACGGAATCGCCTGGATTTGGAATTTTTGTCATTGTTGAAGCTTGGGCAAGTATGGTATCACGTTTTACCTTAGATTTACACCAAAACCAATAAGTTACATTAGTTGTGTATTGATTCGCTTACACAAAAGCAATCATACGTCTAAAATATAAATAATTTTCGTATAAAATTTATTTTATCCGTAATTACGATTCTAACTCTGATCACGAATTCGCAACCGAAGATTTCTGAGGAAGTTAACATTATTAGGTTCAATTGCAATTATTCGAGGACGCGAACATTTTTTTCCCACCGTACAATTTCCGCAATTCTAATGACCTCTATGAAATCTACATGGAGGCGCTTATTAGAAAGCGAACTCCTTGAACACGCTGTATAATGCACGAAGGCGCCAATTTTCCTATCAGATCCAAAACATGCAATGTCCTCTTCTATGTCTAATCAGCCCTTCCCGTTTTCCGAGTTTTAATTGGCAACTTGAAACGACAACTCGGGAACTTGAATCAACTCGGTGCAAATAGAAAAAATTCACCTCGGGGGAGAAAAAAGAAAAAAAAGAACGACGCAGGTTGCTATTTATTATTGAAAAAAACTCTCAACGCAAGTTTTCCATGCTCAGCGGTAGAGATTTACGTTCAAATGTTGGTTAAAATTAGAAGTATTATAAAAACCATCATTCCGACGAATGTAGAACGATTTTTTATTACTGGCTTAATTCTTTTCACTATGATTCGTTCTCTATAAATTCATATTTTTTTGTTCGTCGAATTTCTTTAATACCTCCTTTCCAAAAGTGTGGTAGCCCGAGAACCTACAACTATCCACTCGGTTTTATAGATTCATTTGATTAAACAATCAAAAAATCTATAAAAATAGGTACCAAACATGCTCAAGAAAAAACAATAATTTCTTTGAAAACCTTGCTTGGGGAAAATTAACGCATTTTCCTTATCTTAAAGCGATTGAAAAACCCCTTGAAATTGAGGTAGCATTGGGTCGAAGATTGAATTTTGTCGAACATTCCATGTAAGGGTAGCTTCAATATGTTTTCCATGAATTAGTATTAGCAGTATTCTACGTGCCTTGAAATGCGTAACATCAAATTTTACGGGCGTTAAGAATATATTTCCCAGGCGGATTACAGAGGTTAATTATTGAATAAGTAGCTTCAATACCCGTTGTGACAAATACAATGCTAGATCAGAATTCATAATAATCGAATTATCTAAGTCTAACGGATGAAACAAGAATGCTTAGTTCCCGGAACGGAAATCCCATTGATCTATTATATATCTCTCAATAGAAATGGAAATTTTTTTTCGAATTCAACAACAGTTTTTTTTGTGTCATGAATCACAGTTTTAGCGTCATGACCTCGAATCATGACGTAAAAACTGTTGATGAATTCGATAAAAGTTCCAATTTTTTCCAAGGTTGTCTTCACATTGCTACTACTACTTCACATTGCCCTGAGGATGCCCCAATGGGCGAAAGTGCTCGGCCTATCCAATAAAGAATCGGAGAATTAGTCGCCTGGTTTTTCTCCCCTTCACAACTCCTGGACATCATATATTAATAGCATTTGGAATATTATACCTATTTGATCACAAAACTTGATTGCTGGTTTCAACAATAAGTAAAACGTCGTGTTTTCCAGTTCCCGAACTGCGTAATAATTTGGCAGTCGTCTCAGTCGACCTTGCCAACTCGATTTACTTTTCAATGATTATGCAATAGACTTGTTAAAATATTGTGCCCGAGTCAAGCGTTATTTACATCGAGCGCTCAGATGTGCTTCTCTAAATTTTCTTTTTTACTTCCATGTTTACGTAGTAAATGGAAGTATTGAGATCGTCTGAAAAGTCGAATTCGGAACCGAGGTCCTGATGGAAGAAATTTTCATAGTAGTATACTCAGAAACACTTTCTGAACAAGTGTCTGTGTGTCTGTGTGTCTGTGTGTCTGTCTGTCCGTCTGTCCGTCTGTCCGTCTGTCCGTCTGTCCGTCTGTCCGTCTGTCTGTGGTCACAAACTGACATAAATCGCCATATCTCCCTGAAAAATGGATGAAACCCCATGAAATTTTCAGGGAATGTTTTCCCAGTGATTATGCAAAATTAGGTTTTTCCGGATTTTGAATTACACACAGTACTTCCGAGATATAAGCGTTCAAAGTTTTTTCTGTTTCGATTTTTACAGGCTATGAGAGTCAATATTTTTCTACGTTTGAGGGCTTGAAATGTCGGTTATGGCAAGCAGAAAACACTAGATTTTTTGTATAGTGGGTCACATACAATGCCTCCACGTTATGAGCGTTTTTCACGATTTCACAAGTGCATGTTTTGTATTTTGATTTTTACAGGCCGCAAAACTCAATGTATTTGAATGTTTGAGGTCTTAAAATGTTGGGGTTGGCGATTGAATGATGCCTGATTTTTATCAAATGGGTCACATGCAGTACATCCGCGTTATTTGCACATTTGCTACATTTTGATTTTTATAGACCACAAAAATGAATATATTTGAACGCTGGAGGACTTAAAATTTTTCTATATGACAGTTGAATATCGCTTGATTTTTATTATTGGGGTCACATGCAGTACCTCCTCGTAAAACGCATTTTCAGTTGTTTAATTTGTATTTTTTGGGTTTCTTTGCTTTAAATATGACCAACTTTGACCTCGTTCACAAAACTTGTTTTGCATAGTTTGGATAACACACAGTACTTCCGCATTATGCCTTTCTTTAACTTTTGAGATTTAATAGACTGCAAGAGTGAATATACATTAGACTTTGAATTTCCTATATGACAGCCTAATATTGCTTGACTTTTATTATTGGGGTCACCTGCAGTACTTCCTCGTAAAACCATTTTCAGTTATTTTAGTAAGCGTTATTGTACTTTTAGGGTCTCTTTGCTATAAATATGACCAACTTTGACGTCGTTCATAAAACTTGTTTTGTATGGTTTGGGTAACACACAGTACTTCCGCTTTATGCCATTTTTCAACTTTTGAGATTTTAATAGACCGCAAGAGTGAATATACATTAGACTTTAAATTTTCTATATGACAGCTGAATATTGCTTGTTTTTTATTATTGGGGTCACCTGCAGTACTTCCTCGCAAAACGCATTTTCAGTTACTGTACTTTTTGGGGCTCTTTGCTATATATTTGACCAACTCTGACCACGTTCACAGAACTTGTTTTGTATAGTTTGGATAACACACAGTACTTCCGCCTTATGCCGTTTTTTTTGCATTAGAGATTTTTATAGACGACAAGAGTGAATATACTTTAGACTTTAAATTTTTCTTTATAACAGTTGAATTTTGCTTGATTTTTATTATCGGGGTCACATGCAGTACTTCCTCGTTAAACGCGATTTCAGTTATTTTATTCTAGCGCTCTTGTAAATTTCGGGTCTCTGCTTTAAATGTGACCAACAACGATCATGTTTTGTTTTGATCACATACCGTACTTCCGCCCTACGCCGTTTATCGCTGTTGAGCTTTTTACAGGGTGCAAAAATCAATACATTTGACGCTAGAGGTATTAAATATTTGTAATGGCGAGTGAATGACGCCTGATCTTTACCGCTAGGGTCACGTTTCGGCCTTTGTACGATTTTCTCGATTTTATAATTGGTTATACCAGTTACCGACTCAAACATGGAAGTACTGTGTGATCTATGCACACCACTGGTTTTGGATTATTTAATCGACACGGTCTCCATCAGACTGAAGACGGTGGGAGCCGGGTCATAATTTATAGATTACAGGCTGGGAGCCTGCGGCTGTCGGCCGTCTCGAGAGGAAGACAATTTTCTGTAATAAACGCGGGGAGGTTTCCAATTAGAGCTGTTGGCGACTCGGGG
This sequence comes from Tupiocoris notatus, assembly GCA_037159825.1. Lineage (NCBI taxonomy): Eukaryota > Metazoa > Arthropoda > Insecta > Hemiptera > Miridae > Tupiocoris > Tupiocoris notatus. The sequence continues at coordinate 644 of JASJUZ010000207.1, read as the reverse complement.
CACCATGTTTTCATCATGCGGCCATCTTGGAAATAACGGCATGAATGGGAAGACGAGGGGAGTAAAAATTATCCCGGTTTCATAATGATGAGGTGGTCGGAGTTAAAAAAAAGTTGAACTCGCTCCCGACAAACATGCTTGATGAAGTTGCCGGCGTCCAACCAGTTTTGCGAGGAAGAAATAGAAGACATTTCGAGTTTTATTTTACACTATTTTCTTCGTCTTTTCATTTGAAAGGAAATAATTTCTATTCCGATTGGTGATCAGCTGAATTGTTTGCATTCTTTCGAATATCTTCGAGAAATTCGATATCATGAAATATAAGCTTAGTTTTCAACCATCAAGCTAGAAAGTTTCTTAACCAGAGGTGTGCATAGATCACTCGTACTTCTATTTTGAGTCGGTGGACGGATAAAAACAGTGACAAAATCAATTAACTAAGGCCGCGGCGCTCGTACTATACGATATTGTTACTGAAAACTGGCCAGGACATCCTAAAAACCGAAAAAGGCACGAAATAGGTTAATGAATGAGCACGGAGTGTTAGCCTTACGATAAAATACATGTTTTGCGTAATAAAGATCATTTCAATAGCAAGGGGACCCAAAAAGAAAAAACGCAAATAAATAAAATAACAAAAAATA